>OX453018.1:11069168-11421258 GCA_949699075.1 Asteroscopus sphinx | reverse complement strand
AACCTAAAGTGATTAATTCGTGATTTTTATAGAAATAAGTACCTACTGTTAAAAGAAAAATGGCATGAAAGCAAACAAGGGCATTTAATCAAAGGACAATCTTTGTGGCGAAGAATCGTCCACGCTATGCGCAGGTGTACAGTGGCGATACATCATCGCGGTGTTACATTTTGTAGACAAAATCCCTTGAACGAATCCTGCTACATTACACGTAGCTACGGCTGCCATCGAACATTCAGTGCAAGCGATTTTAGCCTTAGTGGTGGTTCACCGGAAAGATTTCTGTATCTACCTAGCTTTACCTACAAAACCCACCTTAGTTACCTTGTTATCAGGAGGTAAAACTCGTTACATTTTATTACAGAGACGTGAAAATTCACGTTGTTTTTCCTTCCGTTTTAATATAGTGATAAAAAAATATTTTAACAGGTTCAAAACTCTTGATATTATTAAATCTCTTGTATTGTACCTATCTTCACGATGCTCTAGCTAGATATAGACCAAAAGGTTATCATTCCAGTCTTAGAAGTACATAAGTAGTATAATATTGGGCACGCTGGACCACCTGTCGCGTACCGCTCCGGTGTTCCAGTGCGCCCAATAATAAGTATACGGATTCGGATAAATATGCAGATTAATTAAATCAGTTCGATGTTGTAGAACGCCCAACGGTATCCGAATGGAACTCGTTGACGTTGAACGTTCATGAGATGTTCGTTTGGACGTTTGGCGATCGACACATAACATGATGGCATGATGCACACAATGTGGTAAAACGCTTAATGGTAACCGACGGTGTACCAGAATATATCTAATACTGAACGTTCTACTTGATCGATCAAAAATGTATTAATTTAATTTAGCAACAGCGTTGAGTGTTTGAGGAAAAAAGTGTTATGTTTGTTGTGTATGTGTCTATAGGTTACTTACTGTTATCATTATAATTTATGGATTAACCGATTCCTAAGGAAGATTTTGGACGCTTACCTCATTTTATTAAATAAAACAAAACAATGATCTTATAATGATTTTATTTTATTTACCAGTGTACATTCTTGGTGGTTCTTCAAACAATTTGTCTGCCGAACGCACGAAATCCTGTAATCGGCTCCACTGCGATGTATCCGTATTGGTTTGGAATTTTACACGGACAAGCGCTTTCTTCCACAACGCCATGGACTCCGTCTCACGCGCATCGGACGTCTTGTAAACTTTGCAGTCTATATAATATTCTCCGTCGGTGTTCGCATCTCGCCGCTCGTTACCATTAGCCACACGGTTGACAAAAAAGGATGATAAAACTGTTTGGTTGCTAGATGAGCCTTCGTTGAGTTCCGTGTCAGTTTCATTGCGACTGATACCGAATACATCGATATTATCATTCTGTATTTTTTTACTGAAACAACAAAGAAATAAAGATTTGGTTAATCATATACTTTCTTATTCGAATCGTTGCTTGGAAAATTATTTTAATTCAATTCTAAAATGAATTTAATACTCGTCTTCGTTATCTATCCGGATATCAAAGTGAAGTATTTTACTCAACTTTGCTTTAAAAAAAAATTTTGATTACCTTGGACGAGACGATCCTGACTTGCGCTTCCCGTTGTTGTTGTTGGTAGGGAGCTTGCGCGTGGATTTAGCTTTCTGTCCGATGACCGCAGTTGGCTGATAGAACTCGCACTCTGATTCTGACCTGAAATAATAACGTTAAAACAATTAATAAAAAATAATGATACAAATAGATCAGTGATTTGAATATACTCTTAAAATGTTTCGTGCAATACAAAATATATGTGGTGTTATAAATTTGTTTGAACGCAGCTGATGAATGAACGGGAAGTATGTGTGTGACGGATGGAATGAATGGCTGGGAGCGCTGAGGTACTTGTATCAACTGCTGCGCAGCCAGATTAAAAGACAGTTAAAACCAAAGATAATATAATCATGATTAAAACGTAGTGATAGTGATTACATTATCTTTGACAGTATAAGACGATCAATGTACCTAACTACTACGACGTATTATTTAAATAAAAACGTGCATTAAAAGTATAGTAATTCTTATCTTCAAAATAACTCCCACATATATTCTGTATTGTATACAAAAAATGTAACTGTCCCGGAAAGCCGGAAGCCATTATACAGATGTGAAACAATATATACGTGCCACGTATCGAGTCAGTCTTGCCTCCTAGACACACCATTAGGTGTTTCACCCCAAAAATACGCAACATACATAAAAGATATAAGGCAATAGGCGGTGTTATCGCGGTCTAGACAATTTTTTTCAGACAACCTTAGAATGGACAATATATAGATAAGTAAAGAGAGGGATAATACCACAGACATAGTAAAAAATATAGACGAAGTGTTGCGAACAATCACAGTGAAGCCAAAAAAAAGCCTTTGCTTCTTCGTGTACAACCAGCGCTCACGCTCACACTTGAAGGATTTTTGTACACGAAGGAGCATAGTTTTTTTGGCTTCACTAGATTGTTCGCAGAACTTCGTCTATATTTTTTACTATGTCTGTGGATAATACACAACAACTTATTATACTTACATTACTTATTAAACTTACATGTTTTTACCAGTAGCTTGATGAGTTGGTGACGACACTCGGAGCGGTGGATAGCAGCAGGTCAGCAATCAACACGGAAAGTATCGAAAATTCGTATGAATAAATGAGCGTTCGCAGCGTAGGTACTTCTTGCCCTTCTTGGAGATTGTATCCGCACTTGAATACTTAATTTCGTCTGTGTCTTGGTCTTCGAAAACATGTTGTTTATAAGTCGAAATCATATGATAATTCACTTTATTAGAAATGATTGCAAACATCCTAAGTAACAACGATTAAATCAACTCTTTTTTTTGTACGTATTATATCAACGTAAAAATGAAGAGTAAGGAATTAGAGCACACAATTTGTATGGTTTGTCGATACAGCAAAAAGACTTAGGGCTGACAAATTATCCTATATTACTAATTAACAAAAGACGATATTTACGTGAATAAAGTAAATGTGTATGCGTGCCATCCTTACCTAAAATAGCGGTTTATGCGAATGTTACAGCTGAATAGATAAATTATTTAGGTTGATCAAAGTGCAATAAAACTAACAACTGTGTTGAAATATGAAATGCTTTACTGGTAAAAGATCTTATGATTATCGTTAATATCGGGTTCATATGATTATATTTATTTTAATAATGAATAAATTGTACTTTGTTTAAAAAGCCGAACATTTTAAAACATAATAATAATTAACTTTAAGCAACAATGGTTGACTGACGAATTAATTGGTTATCTTGTTTAATTGTCAAGTTTTTAGAACATTATTTTTTGAAGCAAAATAATAAGTACACGATCCTAGCATCTTCTGATATCCAAGTGATCTGCAGCAGCTGAAGTTAGATATTTTGGATCAGAGAAATACGCATCTGAACTGAATATCTGACAGTAAAAAATTATAATTATTAGTACCTATAATACATTTCCCAGGTAATTATATGATTATTATAAATATTTTTTGTTTGAAGTTTTTTAACTTTTATGACTAAAGATATGTACGTGTATATATTACTAATATAATATTATTTTCACCTTATTTTCAGAAATATTTTGATGAACACCACGATAAAGTTCTTGAAGGGATTATCGAATAAGAGCCTACAACAAATCTGCTGTGTTCGGATGTAAACAATGGTACTATACTCCTATTTACTTCATCAACTTACTATACATAGTTTTGGAGCTGAAACTCGTTAACAAAGGTATTTGTGAGATTGTGAATATTGTAAAGGTTTAAAAGATTCAACTTACTTACGTAGAGT
The DNA here is from genome assembly GCA_949699075.1 of Asteroscopus sphinx. Classification (NCBI taxonomy): domain Eukaryota; kingdom Metazoa; phylum Arthropoda; class Insecta; order Lepidoptera; family Noctuidae; genus Asteroscopus; species Asteroscopus sphinx. The sequence goes on along the minus strand of OX453018.1, from coordinate 11,417,422 downwards.
TACGCGTAAATTGTATAGGTATGATTATAATACCTACAATTAACTGATTCCACGACTTTGTTCGCTCGTCTAAGTTTTTTATCCATTTAGCTTCTTAAAATCGAATTTCTAAAATCTTTTCTTAGCAAATGCTAACATCCTGTAAATAATCTACATATCAAATTTCAAGTTTTTAGGTTTCGTAGTTCCGGAGATTTCGTGATATACGTGATAAGTCAGTGCTTAAGTAGCATTTTGCTTTTATTATTATGGAGATAAGATTTATTTTCAAGTGATCAATGTTTGTACATTACTATGATACAGTCAACAAATCGGAATCATGACCCACTCAGCCAAGAATTCGTATGATACTTTCAAAACAGAAAAATGTTCTTCTTATTAGCATCGTGCTGCACTTAGGACATTTTGAATATTAAGGAAACTGCGTTAATACGTGTCGGAGGTCTATGCAATTTTGAGCTTTGTTATTGAATGCAATAGATTAATAATTGGATAAAAAGTTACGTTTTTGATAAAGCTAGAATTATGTTTTGAATTTCGAATTAACTGTCGTTCCGCATAGTTTACCTATAAAAATGAAGTTTTTTTTTATTTATTTTTATTCAAAAACCTATACGAACTCTTTTGATTCCAGAAGAATATCAATCAAATTAGAAGAAACTAACTGTCACTGCACAATAAAATTGATGACAAGTTTGTTGCCAGGGAAATATCTTTGAGCGAAACTCGACCTAATTGTATTAGAATGTTTGTAGAAAATTAAGCTTATGGTGGGTCATGATTCCGTTTGGTTGACTGTACCTATAATATTGCAACACAATCATAATGTGCTTTGTCAATATAATTAAAAACATCTAAAAGTTCAATGCTCACACAAATGCTAAGTTATCATTTTTAGAGTTAACTTAAAAACTTAGTGCCCATTCACACAGACCAGCGAATGAATCAGATCAGATAATGTTTGAATAAAAATCTTAAATTAATGTACGATCACGGAAACAGATTGCTTAGCAAATTGACTGTCTACTTTAATTGTTCATATGATTAGTAAACTTGCAGTTGTTAACAGATGTATGAAAGAAGAATATAACTCAGCAAATTTATGTTTTATATCAATTCGCTAAACAGTTTGCTTCCCTATCCGTACTAAACTTTTATCAAATGCGAACAAAATTGACTCAGCAATTAGTCTATGTGAACGGGCACTAACTTATAATGTCGTAATGTTTAATTACCTAATGTGCAAACGTGTTATGTATGTTACTTATAAAATATTACTCGCTTCGAGTACTTGTTAATTATTATTGATATCTGATATATTAGTGTGCGTCACAATCATGTCATCGGTAAGTAAAATATTTTAAATCTATTTTATTATTATAACATAGATAACGATTGTTTTCATCGAATATAAAATAAAATTTTATAAAAGTAAAAACCGACTACAAAAATAATAAAATAATTTATGTGAAACAGTTTAGAAAGTAGATGTCTTTGATTTGGTTTGATTTAACAAAAAAATCCACTGACTTCCTAAACAGTTTTACACAAATTATTTCATTATTTTTTAAGGTTTTTACTTTTATAAAGTTTAGGTATTTTATTTTTCTATTTTGAGTAAAATATACAATACATAGCCAAACGATTTCTCTAATTGCGGGTGAGTGACTGTTATTCACTAAAGAGTCCTCTTCGTTATCTCTGAAGATCATCATCAGTCTTAACCGAATTTAAATAGGACCACCTCGAGAGTGACACTACAAAAACATACAGTCGAATTGAGAACCTCCTCCTTTTTTGATTTGATGTCTGTTAAAAATACTAACAATTATTTTTATAATTTTGTTTCAGATTTCCGATTCAGAAATTGTGTTTAGCCAGTACGCTCAGGATCCTTACGAAGGACTTTCCGAGATGCTTCGCAACGAGCCCCAGCACTGCAGTCAAATTACAAAAGAAAAGAAATCCAGACGACGACGTCAGGAAAAGCCATCTCAAATGAAGAAACAACCTACAAAATCTTTCGTAATGAGCAAACTGCACCGACGCGGGTTGAAGTTAATAAAAATATCAGTTATAGACCTCTGCAATAACAATACCAGTGACAGTGATAGTGATAGTGATAATGTGATAATAAATGCACAATACATTGTAAAAGACGCAATTGATAATGTAATGGATGATACTGAATCATTAGTTAAAAAAATATCGAAATCTTTGATAGACAATGACTTTTAATTATTATTTTTCATTTTTTTAACAGAAATATTTATCTAAATGATGTATTTTTGATAGATAACAATACTTATTAAAGTTAGTTGTGTTATATTTAGTAAATTTCATGCATTTTATTCGAAATCTTTGATAGACAATGATTTTTAATTTTTAAATGGAATTTTTTATCTAAATGCTGTGTTTTATGTTAGATTACAATACTTCTTAGGTTAGTTGTGTCATACTTTTTAAATTTAATACATTTTTATTATTATGGAAAGGGTAACTGTAGAGTATTAGGTAGGCAAACTTTTGAAATAAACACATTTTTACGATTTAATGATTTTTTATTTATTAAAACCTTAAATACACAATTCATTAGAAATTCAAATATTTTTTAATACATAACACATTTTTTAAGGCACAGTACTTTACATGTTTAGTACAATTAAAATTTTGTTTTCCATCACAGTACATGTTATACAACACAGAGAAATTAGGACAGTTTTTTTCACCGAGGTCAAAGACACTACAATTCTCACAAAGTTCCTTAACCCATTTCACCTTTTCGAAACCTTTTACAATGATTTCCTTATTTTCTAGATATGGGACGATTATTCGTCTAAATTCCCGATAGTCGATATAACCTTCGTTCCAATAAATTCCTCTATTTCTTTCCAACAACATAACTTGTTTCTTTTCTGAACTTGATAAATATTTAAACAAATATGGTGGTTTAATTAAAAACGATTGTGTAAACTCTTGAGTAGCAAAAGCCAATTCCTTGACTATGAATTGGTTTTGAGAATCTTTAAATCCTTGTATGTCTAAAATAACTACATTAGAACTCATAATTAAGATATTTTTCTTACAATATTAGTTAATGGTTTATATTCAATTATGCAATCGTTCAATATCAAACAGTAGGCTGAAGTTTGATCAGGTATTTCAACATCACTTTCCAGCTCTACTCGTACGTCGACTACTGGACCTGATATGAGGTTATCAACTTGTCTAGAACAGTCTATGACAAATAAAGGAGCGACTTCCTTAAACTCCTTGGCGTTTAACAACGGCTCTGATCGACGTCCATAGTATGACTGTTGAAAACGAACATATTGCTCATAAAGTAATGCACAATTGTTATTAGTGAAATTGCTGTTTAGATTCTCATATGGATAATAAGTTGAATTGAGATATACTCTTACACCACGCAAAGTACAGTGATCAAATCTAGACATATCAGCAACTGCATTATGTTTTTTATTAGTCTGTAGACCTATAATTACATATCTCGGTTTTTCAATTTGGGATGAAGTTTTAATAGACCACGTATGTTTTGTGGTTTTAGGCAACAACGGATATTCGTATAAATCCCAATTCCTAAATACTAATTGCAGCGCTCGATCTTTTTCCAAAATCTTTAAAAGATGAATTTTTTCTTTGTCCGACACTTTTACATGTGGTACTCTCCATACAATTTTATTAATTTCAACATCGTGTATGACTTCTCCGGCATCAAGCTTCACAGCATTTGAGTTTGTATTACTCCGCAATAATATTAATTCATGTTTGCAATTCATGATCACTTTTTTGTAATCTTCAGCGAATCCAAGAATGTTACTAAGTGGTATAGATACAGAAAAAGAACCATTGGGACTTTTAAAGCCATGGATGTCCCAACCCCAAGCACGACATGATTTTGATTCACTTTCATTCATTGATAATAATGACTTCATAGTAGTTGTTATGCCAGCGTTTTTTATTTTATCGATCTCGACACCATTTAGTTCATATCGAATGTCTTGAAAGAGATACAGCATGGGATTATTCGTAAATGATACACTACTTCTTTCTTGGGAATCTTTTTTAGTAACTTTTACTGATCCTTCTAAATACAATGTACTAGCGGATGGTAAAACATATAAGTCTTTTTCATTAATAGGTATGCGAATTTCATCGTTTCTATTGAAACTTGTTATGTATGGCTTATATGAATGGTATTCGATACCAACTATAGTATTATCGTGCAGTGGAGAAGATAAAACGTCTAACATACTCATTTTAAAAGTCCTATAGCTTTGAGAAATTGTCGATTTTCTTGATTAAGTTGCAGTTTTTTTTTTGGGTTAGATGTTGTCTTGTGGATAACTCGAGAAGCACTGTTTTTTTTTGTTGGGGTACAAGGGTATTTATTTATTTTACTGTAATCAATCATTTTCTTCTGAGGTGTAAATATAACTGCACTTCCTCCCCACGTAGATTAAGCAAATTATTATTTATATCTAAAAGTCTCACGTTCACACTGTTAATGTTGTTTTGATTTACTGGAAAGTAAATGACGTTTTTAGGAACTTCTATAATTCTGTAACCAGGAGGCACATTTGGAGCAAATTCATGAATGATATGACTCGGTTGGCCATTAATATATGATCCAGTCACTATGTCACATTCGACCCTCACCACGGTTGTTGATAAAATGTTCGCTGGATACGGTGATTCATGTAATATATTTGCTTCAAGTTTTTTCTTACCAAAACCTAACAATCTACCAATAGAATCTTCTTTTATAAAATCAATTTTTTTTGTGCAGAATATATTAGTTTTTAAAGTATTGTTATTGCATTGTAATTTAAAACTTGCGCCTTGTAATTTTAAATTTATATAATCGTTGATGTCTTGCAGTTCATATGCGCCTTCAGGTATTTCAATAACATCACGATCATAATAAAATTTACAATTTGTTTTATCAATATTTGGTATAGAATTAAATGTAGATAAATATAATAATGCACATTCATACTGTCCCTCAAATTGTAGAGTAGGTGAATAATAAGTAGATAATGCTGATGAGTTACCCGTTATAGATAGTGAGAGAGACATCATGCAAATGATACAAATAAAAAAGTTATTCAATTTATATATTTATTCCAGAAAGTATACAAAAATGACAAACATAAATGTCCACAATTTACAGAGTTATTTTTTTGAAATCGCGTATAGTTATAAAAAACATTACAATTTTTAAAGTAATTTAGTAATTCTAAAGGTGGTTTCAAATTACCATAGCTATCAAAATATTCACAATAATTCTTTATTTTTATGTAGGCTACCCAATGTGTTCCTTCACTGTTAGAATTATCCAAATTAACAACACCACTTTCAATAAGTTTCGGTTTGTTAGGTAATTGATCTTTCATATATACACCTCTAAAATAAGGTACGTTATACGCGTGATTCTGGATATCTATATTACTAAGAGCACTATTAGGTAACCTCTTAATTAGTTTTTTGAACATTTAACAAACAAGCCATTTCCTTTCTTGTACGGTTTGATATACAATCCTTTACCCAACGCAATCGATTCAATGACTTTATTATGACGTTGTGATTCTTGTAAATTTTGTTTAGCACTTTTGTAATCGTTAACCGTCTTTGCAATACCCGCTGCACCGCCAGCTAATGTACCTAATGCAGACAGCCCAGCAAAAATTGGAATCAGCGGTAGAAACCCTCCTGTTTTAGGTAGCGATATGACTCTGGGTATAGGGATCCTGGAATTATTTGAGTACAACTTTTTTGCAGCAAGGTATGCATGTTTAATTGCATCTTCTTTGTTTTTAGGTTTTAACTTTTTGAGGTGTGAGCGAATTTTCGTTACTAAAGATCCAAATGTTTTTAAACCAGATCCCATTTTAAGTTTTGTCTTCATTGCTTTGCTAACTAACCAAGAAGCGATTTTTTCTCTTTTTCCAACATCTGCTGCTTTTAACCGTTTTTTTGCCATATTAAGTAACTGAGAGTCAGCTTGATGTCTATTATTCAAGTCTGAATAATTTGTATAAGCTATATCATGTACTTTACAAGCTTCATCCAATTGATTTATGCCTTTGTCTCCTCGTAATAAACGTTTTTTTAATTTAGTACCGGGTCCACAGTAATTGTAACCTGGTAAATGGAGTTCGAACGGTAAATTATTTATTATATTATTAAGAAGTCCACTTCCTTGCATTGTTCGTGTCACAATGTTATGATAAATAATAGGTTGAATTATAAATACCCTTGTATCAATTTACAATAGTTTTCTTATCGATCCAACTATTTTCACTATCATTCAAACCTAACCATTTGACAAATAGTTTACTACCTTTTCTCCTTAAAACTTTTTCTATGAGGTAAACATCAGGATAAAATGTTTTTTGAATTTCTTGATCATAAAAAGTACCCAATATAGGTTGGTTACGAAGATCTTCAATGTTATATGTCACTGGGATTGTCTCATTAATGTTTATGACTTTAAAGATTTCTGTTGACCAATTTGGGGTATAGCCTTTTTGAAAACAATTTTTATACTTACTTATTCGAACGTAATCGCCAACTTTAAATTTAATTTTCTTAGTCAACGTTTTTCTATGTGATTTTAAAATATTTTTTCGTATAAGATTCTCATTTTCATTAATAACATCAACCGGCTTACAATTAATAGTACGGTGTTTAGAATTATTGTAAGCATGTACAGTATTTTCTAAAGGTTTTCCTATCCATTTGTAATTTCCATTTAAATTAAAAGTTTTGAATAATGTATTTTTTAAAGTTTTATTTAATCTTTCCACAATCGAAGCTTTCTTAATCGAAAATGATGAGTAGTGATTAATGTTATAATTTTTCATTAATTTTGAGAATGTATCGTTGTAAAATTCTGTTCCCAAATCTGTTTGTAAATGATTAGGTGAACGATTACTTGTCTTTATCACTTCTTGAAATGCGTTTGACACTTCTACTTTTGATTTAGACTTCAAAGGCATAGTCCATGCATATTTTGAAAAGCAGTCAATCACCACTAATATATAACTGAAACCCTTATTATTATTATTTTTTATGTTTCTTAAATCAATAAGATCGGCTTGCCACAGGTCATCGATTCCTTTTAAAATAACATGACGACGAACAAAGTTTCTTCTGGCTGATTTGTGTAATTCATTCACGATTTGTTGCTTTATCATTATGAGATGGATTGTTCGTCTTACTCGTAGCAGTGTTCGTTATTTTATGATCAATATATGATACCATACTTGATTTTAAATGATCTAATGAGACTTGAATATCTTTTAAAATCTCTTTTTTTGTTTTGTCCAATAATGTTTGAACATCGCTTTTAGCGCACAGGTAATTAATTTTTTCATCTACATATTCCTTGTTAGCAACGTCATCTGCTTCAACAGGATTAATAACACCTCGTAGTCTGTTCATTTGCAAATTAAACTCACCACTTGTAGTTTTTAAAATAGTTTTATCTGAGATATCAAATATATCTGATAATCGCATTCTTTTATGAATATGATGACCGAATTTGTCTATATTCATTATGTATGTTCTTCTAGAAAGATCAAAGGAAAATGAAAAGAATACTATTTTATCTAGATATTTATTTACTTATAAATTTACCCTCTCGTAGTTCTTCTATGATGGATAATATTTCGTTATCTAGTCCTGTATTTCCAGCTTCCCGAGAGGCCATGAGTAATTTTAATCTTTCTACTAATTCGTTAGGGTCATCCCAATATACATATTCAATATCTTTATTCATTTTTTTCAGTATTAACAACCCTTTTCCTTTGGGCAAAGTCATTTGAGCATCGTTATAGTCGTTACGTAATTTAAAAAGTGGTTTTATAAGACACATATATTTTTTTCCTTTATTGCTTTTTATAGGTTTATTTGGATCATAGTCACGTCTATGAGCATTTGTAGCTAACAGCATTAATTTGTAACTGTGTTTATCTTTTTCAGTCACCAAACTAAGATCCGGATCTTTTTGAAATAAAAGTTCCTTTAGCCCTTGACTGGATGGATATATATGATTGTCTATAGTAATATGTTTATCATTGACGATTACTTTGGCTGAACCAAGCATAAGTTTTCCTTTTTCAACCCTAACTCCAAAAGGAATATCATCAATTACCTCAGACGATTGAGACCATGATGAAACGTTTTCTTTCATAGTATTATTGAAGTCAACAGATTTGAATGAGTCATCACTTTTTTCTAAACAATTATCAGAATCATCATCCACGGAATTTCGACGACTATCACTATGTCCTTGATCCATAGTAGACGCTTTAGGTTTATCAGTATTTTCCGAATCGTTCTCAATATTAGCATACACATCGTTAGTAGGTAATTTTTCGTCGTGGTAATGGTTGTTCTCATATTTACTAAACTTAAATTCCTCATTATTTATACTTTTTCTAGAAGTATTTTTGTTGTTAGATACAATTTGATTAAGTGGATTAATCAAAGGCTTAAATACAGTTTGCAAAGCTTTTTCATTATCCTCTTCAATATTTCGCATTTTTCGTACTTTTCTTCTTACCGCTTCAGCAGCATTAACGACTTGTCTTTTTATAGATGTTTCCATTATAATAATATTTAGATGTTTCTTCTATTACTGTTTAATTAAGATTAATATTTTCTTTGCAGTGATATATATTTATACAATGTAACATCAATCAAAAACTACAAAGCTATCAAATTTTTTGCGATAGCAACCTTCATTTTTACGGCATTCCTTATTTATAACTAAATAATTATAAGGATGAGTCCATATTTTAGAGCATAATTCACGGAACTCATTCCATTTCATATCTGTGTTAACATGTTCATCATATACATGTCTCATATTAATATCGTCTTGCTTGAAAAGAATTATAACATTTGCATTGTCTCTGACAAGTTGTTTGGGTACCTTACTGTATGTTTGATTTAAATAAAAGCAGTCTATATTTCTATGCCTACCCATTGCAAAATAATCTCGCATGTTATTTTGGTTCTCACACGCTACATCATCAAATATCATTACCGATTCGCATCTAGCTTCTTGTGGACTAATTACTTCCTCATTGTCTTTAAATTTTGAAAACGAAACATCTGGTACACACGCTAGCACTTTTTCTAAAAACATGTACTTTGGTTGTTGTAGAGTTTTTGAGTAAAGGTATACATTGCGAAACTTCAAACCATTTTTATGCAAAAGCAAACCAATTACAAGATTGGTTTTACCACAGTTAGATGGACCGCAGATAATACATCTTATAGTATTGGGTAAAAGTTTCCCGTGTCGAAAAGTACGACTTTGGGCTTCAACACAAACTGCATCAACAACAAGCGAATGTGGTTGTTTGACAAACTTCATTTTTTGGAGGCGTCTAATACTTTACACGATTTAAATAAGAATAATCAGTAACACTGATAAATTTTATTAATATAATGTTCAACTTTAATCAATTTCAGAAACGCCTTAGGTAATTAAATGAGCAGTATGAAGTTAGTAGGCAACGTTTGCTGTAGGTACTGAACAAATATAATTGATTACAACATTTGATTAATGAACGATCAAAAATATTGAGTGGGTACCTATCACTTTATAGGTATCGTATCGATGATGAGATGGTATTACTAATAATTGTGATGAAATACTTTTGTGATGTTAGTTTACTACTATTATCACAGTTGTAACCAGACCAGAGTCACCTTTGAAAATTATGTTTTCTCAGTCATTTGCTCTGGTGGGAATCGAACCCACAACCTTCAGCACGGCAGTCTGTTAGAGATACCACCATACTAAACCCGGTTGTCGTATTGCAAACGAAACAACAGTTGACTACCAATCGATCAATGAAATCAAAACCAAAACGACTAATCTAATTAAATGAGTTGTATTAAGGAATGTGTTAGTATGCAATGATTGTACGAAACGAAACAACGACACCGAGTTCCGTTCTGTTACCGTTGGCGTTGTGCGTTCTACAACATCGAACTGATTTAATTAATCTGCAAATTATCCGAATCAGTATACTTATTATTGGGCGCACTGGAACACCGGAGCGGTACGCGACAGGTGGTCCAGCGTGCCCAATATTATACTACTTACATACATACATATTATCACGCCTGTTTCGCATTGGGGTAGGCAGGAGAATAGGTCTGTTCAGAGAGGTCTTCATCTGGCCTTTTTTGAGAACATCCACGATTTGGTTGGTTTTGAAGTGTTAGAAGTAACATTAAGATACTGTAAGAGTTAATAATAAATAAATAATAATAAATAAATAAATATCTTTGGGACATTTTTACACAGCACCATCTAGTCCCAAACTAAGCAGAGCTTGTGGTATGGGTACTAGACAATGGATATAATACGTATATACTTTTTTTTTTGTAAATACATACTTATAATACATAAGCATACTTATAATGCATAATGTTGAAAGAAAGAAAAATAAATAAAATAGGTATATTTATTTGCGTCAAGAGTGACGCACAAAATTACCAAAAAATTCAAGAATAACACAGAACAAATACGGGTGCAGAGTATAGAAGTGTGGTAAGATACGCGTCACATCCACGCAAAATGGCCAAACAAAGGTATAATAATAATAAAATAATCTTAACTATTATAAAATTGTAAACATCTGTTTGTTTGTTTGTTTGTTCCAGCATCACGCTAAAACTACTGGACCGATTTTGATGATTTTTTTTTTGTTTTTTGAAAGCTGATGATCTGACTTAAAAACTGGTATGGGTTTTGAGAAAGAAAGAAAGAAAGAAAGAAAAAAAGAAAATAATTAATTCGTGGGTTGCGTACTCACCCGACAGATCGAAGCTTCTATGCATTTGCACGAGCGGATAGTAATGTACGATGGAGTGGAGTGGAGTGGAGTGGACAGGGGATGGCACTGGGGATGGGACTGGGGACGGGACAGGGGACGGGACTGGGGACGGGACAGTGGACGGGACAGGGGACGGAACATGGGACGGGAAATGGGACGGGACATGGGACTGGACATAGGATGGGACATGGGACAGGACATGGGACTTGGGACGGGACGATAGTGATATAGTGAGATAGTGGGACAGTAGGATAGTGGCAGTGGGACGGTGGGACGGTGGGACAGTGGGGCAGTGGGGTAGTGGGGCAGCGGGGCAGCGGGGCAGCGGGGCAGCGGGGCAGCGGGGCAGCGGGGCAGTGGGCCAGTGGGGCAGTGGGATACTGGTGCAGTGGGTTAGCGGGGTAGCGGGGCATTGGGGCAGTGGGGCAGCGGGGTTGTGGGGCAGCGAGGCAGCGTGACAGTGGGGCAGCGGGGCAGCGGGGCGGGGCAGCGGGGCGGGGCAGCGGGGCGGGGCAGCGGGGCGGGGCAGCGGGGCGGGGCAGCGGGGCTGCGAGGCAGTGGGGCAGCGGGGCAGTGGGGTACCGGGGCAGCGGGGCATTGGGGTAGCGGGGCATTGGGGTAGCGGGGCAGCGGGGCAGTGGGGCTGTGGGGCAGCGGGGCAGGCAGTGGGAAAGTGGGATAGTGGGGTAGCGGCGCAGTGGGACAGTGGGGTAGCGTGGCAGCGGGGCAGCTGGGCGTCGGGGCAGTGGGGCAGCGGGGCAGTTGGTTACTGGGGCAGCGGGGCATTGGGGCTGCGGGGCAGCGGCGTAGTGGGGCAGCGGGGCAGTGGGGTAGCGGGGCAGGTTGTGGGGCATTGTGATAGTGGGGCAGAGGGGTTGCGGGGCAGCGGGGCAGTGGCATAGTGGGGCAGCGGGGCATCGGGGCTGTGGGGTAGCGGGGCAGCGGGGCAGTGGGGAGCAGCGGGGCAGGCAGTGGGGCAGCTGGGCAGCGGGGTAGCGGGGCAGCGGGGCACTGGGGCAGTGAGGCAGCGGGTCAGTGGGCCAGTGGGGTAGCGGGGCAGTGGGGCAGCTGGGCAGCGGGGCAGTGGGGCAGCGGGGTCGTGGGGCAGCGGGGCAGTGGGATAGCGGGGCAGTGGGGCAGTGGGCCAGTGGGGCAGTGGGATAGTGGGGCAGTGGGGTAGCGGGGTAGCGGGGCATTGGGGCAGTGTGGCAGCGGTGTTGTGGGGCAGCGGGGCAGCGAGGCAGCGTGACAGTGAGGCAGCGGGGCAGTGGGGTAGCGGGGCAGTGGGGAAGTGTGCCAGTGGGGCAGTGGGATAGTGGGGCAGTGGGATAGAAGGGCAGCGGGATGGTGGGGCAGCGGGGCAGCGGGGCAGTGGGGTAGCGGGGCAGCGGGGCAGCGGGGCTGTGGGGCAGTGGGGCAGCGGGGCAGCGGGACAGCGGGACAGTGGGACAGTGGACTGGACTGGAATGGACTGGACTGACGTGGGTTAGCAGAATTTAACGCGAGCGGAGCCGCGGGTAAAACCTAGTATAATATAAAATTCAAGACAATAAAAGAACGAATATAAATAAATAAATAAATATTTTTGGAACATTTTTACACTGCACCATCTAGTCCCAAACTAAGCAGAGCTTGTAATATGGGTACTAGGCAATGGATATGATACTTAAATACTTTAATTTTTGTTTTTGTAAATACATACTTATAATACATAAGAAACACCCAGACCAATAAAAAAATAGAAAAAAATAGAATGAAAAATAACTAAAATAAAACACTAAACAACACCACGGATAATAATTTCGAGAAGTAAGCGCCTATACATCATTATCAGGCATACGATTAGTTTACTACAGCGCGATCAAAATGAAACATTTCCAGGTTAGTCACGAGGGGTTTCGAGACAGACACCCCTTCCCTGTAAACTTACGACTACGTTGTTTATTTAGAGAGAAGGTATTCGTGCAATTCCGGCTGCGGGTCTGTCGACGAACGGGTAATTAAACGGGACGCAAATGTGAACACTGACGGGGAAACCGGCAAAATATTTGTTTTGTTCGTGTATATTCGGGGCGAATCGGGGTGGTTCGGGATACCAAAATTTTCCCTGTAATTTGGCGTTTTAGTTTTACTGCTTTGGCTAAGGTTTAAATAAACAATAGGGGGAAGCCGAAAGCATTGATGAAGTGACGGTAAAACATCTATTGGAGTATTTTCTGATGGGAAGTATGGGAACAATGTTTGTTAACAAGTGTACAAGAAAAACAATAAGAAAACAGATCATCATCATCATCATTGGAGCCTGTTACTTATCCATTCTTGGATGTAGGCCTCTTCCCTCCTTTTCCATTCCTGGCGGTCTTGTGCCCGACTCATCCAGTCATGACCGCCGTGCCGTCTAATGTCGTCGACCCATCGCTGCGGTGGTCGGTCTCTTCCTCGAGAATTGGCTCTGGGTCTCCACTCAAAAAAAAATCTCGTCCAGTTGTTGGTATCCATTCTTGCAATGTGTCCTGCCCATGCCCACTTCTTCGCTGCTATAGAAGCCATCACGTCACTCAGTTTTGTTTTGCTTCTGATCCATTTGTTCCGCTTCCGGTCGCGCAGTGTTATTCTGAGCATTGCCCTCTCCATGGCTCTCTGCGCGACTCTGAACTTCTCAGCTGACTTTTTCGTGAGCGTCATGGTTTCCGTGCCATACGTAAGCACTGGCATGACACATTGCTCAAAATTTTTAGTTTTTAGATATAGTGGCAATTTGCCACGCAGTATCTTCTTGTTCGCGCCGAATGCCACCCATGCCTGTGAGATTCTACTTTCTACTTCTGCTGTTTGATTGACATAGCCCAGGCTGATTTTATGACCCAGGTATATGTATTCAGTCACAGCCTCGACGGGTAGACAGGTGTAATAATTGTTTGTATCAATCAGATTAGACATTATCTTGGTTTTATTGATGTTCATTCTGAGGCCTGCTTTCCCTGACTCCACCTTGAGGTCTTCAAGAAGAATGTGGAAATGTGGAATGTGTGTGTGAATGTGGAAGAAGAAGAATGTGGAAGAAATGTAGAAAACCGATTATCAGTACTTAATACCAAAAGTTTGTCTTGCATATGGCACATGTCTGCAGGGAACAGGGTACTTTTGTGTATCATCCACATCTTATCTCTCACTAGCGGCCCATCCCGGCTTCGCACGGGTGGACATGAAAATATAGCCTATGTTACTCAGGGTGAATGTAGCTTTCTAATCGCGAAAAAATGTTTGAAATCGGCACAGTAGTTTTTGAGTTTATTCATTACAAACATACACACAAAATTACAAATCTTTCCTCTTTATAATATTAGTGTAGATTAGTGTAGATTAAAAGAGCCTCCACGAGTGACGATATTTAATTGATCGTCCGGCGCACCCGTCAGCCCCGCTACCAACCTGCGGACTGGCTAATCTTTTTGCCATAGCATGAGCTATTATCATTATGTAGCTCATGTCGACAAAATAGAAGAAGATCTTATCTCTCAAATAACCATTTCATAAATCATAATTAGCTATAAGTCTATTTTCGTTGCCTTACCGCAATAAAATGTTCCATAAAAGACAGCCTTCCAATTATTACTTCTAAATATTGTCCCAACAATGGCTTGAGCATACCCCATATACTACTACATACTATATTAGAGAATAAAGGCGAAAAATGTGTCGCGTTCGTCTAACAACATCTGCTTTACAAGCCTTATATTCTACGCAGACGTTCTCGTAAAAGTAACATATTGGGGTTGCTTCCGTAAAATGAAATGTTCGCACAGTCAACCGCATGGCAGTGGTAGGTTACACTTGAATTGCGAATACCGCTCTTACTGCTTACAAAATAAAGACGCCGTGAAGGTCAAACTGTTACAACTGACGTGCAGTGGACTGTACCTGAAAAAAATTATTCATACCGTCGACTCTATGTGTACGTGGGACACTCAGAAAGTTTTGCGAAACTAAAAAAAATTGTTCTATACGTACATATATTTTTATCAAATCTTTTCAAAGTACTTTCCACCAGCCTCTATACAAAGATTCATGCGCCTAAACCAGTTTTCAAAACACTTTTTCCAGTCCGCCGCAGACACCTCGTTTACAGCCTGCTCGAACGCAGCCAGCGCATCTTCCGGCGACGAAAATTGTATCCCTTTGAGCTGATTTTTTATTTTTGGGAATAAAAAGAAGTCACACGGTGCTAGATCAGGGCTGTAAGGAGGGTGACCCAGGAGTTTGACTGGCGTGCTGTCCAGGAAGTCCCTCGTTTTGAGTGCGGTGTGCGCAGGTGCATTGTCGTGGTGGAGCAGTAGCCCGCGGAGCCCTGTGTTTGGTCGCTTGTTGCTTATAACAGAGAAAACTTCTGGCAAACATTTGGTAGTATACCATTCGGCATTAATGCTTCTTTGATCCCGTAAGGGAATTGATACCAAGTGGCCAGTCAAATTAAAAAAGCTAGCGATCAAAATCTTACCCCCGCTTCTAGATCGCTTCACTTTGGTAGGCGTTGGCTCATTTTGAAACACCCTAACAGTCGACTGGCGCTTGGTTTCTGGGTCGTATTGATAAATCCAGGACTCATCACCTGTAACGATGTCGTAAACACGCCGAGACGAGCCTGCTTCAAATTTGTTAAGCATATCACGGCACCATTCCACCCGGGCCTGCTTCTGAGCATCGGTGAGGTTGTGCGGCACCCAGCGTGATACTACCCTCCTCACGCGAAGATGGCTGTGCAGAATCTCGTGAACGCTTCCCGATCCAATCTTCAATATGTGTTGAATCTCCTGATATGTAATTCGCCTATTGTCTTGGATTAAATTTTTCACTGCTAGCACGTTTTCTTCGGTAACAGCCGTCAAAGGGCGACCGCTTCTTTCGTCATCCCCCAAAGTTGGTCGACCGCGCTTGAATTCGTTATACCAACGATACACGGTTGCCTTGGAAGGGCCTTCATCCATGAATGCCATTTGAAGTCTATCGTACGATTCATCCGGTTTCAGGCGACACTTGAAATCGTATAAAATCATAGCTCTAAAATGTTCCCGGCGCAGATCCATATTTCAGTGAGACACAATACTTTGAATTAACTCGCAAAAAATGTGGAGGGAAATTTTGAAATTGGAACTTACTTATTTTTACTTATAAATAATCATATTTTCGAAAAACATTATAACTGGCCAGTCTCCCATATATAAAAACTTTTTTTCGCAATACTTTCTGAGGGGCCTGGTATGATGTTAGGTGAAACTGCTTTATACTAAAAAGTAAGTTGTGGGTTTAGATCGCGTCGTCGGTCACAAACATTAGAAATTAGCTATTCATCAAAATCATTAAGTATTATATTCTAGCTCGGACGAATAAAAAAGGAGGACGGAATCTCGCTAAACAAAGACAGAAGCACTTCATTTTTTCCTAAGCCCACTATAATTTCGAAAGCATTATTTTATTTGTGTCACTACAACAATGACTACCGTCATACTAGATTTTTTGCATAATCGCGGCTTTTTGGCATATTATGGACGTGAATGAGTGCGTGCCGGCCCGTACTTTTAAGCGAGCCGGCATACTATGGATGCTTCACTTATTGTTTAGCGAGATTCCGTCCGCCTTTTTTATTCGTCCGAGTATTCTAGGCTAAAATTCATGGAAAAGCTTGGGAACAAGTTCCCTCCGAGCGGACGCAGTGGGGGAGTCTCGGTAGTCTGGCTGCCTGCCGTAAATTCATATTTCAATTTTAATTAAACCTTCGATAGACGGGAAAATGAGAATGTAAGCTTGGTAGCAGAACACGATATTAAAATAGCTGTGCTACTCTCATGAATTATCAACTGAGTCGATAATGCAAATGAAAATCCATTTAGCATTTGAAGCTTAGCTGATGGATTTGATAAGAAATCGCTCGCCGTACTATTTGTGTGTTTGGCGTTATTAAAGAGAATGGAGTAATGTACTACGATGCACGTAACAAACCCTCATCATATTCTACTACTGAATAGGCCTCCTGAACAGGTACTCCATATAGACTACAACAGTGAACATACTTGATGTATCAGGCATTATAATATTAAATTCCAATAAAAATTAAATGACTAGAATATATAAGAACCTTGTCTTAATTAAAGACATCTTTAAACACTTTCAGAATATTTGTATTATTATTATTATTTTCAGCCTATATTGTCCCACTGCAGGGCAAAGGCCTCGCTTTCCTTTTTCCACTCTTTCCAGTTAAGTGCAAGTGTGGACCAATCTTTTCTATACGAGTCCAGCTTGTCCCGCCATGTTCGCCTGGGTCTGCCGCGATGCCGTTGGACGTTTTTCGAGACCCACTTGGTACAAATCTTAGCCCAAAAATTGTCCAACATTTGGCAAACGTGTCCGGCCTAGTCCCACAGCTTTTTGAGTGACGTTAGCAATCTGTGTTCTGGAGCGCAGTATTGTGTTCTGGATTCGGTCTGTGAGACTGACTCCCAGGATACTGCGCTACATTACTTGCTGGCAAACCTCAAGGACCACTCGAGGACCACTCTCACCTCTGGTGAACTGTCAGGACAATAACTTCAGAATAATATATTTTCATAGCGCAGTTAAAATAAACATAAAAAGTGATAGCAGTATCTAGGTATTACCGGATGCAATAAGCATGCAAATATGAACCATGAAGATAATATGGCTTCAAGGCATCAGTCTGAATATTCTAGTAGTTACAGATAAACTCCATTCCTTGAAACAACATGAACTCACATCCTTTAATTTACATGAGTTGCTTGCAAATGTTTACGTGTAATTGAATTCATTATACGCGAAAATCGCCTTATATTACACGATTATTTACGCATGAAGATTGAACAGGTCCAGTCGAAGTTAGAATTCAAAATGGCTACTGCCCAACATCTGAGATTGTTTTCCACTCGATGATTAGAGTCGGGAAAGGTATCTTTCAAGTTGATTGTTTCCCATCACTGGTAGTGGAGGCTCATGCTGAATATTCAGTACGTGGCAAACGTAACTATAACACTAACACAATATTGGTGAACACATAATCCAAGAATGGTTGAGTGCGTTTAAACTTTAGCAATTTGTAAACAAATCATTGTCGTTTTGACGCATCGATATATATGTACTACGTACTAGATGTGCTGTTCAAAAGAACAACATGGTTACACAAAGTTGTGGTTCCGGAACCACACTGTCATCTGTCATTAGTTCACTTGACAGCTGTCTCGCGAACACACGTAAATTTTATCAACGGTTGCGTCAACTGAATTTGGAACATGCTGCTTATATGAGATCGCGTGTCTATATATTGACGTCGTTGTTCTGACGGGTCATTTGTTTGTTCAAAATTCAGAAGAAATTAATGAAACTCTTGGAAGCATATAAATACGAGAAGAGCGAAATTGAATATTAGTCAATTTCAGCTTGTCGTAATAAATTGCTTTCTTGATAACGTTTTAGTGAGTCGATAAAAGAAAAACCGTCCAAGTGTGAGTCGGACTCATGCAGTAAGGGTTCCGTACCTATCGACCTGATACCCCGTAGAAACTGATTTAATTTAGTGAGTTTATCAAAAGACATCAACGATCATACGCGAAATGTGAATTTTTGCATCTCTTTCTTACGTAGGTACTAGGTACCACCACATATGTCTATGTTTGCCCTATTTTTAGTATTTTTGCTAAACTACATAGTATGCACTGTAATCAAACCAAGTTTGACTTTGGTATGTATTACCGTTTTGAAGATAGAGCCTGGGGGTCTACTCCCGTTCGACGATATTCGATAAATCGTACGATTCATCGCACAATTTGCTACTCCGGTCAACCATCGTTCCCTTATCGCATGCGATGATCGTGTTTTGACGTTTGTTTTTCTCATCTCCGGTAAATTGTATACGACTATGAACCGTAGTCTATCGTAATTGTGCCTTTTTTATGTGCCTATCTTTATTATGTAAGTATCAGTCGGAACGAAAGTTCGTACTTCGTTTGTCGTTCGTAAAACGCGAGTAGACCTACTGTTCCTGAACAAAAACGATGAAAAAAATGCATGTTTTTCGAGGTTTCTTGTATGGGGACCCCCTTAGATTTAGACTTATTTTATTTTTAGTATTTGTCGTGGTAGGCACCATAGTAACACATATTCTGTGAAAATTTCAACTGGTTATCTATTACCGTTAACACCCTTTGGGTACGGAACCCTAAAATGGACTTAATAAAAAAATCAAAGCAATTTCAAGCAAAGACATTAATAATAATCATAGTTTTTCACCCTACGGCAAATCAATTCCTGTCAGATGACTCCCTTATCAAATAGATTTCATTTGGCTATTTCCAGATTTGTTTGCGAACAAAACGGTGTAAATATCGCGCCTCGCGAATACTTCCAACTTTCCATCCCTAAAAGTTCGAAATTATATTATTGTTTATTTTGTCATGTTAGAAAAACATATAACATCTGTCCCACGCAAGCTGTCAGGGGAAAAATAAACAGAAATGGGTCAGTGATCCATTACTACGTGTTTGAGCGCATAGGGATTATTTTGATCCTAGAACCTTGTGGACTTTTACCCTGTGTCATAGAAACAACATAACATCACGCCTAGGGCATGCAATATCGGAAGGTTTCCAATTCCGGAACTGATTTCCGATATTGGGTACTGAACTCCGGAATTCCGGAACTAGTTCCGGAATTGGTATATTTTTTTGCAATGAGTTTTTTTCGAAACTTCATTGTTTTAGAAAGTTAAAATTTTCGTTTCGACTTTATTCAAAGAAACACGGCCGTAACATAACAACAACATAATGTAACGCCTGTATTTCCCCGAAGGGGTAGGCAGAGGTGTAATAGTAAATTAAATCAGTTTCTATGGGGGGTACGAAACCCTTAATGCGTGAGTCCGACTCGCACTTGACCGGTTTGAATTTTTTGGTCTTGTATAGCCTATACAAGACCAGAAAGTACTAATATACAGTACAAGCATGTTATTTTTATTAATTTTAGTATCGTATTTTTTTGTTAGGTAATCAATGTTTCTGTTTTCGCCTGTAACGAGACAAAAATAAATAATTTATTTTTTATTCTTTAATTAAATAACGTATTATTTAAAAGATAATGTAAAATAAAAGTAATAAATAACCTTGGTCTTCTGCCTGTGAATAATGTTGACATAATTTCGCATAACAGACATTGAATTAGATTAGTATTAGTCTTAATTAAGTTTCCAATGAATAGTTCCAGGTTCTAGCAGATTACTTCCGCGAATACTAATCACGGCAAAGTTGTTTGATAGTATGTGCAAAGTTCGATGGAATAAGTTTGGGATTTTACGACGTGTAATGAGTCAGATACGCTAGAATAGGGCCAACTTTTAACTTACTGAACCTGACCTTAGAAGACTTTCGAATTGGACGTTAAACCCTGATAGATAGGAAGCTTAAATACTTTTACAAAAAATTTTAACATTAGGATATAAGAGACTGTCATTGCCAGAGAGCTTATTTCACCTTTACAAAATACCTAATTTCTTTGGCGAATTTGTGTCTGTTTTGAATAACCAATGATCGAAACAATGAAGTTGTAGTTTTATTTGAAAATTGAAACCGAAACTGAAAAATATCTGCCTTACAAACACATTCATTTTCTGGACACAAACATCAGCAATTTACTGCGACAGAGCGTTCCATATTCCACAAATATTTTTGTTCTGGTGCCGTCCGTCAGTAGCTACCATTTTGATTTTAACAAATACGAAACTGAATTTTACTAATTTCGTAAAACCAAATATACAACCACTTTAACTACACCATTATCCTTGTCCATAATTGAGAAACGAATGTTTTTTGTGTACGAGGGGGTTTGCTTCAAAACTTGACACAGAATCATGTTTAAAGTAGACTAGCTCAGCAATTTATTTTTTGGAAATAAATTGAGTAAATCGTAGGATTTACTGACAATTATAAAATCAAACGTTATAGGTATAATCCGTATAATAAGCATGATTATTAGGTATCACTGATATCGGGCTCCACGCGACACTATTAATACAGGAATCAATGTTATGAATTTCGTAACTATCTAGCACCAAATAAACCATTGAATAACATTATTTAAAACAGAAAAAGCAGCAAGAAGGACCGTTTGAAAGAAAAGTGTATGCATTAAACTGTAAACAAGCGTGATATAGCGGTCAATAAAATGAGAGAGGTATCAGATCGTTAGGTACAAGTAGATAGTGGGATGGAGCCAGGCAATTTGCCGGCGGCGAATGAAACTGCATTTGCACGAAAACGCATTTACACCGGCCCGTACTTTCTCTTTACTCTGTAAGCGTTGAAGGCACAATCTAATTGAGATTTAATTAGAAGTTACTCTTCCAGTCTCCAGAGATTCGACGAATCTAGTGAGAATTTACAGATTGGTATAAAAGAGCACAAAAAATGGGGGCGCCACTAGTCATACATTCAAAAATATCGCGTTTTTGGCAGAACTTTGGGTAGTCTTATTCATAGAACTTAATTTTTTGTATGATAAAACACAGATTTATTTATTTATTTATTTATTATTAATAATACACCAACAGTTATAAACATCAGACATTATCTTATTCTAATATTACAGGTACATTATCCGATGCTTAAACAAATTAAAGGCGTACATAACATTCATAGGAGCTGTTTTATCATTATGCTTACCCGGTCAAAAATAAAAATAAAGTTTTTAAAAGAAGTACAAAAATAAACGGAACCTTGTTATAAAAACTAAAAACTAAAAATACGACAGCGTTTTCTGCAAAATTAAACTAAACAATAATTTATAAGACGATTAAGTAAAACTTACAAGCAGGATGTTATACAATAAAAATAAAATAAAAATAAAGAGAAACAATGTCATGAAGTTACACGAAAATTTTCAAATATGATTTTTCGAATGCCACCCAAGGTGTCATGAAATATATCTAATTTAGAACTATGATGATGATTGAGTGTGTTAAATTGACTGAAAATTCGATTAAGAGGACCGTGTGTACCAATATTTGTGCGACAGAATGGAAGGCAAAAAGTTTTGGTTACGGCGGAACGAGGTACATTACGGGGAACTGTTAAGAGAATTTGTGCTAAAAGTTGGCTGCAGTCGATTTTACCATTGAGAATTTTATACAAAAATATAGTATCATGCATTATGCGACGGTTACGCAGCGATGTCATTTTAAAGAACGATAGCCGGTGGTCGTAAGGACATCTGTGGGATATACCATGGGTATTAAAAGCCAGGGAGCGTGTGAATGAACGTTGTATACGTTCAATACTGTACAAGCATATTCTAAATTGCTTCTAACCAATGTTTTGTATAGAAGTAGCTTGGTTTGAGGTCGCTTAAAACCGTTAGAGTTGCGTTTAAGAAAGCCGAGCATCTGAGCTGACTTTTTTACTATTGAGTCAATATGGGATGTGAACCGCAGTTTGCTATCAATGATAATTCCTAGGTCTTTAACTTCACAAAGTGATTCCAATTTTTTACCCTGCAGCTTGAAGTCAAATGTTAAGGGATTTTTTTCCTAGTAAATGTAATGTGATTACATTTGGAGACGTTAAGGATCATACCATTATTAATACACCAGAGGTTAATATTCTTTAGGTCGTTTTGAATGTGTGTCATATCTTCGTAAGTTTCGACAGTTCTATAGATTTTAAGATCATCAGCGTACATGGAGAACTTGCAGTATTGAATATTAGAGGTGAGGTCATTGATAAATATGAGAAAAAGTATGGGACCAAGATGAGACCCTTGCGGAACTCCTGAAGTAGCATAATAAGAGCGAGATTCAAATCCTCCCACTGCAACCAACTGAGATCGTTTTGACAGATAAGACTCCAGCCATCGCAACAAAGCTCCACCAATACCAATTAGTTCCAGTTTTCTTACTAACAGAGAGTGATCAACTTTATCAAAAGCACTGCTTAGATCTGTATAAATGGCATCCACCTGACGTCCACTATCAAGTTCTCGTGAAAGATCGTTTAAGTATGTTACCAAGTTAGTTTCAGTGGAGCGACCATACATGAACCCATGTTGATGTGTTGAGATACATGAATTAGCGTGGAGCGAAATAGCTGGACATACAAGGGATTCAAATATCTTAGGGAAACAGGAAAGAATTGATATCGGTCGATAGTTTTTAACATCTGAATTGTCACCTTTCTTATGCACGGGGACAATCCTGGCTTTTTTCCATTCTTCTGGAAAAACACCCCATTTTAAAGAGCAGTTAAATAAAATACGTAAGGGTAGTGATAGCACGGGCCCACAACGTTTTATAAAAACTGGAGGAATATTGTCAGGACCAGCACCCTTAAATATATCAAGCTTTTTTATTTTATTACATATGTCTATTTCATTAAAATGAAGTAGAGAGATATATGAGTTATAATTAGTAATGGAAGTTTCAACTGGTGTCAATTGTTGGCTATTACTATAGAAAACCGATGATTCACATAGTACTGACAAAGATAGAAAAATAGTTCCGATTTTAGACCTTTTTGTTTGACCGTACATTCGAGTACTGCATTTTATATAGATAGGTCTAAGCTTCTTATACCTTATCACTCAAATAACATATCAGAAGAAAACTTTGTTTATTTATGAGGGGTTGACCGCAAAACCGCAGAATCGGTCCTTTACATTGGAATTTCTTTTTCAAAATCTTTTGATAGCTTATAGGATCCGGGTTGTCACAGGGGATTTGGGATAAGCGTAAACATGGACATAGTCATATCTTGTGTTACTTTTATTCTGACTTAGATAACAAGAATTCATATTAAACGTTCCATTTTCGGTTTTAATTCAAATATAGATCATTACAAAATTCCCAAGACATTTAGGTCACTCTAGACTTACTGGGTGTTAAATTCACTTTAGGACTAACTAGGATATCGATGGACCCCAGTAATTCGGATTTCAAAGGTCAGATGACGTCTCCGTGTGGAATTTTGATATTCAGCCCCTTCTTATTAAACCTGGTAGTTGATCCCGTTGGAAAAGGGGTTAGGGGGTTAGGTTGGGATTAGGGGGCCCTTGTGGTATATTCTATACCACAAGTCTTAACCGAAAGGACCTTGCAGGGCATTTTGGGCTAATAAAGTGAAACCCCCTCAACATCTATGATACCGAAGTCAAATAATGAGTATAAGTGTGTATTCCATTTCATAATATGGCAGCTCAGTTTAAATCGAGCGCAAAAATGGTGTTATGGCCCATTTTTTGAAGCGGTCATAAAACTTTTTCATTACCATTTTAACAACTCTAGTTTGGCACTTAGATTCAACTTTGCTCCCATAATATGAAATCAAGTACAAAGAAAACTCTTTATTTGAGGTATAAAATCTGTTGGCAAGAAAAAGTCGCAAGAGATAGAAAACAATGGAAACTGTTAGAGGAGGCCTTTGCCAGACAAGAAAACAACTGCATAGAGAGTTCAGGATAGGGGAAGGGATTAACCTTCGGGGGATTTTATTGCCTGTGGCGAATATTCTGGCGCGGGAGGGGCCCGTTCTGGGCCAGTATGGAGTTGCTCCACGTGTCCCTCTGATATCAGCAGAGGGCACAGTGGAGGAGCAGGGGCGGGCCCGGTGTGCACTCACCCTGCCACTGGGCAGGCAGCGGGGGGACTGTCTTTCCCTGCCCCCGTCGATCTCGTAACCCCAGGAGTGCCCGCTGAGTAGTGTTCTCGCGCCTCTTGGGACCGAGGGTCTTGGCTTCAGCGCCCGGACCGCGAGGAAGAAAACCTCTATAAAAAATTACGGGAGGTAGGGCCTGCGAGCAGCAGACTCGGGGTAGTCTGCTGCCCGACCAAGCTGGCGTAGCTGGCACAGCCAGCGTAGTTGGCGCAGCTGGTAAAGGCCCATGAGGTGAGGTGGCGTGCAGTGTTCCGTGTGCGCCACCTAGGAGGGTGCGGCCGACGTTAGGCCGCACGGGGAGAAGGGGCTCGCCTGCTTGTGGCGGGCCAGGACCTGTCGGGGGTGGTTGTGTGAATACTCACGGGTTCCCACGCCCCCGGCTAAGGTAGTTGAAGGAACACCGTGGTGGTTTTAGTCGGTAAGAGTCCGACACTGGCTCCGCCTACCCCGGGCGGAGTGCGTCCATGAGGATTACCACAAGACAAAAAAAAAAAAGGGGAGGACTTATTATTATTATTATCTGTTGGTAGGTTAGCTTTTTATTACGTCAACCTCAATTATATGCCATGGTCCTTGCTTTGATGACGTTGAAGGAAATATAATACAAAAGTTCATCTCGTGTGTACTGATCGTTACTGTTTACAATGTCTCGTCCTAGATTAGAAGGAAGCGAAACTATTCTACTTTGACCCAATTAAAGAATTCATTGTAACAGCTTGTGGCAGTCGTAACTTTGCCGCAGTTCTTAATTAACAGTCGTTTTAATACAAAAGCATTTAGGTAGCTACTCGCGTCCCGATTAATTGTAATAGGAGGAAAATTGTTACCGACAAAAAAATACGAGAGGTGTTACAAGTATCTATCTGTGGCTTCGTAGCTACCAAACGGATGGACCAATTTCAATGCGTTTTTTGGTTAACTAGTTAAATGGGAATGGTTCTAAATCTAATGATGCTCAGGAACCCAGTTTTCTTAAAAACAAAATTACCTATGTAGTACATTACAATTTCATAGTAATATAATATGTAACCTATGCTCATTTCAAGTCCATACACATCGATCTACATATTATCTATCACTTTTATACTCATAAATCAATAAAACTTTTTAACAAAAAATTGAACCGACGAAAAGTGAAACTGAAAAGCGAAAAATAACTCATTATGAGTCGGCGCCAAACGAACTTTTAACAAGCAAAGTGCGTGTAAGTTGCAAGTGGCCGAGCGGAGAACGCATTTTTGGAAAGTTATTGTTTATCGTTGAAAATTTCACGTTGTATTTGATGTGACATTGTTTTTATTATTTATTTAAAGTAATTTAATGATCTTCGTTGATTGGTTGTTTGGCGCCGACTCATAATTAGTTATTTTTCGCTTTTCAGTTTCACTTTTCGTCGGTTCAATTTTTTGTTAAAAAGTTTTATTTTTCATTTTTTTGTGGTTAAAATCTAACTCCAGGTCTCCATTATGTCGTAGTGTCTAGAACTATATTTATGTGTGTCAAGTTTCAACAGAATCGGTTAACAGGTAAGAATTCAGTGGGTGAACAAACACGCATCCCCTGTTTTACTACCCTTAGGGGTGGATTTTGATTTTGAAATTTAAATGGGACCAACTTCGAGGTATACCCTATCCATTAAAAAAAAAATCATCAAAATCGGACCACTCTGTAAAAAGTTATGCGTGGTCATACATTAAAAAAAAAAAAAAAAAAAAAAATATATATATATGTACGCGTCGAATTGAGAACCTCCTCCTTTTTTTCGTCGGTTAAAAATCACACATCACATACACGGGTACACTCACCCCACTCTATCGTACCTACACGGGTTGTGCTTTGAAATAGCAAAACACTGTCTCTCAAGATACAGGTTTTTTACTTAGTTTGAAAGACAAAAGACATTGATGACTGTTTCACAATTGCCTTATTAATTAGTTATTAAGATTTCTTCTGTAATTTGTATGGCTGCGCTTTTAATAAATTATTTATTTATTTATTATTTTATTTACATACCTAACCCTTCGTTTTCCCTAGGCGGAGGTAATCCATGAGAATTTCCGCAAATAAAAGAGGTATAATTAGAAATTTCTAAACCAACAAATTTTTGGCTGATAAATTATTATATTTAAGCAGACAAACTGATTTGAAAATCATCGACATGCATGAAAATATATACTTATGTGCTTAGTGCTTATGCTTACGTCATGTCTAGATTTTGTTTTAGACGATTTGCCTAACTGCAGTAGAAATAAGTAGTTACACGTGTTTCCTACTTACATGTTTTGTGTTGTCTCAAGGACAGTTTTGTTATCAATAAGTTTTTACTTCATCATCATCATTTCAGCCAAAAGACGTCCACTGCTGGACATTGGCCTCCCCCAAGCATGGCCACAACGACCGGTCCTGCGCTTTCCGTATCCAGCGGAATCGTGCGACCTCCGCTGCGCCTTCCAGTACGCGGTCGCCACTCCAGAACTTTACTGCCCCATCGGCCATCCGTTCTGCGAGCAATGTGCCCCGCCAAGATTTTCCTTATTATAGAAATATTTTAGAATTTAAATACGTAGTAGGTATGTAAAGGAAATGAATAAATACATTTTATTTGACTATTTTACACAATCTGCCTATTTGATTTTGACACAGATAATATAATACTATAGACCAGCGGTACTCTAAGTGAGTTCCGCGGAACCCTAGGGTTCCGCGATACCCCTGTAGGGGTTCCGCAAGAATTTAGAAAAAAAAAACAAAACACCTCTCTGGTCACTGGTCGAACGTTTTGAATCCGCCCGCCGCGCGTATACTTGGGAGCGCGCAGTCCCTTTGATAAAAGCCGCCTCTGAATTAGACGCTATAGTTGTGAACAAGCGACTTTCGGCTCTATCTTCAAAAGCATAAAGTCGAGATTGTTTACAACGCATTTTTTTGTATTTATATTTTTATTTCCGCTTTTTGTTTATCAAAGGCGTCGACTCGAGTATTTTTGAGAATGTTTGAGTTCGAGTCTAGGACTAAGTATAAAAGCGCTATTATATAAAAAAAGTCGCGCCTCGTCAGTCAGTTGACGATTAGCGTTCGGAGCGATAAGTTCGTACCTACCTACTTACAAGCTGGCTAGCCTGCTGCCTTCTTGTAAGTTCTACTGCCCGCTGTATTCTGATTGTATCAGTTTTGTACATTTCTTCTTTGGACTAAACTTTGTCTCATAAACGCAGTAACGATTGTGCATTATTTTGACCCTACCATCCTGACGTGTAACATTATTAATAAAGAAGAATGGAACGTTGGCTTAAAGGTGTTAAACGTGTTGCAACGACATCTTCTAATGACGCTGAATGTTCAAAAGCAGTACGCGCGGAGAATACAGCAATTACTGATCCAGACGATGATGCCACGACGTCAAGCTCCACGGTTTCAAAGACGAAAAAAAGGAAGTATGATGAATCATATATCAGTTTCGGATTTGTTGATTCCAACGGCTCACCTCTCTGCATGTTATGTAGTAAACTGCTTCCTAATAGTTCCATGGCACCTGCCAAATTACGCAGACATTTAGAAACTGTACACCCCGAGTCTAAAGACAAGAATAAAGAATTTTTTGTTCGTAAAAAAGAACAGTTATTGGAAAGTCAAAAAAATATGATGCATGTAACACAAACTATCAATGAAAAGGCCACGGAGGCATCATATTTAGTTAGCTATCGCATTGCACAAGCAGGTGAAGCGCACACTATCGCTGAGAATTTAATAAAGCCATGTGTGTTAGACATAACAAAATGTATGCTCGATGAAAAATCTGCAAAGCATCTTTCTACTGTACCGCTATCAAACGATACTGTTTCACGGCGAATCCATGATCTGGCAAGCTACGTCAAACAAGAACTAGTTGCACGTCTACAAAAAACACGATTCGCCTTGCAAATGGATGAGTCAACTGATGTCACTGGTATGGCTATCTTGCTGGTTATCGTGAGATATCCATATGAACGTTCTTTTGAAGAAGACATGCTTATGTGTTCACCGCTGCCCACAAACACTACCGGGGAAGAAATTTTTAATAAAATAAACATATTTTTTAAAGAAAATAATCTTCGTTGGAACGATTGCATTGACATTTGTACAGATGGGGCCAAGGCGATGACAGGTAAAACAGCAGGAGCAGTATCACGAATAAAAAGTAAAGCGCCTAATTGTAGTTCCAGCCATTGTATTCTGCATAGACAAGCACTTGCGATGAAGCAAATGCCGTCAAATCTAAAATTAGTTATGGATGAAGCGGTAAAAATAATTAATTTTATCAAATCACGACCACTACAATCCCGATTGTTCTCATTATTGTGTGAAGATTATGGCAGCATACATAAAACACTGCTGCTCCATACAGAAGTGCGATGGCTGTCTCGGGGTAAAACTTTAACAAGGCTATTTGAACTTAGAGCCGAGTTACAAATGTTTCTTTCAGCAGATACAGTTTCTTTTAATTTGAAAGACCGTTTGTATGATAAAACTTGGTTGTTCCGATTGTCTTTTATGGCGGATATCTTTCAAAAACTGAACGAATTGAATTTATCATTGCAAGGTAAACAGACAACAGTGTTCCAGGCCTATAACAAAATAACAGCCTTCAAAAGAAAATTAGATTTTTGGATTATTTGCGTTGGTAAGAGAGAAATAGAAAGCTTTACGTCACTCAGTGAGTTTGTTAGCGATAACGACTCGGAAATGTTTCAAGATGATGTGTTTGAAGAATTGGTCCAATATCTCACTTCGATGCGCGCATCTTTTGTAAAGTATTTTCCCGAAGAACATAATACAAAAATGAAGCTGAATTCATGGATTCATAATCCTTTTTTACCCAACTTGCAAAAGCCCGAAAGTATGTCAAACGAGATATATGAATCTCTTTTAGAAATGTCATCAGACACAAGTATGGAGTCACTGTTCAAAACGACGCCTCTCAACGATTTTTGGTGCAGAATCCGTGATGAATATCCAATGCTTGGCAGAATGGCTCTGAATATTCTTCTCCCGTTCCCAACAACATATTTGTGCGAAACAGGATTCTCAACCTATGCAGCCACGAAAACAAAATATCGCAATAGACTGGACGCCGAACCTGATATGAGACTTCAAATGTCTTCTATCAAACCTGATATCAACCAATTGATGAAAAATAAAAAACAGTTTCATACCTCCCATTAGTTAAGATTTTTTCATTTTTAATATCTTCTATTATTGTACTTGGCATGTGGTTAAAGTAAGTAATAATTAGTAACTGTTACATTGTACTTTTATTATGCTTATATAATATAGAATACACTTTTAAAAACTATTGTTTTATTGTAGGGTTCCGTCAAGTATTTTGCTTGTCAAAAGGGTTCCGTGACCAAAAAAGTTTGAGAACCGCTGCTATAGACAATGACAAAACTTTTATTATTACTGATATTAATTATTTTATTGAATGAGGTATTTGTTCAAACTTACATCCACCACACCCTGCCTCCAGGAGAAACATGCCAGATTGTTATTTTGTAACGTTTTTATTTTTAAATTTGGTGCAGTCGACCACGCGTCTGTTACGTTTGACATTGACAGCGTCTTAATTTCGTAAGCAGTAAGAGCGGTTTTCTAATTCAAGTGATACCACTGTCATGCAGCCGACTTTACCATGTGGTTCACTCAAATGAATCTTCATGCAATGAAAATAAAATGGCAGTGATAGCCTAGCGGTCGAACGCTTGCCTTCCATGCAGGAGGGTCTGAGTTCGAACCCGGCGAATACCTCTAACTTTTCGAATTCATGTGCGGATCGGAATTCGATTATCACTTGCTTTAACGCTGAAACAAAACATCGTGGGAAAACCTGCACACCAGATAGTGCTCCTTACAGTTCTCAATGGTGTGTGTAGTCCGCCAACCTGCACTAGGCCAGTGTGGTGGACTAAGACCTTAATTTTCTCTTTCCGAGAAGAGGCCCGTGCCCAGTAGTAGTACAGTAACGGGCTGGTTATATGTTCAGTTATGTGAACACAAACCCAAACATCCACCCAAGACGAAAGTAGGCTAACGGTGGAGTTGGCGGGTGGGAGTCCCACATAAGAACACCGCCTTCCCGGTGACATGCGATGGGCATTATCTCCACTTGAAAAAAGCCAGTGTGCTGGACTAAGGCCTTAGCCTTCTCGTACTGAGAAGAGGCCCGTGCCCAGTAGTGGGACAGTAATGGGCTGGTGATGTATGAACAAAAATGTGTACCTTACTCAAAATACATAGTGTATCTTGCCTTTATTCAAGATTAAAGGCGATGTGAATATGGATGTCGCAAAACACGAAAAAACAACAGCCAGTGTTACAGACACTTTTCTTTTTAAAATTCAGGTGTCGTTACAGGAACTGTCAAATGAAAGAAAGAAGTCTATCTCATACTTCATATTATAATGGTCCCATTTAGATACGACATAATGAAAGAATGAACAAGGAATGTAATTCATCATCATTTTCCATGACCGCATTTTTCGCGCATAACAGCGTTGATAAATTCAAACAGAAAACTCGTGTCATATAAAACAAAACCAAAACATCAGTCATAAAACCATTTATGTAACATGAAAAACCTCTCCTGTTCGACATTACAACCGTAATACGACCTTTAGTCACATCACCAATAGGTACTTTCATGTAATTCATGTTATTGAATAACATAGCGGTTTGCACAAACTCACTGAATAGGTACACACGGTTACACATCAAGCTGTACATTTCCAGTATAAGCTGACCTCGCATTGTATAGGTTTTCCTTCCAACGCGAGGTCAGCCTTTACTGGTTTTGTACAGCTTGATGTGTAGCCGTGTGTACAATCAGCGCTAAACAAACCTAATTTGGAGCATAATTTTATTCCTGTTAATTGTTTGAAGTTAATAGAGGCTAGGTTGAAAAAGCATTTTTTTAGCAAAAGGTTTTAAAACAACAACATTTATTGTTTTCTCCAATATTAAGACATTTGCGTTTAAAATAAAATTAAGTTGTTTTTTTAAACAATTTGTTTTCTTTGTAACCTGTTCGTTTGTGAAAAGCATACATTTTATTCAACCTGTTTTTATTAGGGTTCCGTAGTCCTACAAGGAACCCTTATAGTTTCGTCATGTCCGTCCGTCTGTCCGTCTGTCCTAATCCTTTACCGCTTAATAACTTCTACAGTTATAAACATAAGTAAATGAAATTTTGACGAAAAATGGAATAGATATAGATCTCAATTATAAAAGAATAAAAAAATCTTGATTACGTATTTTAGGGGTGGTGCCCATACATGTGAAATGGGGATGGAAATATTTTTTTCGCTGCACCCCCTCGTGTGGGGTATCGTTGAATAGGTCTACTAAAATGAAGGTAATGTTTCATACACAACTTTTTTATGAGATATACCATCTGCGAAATACAGT
Source organism: Asteroscopus sphinx (assembly GCA_949699075.1). Lineage (NCBI taxonomy): Eukaryota > Metazoa > Arthropoda > Insecta > Lepidoptera > Noctuidae > Asteroscopus > Asteroscopus sphinx. The sequence goes on along the minus strand of OX453018.1, from coordinate 11,385,399 downwards.
TCGCCAAAGTGGCTTGCAATGTGTCCCCCCCCCTACCATTTCTAAACTATGCAACGTAGAAACTTATAGTCTTCAACATTGATAGACCTTTATAAAAACTCTCTTTTAAAATTATTTTGAGTATAATGCGATTATAAATTTTTGAGTTATAGTGAGAAAACTGAAAAATACTTAAGACGTCCTAGTTCATAGGTCATTGACCTTAGATAAAAATGATCATAGCAAATAATGCTCCTTTAGTTACTTTCTATTTAAAAAAATCACAAAAAGAAACACACTTCCTTAATTTAGCTTCATAAACTTAGCGCTAGGTAGCGCTGTTTGCAAAAACTAAAATAGCAATGATTAATATTCGATTTGATTTGTTTGACCTACTTAAGGAACCCTATAATACTGAGCATGGCCCGACATGCTTTTGGCCGGTTTTTTAAGTTATGGAAAACAGTTAAAAAGCCGTTCGTTGATTCAATGCCGACACAAATATCAAGCACCAGCAGAACCAAGACCGGGGAAAATAAATCTATTTTCTTGCTAGTTTAGTTTTTTGGTAATTTTATATAATTTTTTATCACCTTCTTGCTATATTATTTTACCAAGTCAGTGGCCATGCTTATCGCGTCAATTATGGCCTCTCTGAGGTCGTCTTATGCAGTTGAACGAGCAATGGTGCACTCGAGCATGTCACTGACCGGAAAAGAAAGGAAACCTTGATATCACTGATAATAGGTAATCTGTCTGGTACTCTTCGTATCCACAGCTAAGTTTTGGATGTGTACGTACTACCAAGGGTATATTATTATGTATCAAATATTGCACGTTGAAAATCATACTGACACTAAACGAAAAACCTGTTTGGGAAAATCGCCCGTTTCATCAAAACTTTAAAGACGTTTTTCCAAAAAAACTGGTTTTTGTTTTAGTGACTATATGGTGTTCAACATGCGAATGTATAAAGAACGTGTCTTTTAACGACTTAAAAAAGGAGGATTTTAGTTTTCAAATCGTCTGTATATTTTTAATAGTTGACTCTTTTTTCAAGTTTTATCCCGAGATGAACCCATTGAAATTTGGTGAAGATCTGAATAAGATCTTCGGAGATAAAGAAAGGAACTTTTCAATGGATGGCAGCAAATCACCCGCGATTGCAGATAGTATTGTTTATGCCACTCGAAAAAAAAAAAGAAAAAAAGAAGTAAAAACCGACTTAAAAAGGAATAAAATAATTTGAGTAAAAGAGTTAAGGAAGTCGGTGCCAATATTTTCCTTAATCAAACCGAATCAAAGGCACTCTTCCTAACTGTTTCACAGTAATTATTTTATTATTTTTGAAGTCAGTTTTTAAATTTTTTTGTTTATTTTTCCACCACATCGTTTCATCCTGGCAATTCTTAGTTGCAAGACAAATGCATGTCTTATTATACCATGGACAAATGTAACTAGTGACAGTGACATTAAAAGTAAACTAGATATTGCACGCGAGCCGCGCATAAGTCGCGTGCAAAGTTAGTTTTTGTTTTTATACTTAAACGATAATACTGTAAATACACGAGGCTTCAGTTAAATGGCCACTCTTTGTTTACCATTCAAATTTTGTTTTTGTTAGCATGACTTAAAATGAAGGTCATTTGTTTTTCTCGGTAAGATTGAAAACACTCTCGTTACATACTTATGGTAATAAATAACGAAACACGGTGGAAGTTACGATCATATTTTAGTAAACACTAGACTTTGCCCGCGGCTTCGCTCGCGTATAATTCGGATAATCACAGAAAGACTTATCGCGCATCTCTCGGGAACTGTTTATTTTCCCGGGATCAAAAGTAGCGCACTTGTTAATCCGTGTTATGGACTATCTGTGTGCCAAATTTCAACATGCAAATCGGTTCAGCCGTTTCAACGTGATTAACAAATATTCAAATATCCAAACATTTTCACAAACCTTCACATTGATAGTATATTAATAACATAACATAACGCCTCACGCCTGTATTTCCCCGAAGGGGTAGGCAGAGGTGTAAGTTCACCCGCTTTTCGCCAGTTATTTTATAGTCCCATGTAATAGGAGGCGAGCCTACTGCCATTGACCGGGCACAAATCCAGACTCCGGTCTGCTACTGAGAAATTCCTTATGGAAAAAACCCAATAACACTTTGCCCGACCCGGGAATCAAACCCAGGAACGTTCAGCAGTCGCGCTTGCAACCACTAGACCAACGAGGCAGTCAATATATTAATAGGATACAGATACTTTGTTTCCTTGTAGAAGTGTAGACTGAATGAGTTTATATTAATAGTAGAATTGTGCGACAGCATCACAATTTCAATGATAAAGTTTTCCATCGTCACAGATCACCTGGTAGTAGGGCTGCCATACGCCGAAATTTTCCTTTTTAACTGGAAATGGAATGCAAATTTAGCTGTTTGTCTGGAATGCGGGGGAAATTATAATATGCCCGGAAACAAAAAAAAATTGTGATGAATTTTTGTTTGTTCGCCGAAAATAACCGATAAGATATCGTATGGTACGAAGCTCAGTTTTAAAGGAAATATCCGGAAATTAACTTCACATGTCCGGATTTTTCTCCGGAAAACAATTCCATTGATCTGATAACCCTACTTGGGACCTGGTAGGGTAAATTTTCGAATTCAGCAAATAATTTATTCAGAAAATTATAGATTAGGCGAAGGAAAAGTTTCGAAAAAGCTGAAAAACTCTTTAAGGTGGTCAATTGTTAATCAAGGGATGAATTCCCCCCTTTCTATACATAAAGCATACAAATCGATGTTTTCAGCAACAACCTATCTACATATACACTTATCTATTGTCCGAAGGTTTGAAAAATTTATTAACTACAAAGTAAATTTTTCTTTCGTAAGCACCGTATAACCTCTCCTTAAACTTATCTATACTAATATTATAAAGAGGAAAGATTTGTAAATTCGTACTGAACCGATTTTAATCATTCTTTCACCATTAGAAAGCTACTTTATCCAGAACAAACTGAGCTATATTTAATTGCAGTACGCGGGCCAAGCCGCGGGCAAAGTCTATCTCAAATAGAAACAAAAAGTATTCCAATTAATAACCAATACCTTTTTGTCGTGCGTTCATTTCGAACGTGGCTGGGGGGGGATTGGATGCGGAAGGCAGAGGACCGAGTGTTGTGGCGCAACTTGGGAGAGGCCTATGTCCAGCAGTGGACTGCGATAGGTTGAGTTGACGTTGATGACCTTTTTGTTTGGAAGATAAAGTAGCAGGCAGTCTTTATACAACGTGTATCAGAAATGCGTGGTCATATTTTAAGAGCTCATTCAGGGTATAGAGTATAACTTTTACTGTGGGACCAAACCTGAAATCGCGAAAAAAATATCAGCTGTTCCCAGCCGAAGCCGAAGCCGGAAGGATCAGCCGAATTTTTCTTTCGCGATTTCAGGGTTGGTCCCTCAGTAAAAGTTGTTCTATGCTATGCCCTGAATAAGCTCTTCAAATATGACCACGCATTTCTGATACACGTTGTATACTAATAACATTAATCCTAAAGTCCTGAGGTATAAATTGAAAAAAGGTTTCAGTATTGTTAATAAGAAAGTAGAATATTAAGTTTGTTCGGTATTATTACTTGTTTCATGTTTTCAATTATGTCTCAAACTAAATAAATTAATTATACAAAACAGTAACTGCGATCATCAATTCCTTTATCTAGTAATAATCTAGTGTATTGATTACGGCTAATCCTCTCATGACTCACGAAGTCGCGACACGACACAACGTTCATTCTTCCGGTCCCTAAATGAGCCTCTTCAGTATATTATAAGTATAATTATATTAAGACTGGTGTAGTCTTTTTTGTATCAATATCAGCGACAGCGTTGCCAGTTTTTTTTAATGCTAAGTCGGGATTCTGAAACTTTTTGAGTGAAAAAAGCCGGATTCTTTTGTCGAAAGCGGGACATAGTAAAAACACATATATAATTAAAAGTTTTTAAATTTTTATCTTTTTATTTGAGTTTTAAGTTACGTTTACATGACAATAGTTAACAAAAATAGCTTTAGAAAATGTATTTTAATAAAAATATTATATTTTACATCAGATTTACCCCATCGTTAGGTAGTTTAGTTGAGTCTTCTTAGTCTTCTGAATAAAAAAGAAAGCAAAATCAAAGTCAAACAAAGTTTTATTAATTAGGAAAATGTGGTGCGCGCTTTCGCGCTTCTTCAGCATACTGCACGCACGGTCGAGTTATTCCCGAAAAGCGGGACTGAACCTGTCCCGCGCGGGACATTTAATTTTGATTTAAAAGTTGGGACGTCTCACCAAAATCGGGATGTCTGGCAACGCTGATCAATATATGAAATGCGCAATGAGCCTCGTGACTTTACAGTTTCAGGGCACACGCTCAATTTGTGCAAACAAACACTGCATGATATATAAATATGTACTGTTCTAATTACTCTTCATAATCACCAATTAATCATCATCTCACTTAGTACAGTTAACATTCGTAATAAAGCCCCCAAGTGCCCAAGGGCCTTCAGAGATGGATTGCGAACGAAGTTTGGATTTATCCTTCCTTACTTATTTAGGTATATAAATTATTTATAAGACATAATAATAAATACACAACTACGGAAAAACACTTGAACGTCATTTAAACATTCAAGTCGTCTGGCATTAGAATATTCACAACTCAAGCCGGGTCTCCTGCGACCAAATCTAACAAAACATTCTAACAAAACATTCTAACAAAACATCCTAACATTTTGTTTAGACCAATCAAATGTAGCCAAACAGCTAGGCCACGCCCCCATTGTGTTAGAAAAACATGTCAAATGTTAGAAATCACAAAAATATGGACGCAGGTGACGTAGCTAAAGATTCACAATCAATTATTACTATCCTAATTTTATTTGCCTAATGTGTGTCATTATCATTAAGTATTTTTTGTCACAAGCAAGGTTACAATTGTTGATCGAAGGTTACAAGCGTGGCCAGCAAAATATGCAACCTAAAAAATATAAAATAAACAATGACTTAGGATAACCGCTCAGGGCCCATGCATCGACCATACAGCCCAATAGACGCCTAATGTTGAATATAATAAATAAATAAATAATCATTTATTTCGGACATTATAGCATCCATATAACAACAGGTAGGTTAGTAACAACATTAACTTGAAACTATGTTAGTATATAATGCGTACACATGTTCCTATCAAAATTGTAGTTCGCTCCACGCTCGCACAACTAACGGATCCAAAACAAAACTATAAACTAAGAACTTTCCAACATGAAATCTTCATTTCCAGTCGTTTTACTTAGAAATCAGAGCAGGAGTAGTAGGAACCTAGTACCTGTATGTCGGTCTAGGGTTGAATTTATTTTATAAGGTCCTGTTTGGTCAGAACTAATAGTCAGAAGTAAAAGAAGGAAAAAAAGAAGAAAGAAAATTTTTTTTACTGCCACAACAAGACGACAATGTCAAACTGTTACGTTACCACTGACGTGCGGTCGACCGTACTATGCTATGACGTACTACTATTAAATGGAAGAGAAAATTCTAAAATTCTTTTCACTGTAAACAACGTTTACAGGCTTGATATTAGGGACGAGCGTGACGTATCTATGTGAGAAAGCCCGGAAAATCAATTCGCCATTAATTACAAGAATCCCTTTAGTTGCTTGTTAACCCCGTGACGGGCACGATCTGTGTTTAATTACAGGGTGACCTGCGAGGCTATTCTGTAAGATTCACTAGCAAAGTCACTTCTGAATCCGCAGATTTTACTACTTGTCACTGCAGATTTAGAAGCGAGTTTGCTAGTGAAAACTTTTAGAATAGCACCGCTGCCGCTGCTCTATTCTAATAAGGTTGAGCTAGTTGACACGGGATCAGCACAAAGTAGGTATCTATAGTTTTTGTTGTAGACCAATGATATTTTAAAAAGTACAGATATGTTATTGCGCGCGCAATCTGAAGACTCGAAAACGTGCTAATTGGGACGTTTTGCTACTAGTCTCCGTCAAGCAAGGCACCGAGCGTGCTGTGTGACATAAAAAAATGCAAAAATGCCGTCGTGTGAACAGAAAGTGTACTAATTATGACGCGAAACTAACTTAGTCACTAACTTACTTACTTTGCACTAGTTTATGTGTATTGTGCTGCCGCTGCGTACGGAACACATTTTTCGTTGGTTTTGTTGGGTTATGACATATCTATACTTTTAAATATCATTGTGTAGAACGAAATTATGCATATTACGTTCCGAAATGTCCGGCAGTTGAATGAGCTCTTTAATTTTTACGAAATATGTGTATGTATAGGCACAGAATCTCTAATAGATGGTATAGGTTTACCTATAATTTGTCTTCAGTTTCATCTAAATATTTCATTCCAGCCGAAAAACGTCCACTGCTGGACAAAGGCCTCCCCCAAATGGGGGATATGCCATAATCGCCACGCTTGGCAGGCGGGTTGGCGATCGCAGTTTGTTGTTTAAATACTCAGAGAACGCTGCTGCCCATCCTCTGGTGAATCCCTTAGTCGCCTTCTACGACACCCATGAGAAGAGGGAGGGTGGTGCAATTATTTACGTCCGGCACCACACGGAACTAACTAAATATTTAAGATAATTAATTTGTTTTGTTTTCATTAACAGAAAATATAAAAAAACACATCGAATGACGTCATTATTCAACAAGTCGTATTACGTTATGGAGTAACTGTAAACCAAGTATTATTATTATAATATTTTTGTGCTGTGTCAATTTTTTTTAATAATTCGTATAATATAATGTGACTTAAATTATATTATAATATGACATTATTTGACCGATTAACATAGATTATAACAGGATAGGTCTATAATTACCCTGGTTGAACATTATTATTACATATTAGCGTGCAATCGTAGGTTTCAGTTTTATACAATATGTAACAAAAACACTGTTGTTCCTGTGAGCTACGTTATCGGAATCGATATTCATACTCTTCAATAAAAATAGTTAAATTAAATATTAAATCATTATTAAAAGTAATTATAACACTTTGAATTTACAATTAATAATGACTTAACATTAAATTAAGTTATTTTTATTGATATAATCACTGAGTGAGCGAGTTTTGAGTGATATAAAATTCACAATTAATACTAATTTAATATTTAATTTTATTATTTTTATTAGAGTTTTTCCAAATAAGTTGTGTCCTTACCTTACACATAAATATTGATTCCGATAACGTAGCTCACAGGAACAACAGGGTTTTTGTTACATATTGTATATTTCAGCATTATGACAGTTCAGGCACAGGGGAAACAACAAACATGACTGAAAATACTGAAATCAAGGCCTTCACATTTAGTTTTAAACATAAAAAACTATCCGAGTGCGACGTCAGCTTTGAGAAAAATTGCTTGAATAAAAATCCATGAAAATAAATGAGTACACACGGCTACACATCAAGCTGTAAATATTCCAGTATAAGCTGACCTCGCATTGTGTAGGCTTTCCTTACAATGCGAGATCAGCTTATTCTGGAAATGTATGTGTAGCCGTGTGTACCCTTTGAGTGAGTACCTATATTATGAATTATATGTATGTATTTACAAAAGAAAGTATATAAGTATAAAATCCATTGTCTAGTACCCATAGCACAAGCTCTGCTTAGTTTGGGACTAGATGGTGCTGTGTAAAAATGTCCCAAAGATATTTTTATTTTATTATTTATTATTTAGAATTTGCAAAACGTAAACGCCGAAGATGTCGTAGGTATGTCGATAATACAAAATACCTATTATGTTATGGTAATATTTACTTTGACGCACGCACGAGCAACAGATGTTTTCCGGGAAATTAAAAAACTGTGAAATTAATTTCAATCTACGTAAATGTTGCTGATAACATAACATAACATCACGCCTGTATTTCCCCGAAGGGGTAGGCAGCTGCTGAAATGTTGCTGATATCAAGGTTAATCAAATTAAATGACTCAACGAGCGTACTAAGGAATTTCTTTAAGTAAGAATCAGAAGTATTCATCAAAATATTACTTACTACAGAATATTAAAAATAAGTAGCTTCAACTTAAAAATTAAACGAACTAAAGGCCCACCTGTTGGCAAGCTACCTTTGCCCATAACACTACAATACCACAGGCTGTTGCCTAAATGGTATTGCATTGCGGGTCAGTTCGCCAAACTGTGACATGAAGATGTAAAGTCTCATCATCATCATTTCAGCCGAAAAACGTTCACTGCCGGACATAGGCCTTCCCCAAGAATCGCCACAACAACCCGTCCTGCGCTTTCCGCATCCAGCGGATCCCCGCGACCTTCACCAGGTTCTCGGTTCACCTTGGGGGGGCTTACCCACGCTGCGCCTTCCAGTACGGGTAGTGGGGCGTTTCACACCACGCTTGGTTCGGACCGCGGTGTGAATCGCCCAAGTACTCTTTTTGAATGGGCTGTTCCGGACCGCGGTGTGAATCGACCAAGACCTTTTTTATAATGGGCTGATTCGGACCGCGGTGTGAAACACCCCAGTACTCTTTTACCATTGGCCGTTTCGAACCACTATCAAAAGTTAAAACAATCAAATGTATTTCTGGTTTTTGTACGAGAAAAAAATGGTAACTGAAAAATATTAAACTGTTCTAATAACAATTATGTTAGCAAATAATGCTCCTTTAGTTACTTTCTATTTGAAAAAATCACAAAAGTTACTTTGTGTTATGTTGACATGACACACTTCTTCAATTTGGCTTCTTGAAGTTATCGCTAGATGGCGCTACTAACAACACGCTCTGAGTCGCGAATGCTGCCGATTATTGCAAAAACTAAAATAGCCATGATTAATATTCGATTTGATTCGTTTGTAATTAGACCTACTTAAGGAACCCTATAATACTGAGCATGGCCCAACAGACTCTTGACCGGTTTTATTAATTTGCAAGCATCAAGTAAGTAGCACCAGGCGAGGTAGCGGTCAAAGGCAAACCCATCAAAAAAAGTGAGTTAAATACCGGTCCAGAGCGCAGCGGTTCCAAATGTTCCGAAAACAATGCATTCCCATTCATTCATTATGATTAGTTCTAGTGTCGATATAGTTTAGGGTTTTCAGCCATTTAGTCACCTTGTTTTTTAATACCCTACAATTCAGCGAGTAAATATCCAGTCTTGTGGACCTTGTTAAAAGGCGTACATTTAAAACGTAGTATTGATGGCTCGCCGAAATAGTGCCGAAGTTGCGTTACATTACTAATTAATTACGTTATTTTAATTATCATACAGATCGATGCTTTTAATCATTTTATTATTATTACCGAATTGCATTAAAAAGACATGCCAAGATTGTTGACTACATAAGACAAGTAAGAATAAACAGAGTATTATCGGGGGCAGGAGTTCGGTGATTTTCCCTCCATTTTTGGGTCATTTCATTACGCTAAAACACGATCCTGTCCCACTCTCTGACGTCATTGAAGGAGACCGAAGCGGTTAACATTGAGTTTGTGTAAATAAACCAACGGTTTCTACTCGTGTATATTCGTAGCTAGGTGTGTATATTATAATTATTCTTCAAACTATACCAAGTAGTTCAGATTCCAGATGTTGGTCATGTGGCAAATATGATTCTCGTTATCTGCACCAGATAAGCTAGATGCCAGCCAATCTCAGGAAACTCAGTAAGAGGAATCAGTCAATCTTCAAACTGGACGGACCCTTTCAGTAGGTAACATTTTTTTATTATCATCCTAGTTTTTGAAATTATAGCTGAAGGCCTATTCTCGTAATTAATAATCTTCAAAATATAGTTCCGATTTAATCTCGACTTCAAAAAAGGAGCAGGTTATATTTGAAATATGAATTAAAGGTGGGGCACTGACGATGCATCCATTCGGACGCCGTTTTAATGACTACATCCAAAAAAGCTTGACTTGTTCTTCTTCTGTCGTGTCGATAGGTCATGTCGTAGTGTAAATATTAGCCAGTCAGCAGTTTGATAACGCGGCTGACTGCCCAAGGTGCGCCGGACGATCAATAAAATACCGTCACTCGTGGAGGCTCTTTAAATTCAATGCAGTGCAATACAATACTTGTTCTAAAAATAACATGCGTTTTCAACATTCACGGACAGATTTTGGAATGCGGCCACGCCATTCGGACTGTTTAATAGACCGGCAGTGCCACCGTTAGATTTCAGTAGTATAAGACCATGGAGTATCTCAATGTTGTAAATGTCAATCCATGACAATGTCCTGTTTGACGTTTATTGTGACGTTTAGGACATTGAGTATAGATAGGAACTGTATTATGAACATTTTTAATTACGTGAATTGACCCTCTGAACTTCAGTGGATAACGAATACTTTTTGCAGATGCAATTATGATTAAGATATTCGAACTTATTGGCGCACTCTATAGCACTCGCGAGTTCAAGATGAGCGACATGAGACTTTCCACGTTTCACGTTTGCTTTTGTTATTTTGTAATATGAAGCCAGGCATGAAAACAAGACAATGACATCACATGGCACCCGAGCGTGTCGCTACCTTACACGAATACTGAAAATACGTCTTCCTTTTCAAATTTTTTTTACTACAAACAACGGTAAAGCCATACAATCTAACCATATTTCATTGATTTACATTATAACGCAAATATGTTAACTAGTTCTAATGAATGACGAAATACTTTAGGTACATAATAATGTAGTAAGATAGTTCAGATCACGTTCAGATAGTGCGTTGATTTCACGTGACATAGGTAATGAAAATATCGCGTTTAATGTATCGAAGTACAATAAAATTGTTGACTCGGGATTTCCTGTATGATTCTAATTTCTATACAGCCTCGTTATATTCCAAATTGTGTTTGCAACCACTCTAAGTTTGCGATAAAACGACAGATTCGCGACCTTCCGCAACCAGTTTATCCCAGCTGATATTATTCTCGGGAAAGTGCCTTGACTTCAGAGCGTCTTAATTCAGGGTCAAAACTACATCTGCAATCATAAAGCAGCTGTGGAACTCCCACACTACGTGCAATCTACGTCACTACTCAAGGAGACTTCTCCAATGATCAGCGGTCCTTGGACAGACTCGAAAGATAGACTCACTTCTACTTGTTGTTCTTGAAAGAAGGACAACAAACACACTTCCGCATTTATAAATAGAATTATGCATATAACTGATATAGTGGAAGAGGCCTCTTTTCTGAATTAGATATTATACGTTCTAGTTAAAGATAAGTTTATCATGCTTTTATGATCTTTCTGATCTTCACGTTACAGTTGGTCTTGACAGCTTTTTTCTTTCGTAAGCAGTAAGGCTTGGGCAATTTTCGTGATTCAAGTGTTACTGCCACTAACGTGAGGTCGACTGTACCTCTATTTAATTACCATGCAGGCATTTGGTAGTATGGCCAATATCACATATTAACACAAGTCACAACAACTCCTAACAAATGTTTACAAACGTGCGTTCACACTAAATTAATGTTTATCAAGGTCGTCCGGATAAAACCTGTAAATGTACGCCGATAGCGCAAATCAAGCGCCATGTGCTAAATCGCACCTAATCCAATAACACAAACAGAATGTACATATTATTTATTATTATCAGTAATACTAGTTTTCACATCGCGTGAACTGTGTTTACAATGTTAATATAATGTTAAATAGTAGGTAGATACACAATGTATTTCATTATAGCTACAAAATAATGTTTTGTGGTTTTAGTTAAAATGCTGCAACACTTATTCCTATTTTTACTGATTAGGTTTTGCGGTTAACTATGTGTAACAAAATAATGCAGTAGGTTATAGAGTGGTTATTTACTTATTTATTTATTTATTTCCACAAAAAAAAATACATATTTTTGGCAGATACAGTGTAGAACATAAACCAGTATAGGTTTTTCTGTACACTACACCGTGGTGGGTGAACACGACGCATCGCGCTCGCTCAACCCATGCAAAAATTCTGAACTAATTTATATTACTTCTCAATAGCAAATTGGTTACAAAAATACAGCATGTTTTTTTTTTCTTAATGCTATAAAATTATAAGTCATTATTAGGTTTTAATTCCTCTAAAAGGTTTTATTTATTAGGTTTTAATTCCTCTAAAAGGTGTTTTTAGGGTTCCGAAGTCCTACAAGGAACCCTTATAGTTTCGTCATGTCCGTCCGTCTGTCCGTCTGTCCGTCTGTCCGTTTGTCCGTCTGTCCTAATCCTTTACAGCTTAATAACTTCTACAGTTATAAACATAAGTAAATGAAATTTTGTTCAAAAATAGTCTGCATATAGATCTCAATTTTAAAAGAATAAAAAAATAGTTTTTACGTTCTTTAGGGGTGGCGCCCATACATGTGAAATGGGAAAAAAAAATTGTTTTCGCTGCACCCCCTCGTGTGGTATATCATTGAATAGGTCTACTAAAATGAAGGTAATGTTTCATACACCACTTTTTTATCAGGTGTACCATCTGCGAAATATAGCCCGCCAAAGTGGCTTGCAATGTGTCCGGCCCCCTGCCATTTCTAAACTATGCAACGTAGAAACTTCCACATTGATAGACCTTTGTGAAAACTCGCTTTTAAAATTATTTCGAGTATAATGTGATTATAATTTTTTGAGTTATAGACAGAAAACTGAAAAATACTTAAAACGTCCTAGTTCAAAGGTCATTGACCTTAGAGAAAAATGATCTTAGCAAATAATGCTCCTTTAGCTACTTTCTATTTGAAAAAATCACAAAAAGTAACTTTGTGTTATGTTGAACACACTTCTTCAATTTGGCTTCTTGAATTTATCGCTAGATGGCGCTACTAACAACACGCTCTGAGTCGCGAATGCTGCCGATTATTGCAAAAACTAAAATAGCCATGATTAATATTCGATTTGATTCGTTTGTACACCTACTTAAGGAACCCTATAATACTGAGCATGGCCCGACATGCTCTTGGCCGGTTTTTAAGTTTAGATTTTATGTTGTTTAGTGTTATGTCATTTTTAGGGTTCCGTAGTCCTACAAGGAACCCTTATAGTTTCGTCATGTCCGTCCGTCTGTCCGTCTGTCCGTCTGTCCTAATCCTTTACCGCTTAATAACTTCTACAGTTATAAACATAAGTAAATGAAATTTTGACAAAAAATGGAATAGATATAGATCTCAATTTTAAAAGAATAAAAAAATCTTGATTACGTATTTTAGGGGTGGCGCCCATACATGTGAAATGGCGATGAAAATATTTTTTTCGCTGCACCCCCTCGTGTGGGGTATCGTTGAATAGGTCTACTAAAATGAAGGTAATGTTTCATACACAACTTTTTTATCAGGTATACCCTCTGCGAAATACAGTTCGCCAAAGTGGCTTGCAATGTGTCCCACCCCCTGCCATTTCTAAACTATGCAACGTAGAAACTTATAGTATTCAACATTGATAGACCTTTATAAAAACTCTCTTTTAAAACTATATCGAGTATCATGTGATTATAAATTTTTGAGTTATAGTGAGAAAACTGAAAAATACTTAAGACGTCCTAGTTCATAGGTCATTGACCTTAGAGAAAAATGATCGTAGCAAATAATGCTCCTTTAGTTACTTTCTATTTAAAAAAATCACAAAAAGAAACACACTTCTTAAATTTAGCTTCATAAATTTAGCACTAGGTGGCGCTGTTTGCAAAAACTAAAATAGCAATGATTAATATTCGATTTGATTCGTTTGTAATTAGACCTACTTAAGGAACCCTATAACACTGAGCATGGCCCGACATGCTCTTAGCCGGTTTTTTATTTTTGGTGGTCTTCTTCTTCTTCTTCGTGTCGACATGAGCTACATAATAATAATAGCTCATGTCGTGGTGGTTTTGGTGGTAGTTTGTGTATTAGGTCTGGTATAATATAATTTAGACGTAACTTTCCATAAAAATTGGTGAAATCAGGTTTTATAAGTTGTGTGTGTGTACTGCGGACTGTCATGCAAGGCTTTGTGTTATATTTTCGTAATTTTTCGTCAAAGAAATTTTCTGTTAGTAATGTGTGTTTTACTTTTTCGTGTATAGGAATAAGTTTACAATAGTGGAACAGATCACTGTAATTATTTTCAAATTGCAGCTTTATTTTGCAGAAAATACTTGCATTGAGTAGGTACAATAAACTTGTACAATTTCTATGGCTGAAGTTCCTACTATAGTATTATATTATCTGTGGCTGAAGTATTATTTATTTTCAGTGCGTTACTGTATTTAGTGACAGTTCAGTTGCACTCCATGCTACTTTTGAATAATCTGTGCTCTTATGTTCTAAACTAAGAAATAAATAAATACTTTTGGGGACATTTTTACACATAACCATCAGTCCCAAACTAAGCAGAGCTTGTGGTATGGGTATTAAAAATGGATATAATACTTATATACATTTTTTTTTAAATACATAGTTATAATAGGTACATAAGAAACAACCAGACCAACACAAATACTTATGTTCATCACACAAATATTTATGTCCCGTGGGAATCGAAACCACGGCCTCGTGATCAGCAGTCCGACACTCGAACCACTAGACCAGAGGTCGTCGCATAATGAATTGATTAGGTACATAAATTAAGTAATGTGGGTGGGTGTAGTCACACACCACCACCGTCACCAGTCGGTGGGTGTGTGTGGGTGTGAGTGGTGGGTGTGTGGGTGTGAGTGGTGGGTGGTGGAGTATGGGGTGGGGGTCGTGTGAATTCGACAATCGCATTACTGGTGGCTCGCCAACTAATCTCATCAGTAAGTATGTATACCGAATAGTATTGTATCAAACGCACATTAACTCAAATAGAAATTGCAAACGTAGGAGTACGAATAAATTTTCGTGCATCCTCAAAGCGAGGCGTATTTTGAGAAGAATCTATTACCATTCTTCAGCAGATGTTCTCGTCGTTTGGACCTGACTTAAATTCAGTTGAAATGGAAAAAAACCTGATGAATATGGGATTGCGGTATTCTAAACACGTTATATCTTCTCATGGGTGTCGTAAAAGGCGACTAAGGGATTCACCAGAGGATGGGCAGCAGCGTTCTCTGAGTATTTAACCAACCAACTGCGATCGCCAACCCGCCTGCCAAGCGTGGCGATTATGGCATATGCCCCCAATATATGCTTGGGGGAGGCCTGTGTCCAGCAGTGGACGTCTTACGGCTGAAATGATGATGATGAATGATGAAACACGTTGGCTATTTTATTTAATTCACAAATAGGATACCGTACCCACGGACCCAGGGAAATTCTCAGACTAGACGGACATGCTATACGAGCAAGACTTTACCTTCATTATAATATTTTTTGTGTAATTTTTTTGCCTCGTTACAGCAAAACTGTGGAACCAACTTCCGTCAGAAGTTTTCCCAAACAAATTCGTAATGGGAACCTTCAAGAAAGGAGCATACGTCTTTTTAAAAAACGTATCGGGACTCAATGATCCATGTTGCGGATGTCCATTGGTGGCGGAGATGGCTTACCATCAGATGACCCGCTTGTTCGTTTGCCCCCCTATGTTATAAAAAAAAACATTTATGATGAAGGGTTGATGAAAACTTCTTAAATCCTACCTGTAAATATTCTTGCCGTAGATTTTAACTTAATATACACTTATGTTGTTACATTAAATCTCAATTAAAAATCAAAATGAATTTTGAGTCCCATGAACAATTAAATATATTTTGATCGAAATGCCTACAACTTTATCAGAGTAATCAGTGCAGTAATTAAGAGAAAACGAGACCAACTTTGACTTTGAAAAAAAATAAACAAGCAGTTCTTCAGTGCCTGCGAGGAAAAACCGTCTTCTATTGATTTTGTTTCTTCGCGTATTAATTAGACCTGTACAAGCGGCTTAATTCCTTTTTTTTTAGTCGGTATTTATTCGAATACCTATCCACATCGAGATATCCTACTAATATTATAAACGTGAAAGTTTGTGAGGATGTAAACGTGAAAGTTTGTGAGGATGTATTGTTACTCTTTCACGCAAAAACTACTGTATGGATTTTAATGAAATTTGGCATACAGATAGAACATAACCCGGATTAACATATAGACTACTTTTTATCCCGAGATGAATAGTTCACGAGAGATGCGCGATAAACGACATCCACGCGGGCGAAGCCGCGGACATAGGCTAGTTGAGAAATATTTCGAAGAATTTCTGGAAAAAAGTGCTCCAATGTTTATTTACTGTGTTAAAATACTACATACCCATATGTATAACAAGGGCAACGAGAGAGCTCAAAGAGAGAACTCAAAGTCGTACACAGGGGAAATTAGAACATAGTAGGTGTTCAGTGTTGGTTGCCCTTAATTGAAAAACACTCATGTTATTTTGTACGGGTTCCCGGCAATAAAAACGGCTATTCTAACTGTCGTCCCGACCAATCATGAAATCCCTTGACACTGGTAATCCAATTCCCTCAATATGTAAACATTGGCTTTTTGAATTAAACAAAAATAGGAAAAGCCAAGGGAATTTCAATAAGGAGATATTTTGTATGCATAGCAGAGCAGTCTCAGTAGGTATCAATAGAACGGGAAAAATGTAAATTTCTTCGATAAGTTTAGTTATAGAAATAGAATACACCAATTCAATTTAAAAGCAGAAAAAATCTGTTCTATTTTCGTTTTTTAATCACATTCGGTGTAAGTAGCCAGACACTTCAAAGTAGGGAATCGAAAATAAATATATTGAGTTAATGTAGTAATGTGATATCGAAGACAGATCGATAACAGGCAACTTCGTAAGAATAAGAAAGATTTTTTTCAAATATGCTTTTGGTTTTTTATTCAAAAATATATTGATGTTGAGCGGCGCACCCGCCGCTGTTAGACTCGAAATTAAACTAAGTCAAAACTATTTAAAATGGATGTTTAATAATACTAGAAAAATACACTGATTGAACTGTTCTGTAACTTGAGCTTGTATACGTCACACTCTGAAGCGCTCCCGAACGCAAGTGTCGAACCCTCGGGATGTTCGCCTGCGTAGTGGTTGGGTCAGCTGTTGTCAATCGACCCATATACGAAATTGTTCATCAGTTTCATTTCGTTGCCTCCCTGTCAGTTCTTTACAAAACGACAGGGAACGCAGAGGTCTGATTTTTAAGTTGTTATCAGCCTCTTAAGGAAATCAGTAGGGCCGAAATTTGTCTTTAAATAAGATTCACCCAAACAGTATGTCACGTGTTTACCTTGTAAATATAAGAGGGATACATTCAAAAGGTGTCGTTACTTGAGCAATTTATTATACATCTACGTTGCTAGCAGCAACGTAGATGTATAATAAAGAAAAAAGAAAGGACGATAAAAAAAAAAATGTTACATGGTTTTTCTTTTCATTGTAGTCACGTTAATGGAATATTCCACTCATTAATTATTAAAATAACCAGTTTTCTTCATTAGTAATAAAATAAAATTACGTAAGTTAAAAAAATCTATGTATCAACCTGTGGTATCAACCGTGTGGATATTGTATTCTGTCAACTGGCTATGGCTACATCATATAATATATTGATTTATGATAGAAAAACTAGTATCATTAATTTATTGTAATTTATAATGTGACATTTATTTTGTTAATAGTATATTACCAGATTGAATAACGATCGGCTATAAATTAATTACCTACTAGCATCGTCCATCTTTCCGTTTTCCTGACTCTAATCTCATCATCATATCAGCCGAAAGACGTTCACTGCTGGACATAGGCCTCCCCCAAACATCGCCACGACCGGTCCTGCGCTTTCCGCATCTAGCGGATTCCCGCGACCTTCGCCAGATTCTAATCTAATAATAGGAAATAACACTTTTGTGATGTTCCCATAGAAAACATTCGTTGGGTAACTTAATACAAATTGCAAAGCACCGCAATCATCCAGGTCAGGTAGACTTGTACCACAATACGGTAAGTAATATTATAAGAATCTTTAATGCCTACCTACAATGTTGTCTGCGGTTGATCAGACCATTATTACGTGCGGAAATAACCGCATCGAGAAAATATATATGTTCGTAACTATCTTATTCCCGCGGGTCTGCTGACTGCTAGTTTTCAGGCTTTTTGTTGGGAGTTGGTGTTCTCATTCTGAACTTTCATTTTTCTGCGATAAATTTAATATAAGTATTTTTTTCAGTGTACATTTGTTGTCAAAAAAGAAAGGTTATCGTCTACTGTGCAAATACGAATACTCAAATTTTATGGACATATAACCCGGAAGGAGGACTCAATGGAGCGCTTGATGATGCAGGGCAGGATTTAAGGGAAGAGACCACGCGGTCACCCTCCATCGCGCTGGTCAGTCCTCATCAAGACCATCACACACTCCACCATGACACAATGTTTTCGCAGCGCCAATAATATAGCCGAATGGAGACGTATCGCAAGAGCTCAGTTTGGCGAACCGACTTGCGGAACCATTTAGGCAACAGCCTAGGTGGTATTGCAGTTGTTATGGGCAAAGATAACCGCTTAACTCATATACTATAAAAAAAAAGCTGCTACTCAACTTTCGAGACCTGACGTAACCACGACCACTCCTGCCATGAGTGAACGACTAATAAGAGAGATAGTTGCTGTGGTTCTTATCGTAAGTGGGTAAATTCTGGATCGATTTTGCCAAATCTTGTGAATCAAAGATATCCTATTAGGATTTTACCAGACTTCAAAAAAAGTGAGCCTTGTCAGTGAAATTAATACGAATGATACAATCTTCTAATAAAATGACTAAGCATGTAATTGATCTACATTCGCTAGATATACAACGTGCATTTACATTGTTATCACACGGAAAAAATCAAATAATAAATTATGTTATCACTCACGCACACGTCATTATCATAGTAACATCACTAGTAGATAAGATTTGAGTACAAACATGCTAAGCTGGCATCACGATTTAGATAACCGTTTGATCGAGAGGCCCGACAGTGATACGTTTTATCTGAAAAGCCTTTTTGCAAATTCGACGTAGGTAATCAGCTGATGAAATAAACTATGAAATTAGTGGAACGTTAATTAAACTGTCAATGCCCATTAGTCGTTAATTGATTTTTGACAGCAGACCGTTTTATTATGGAACAGTAGAAGTTTTGTTGCGTCATTTCACGGTAATTTGTATAATTGGTGCCATTACGATGATTTCGACCTACGAAGCAGGGTTGTTGCTGATCCAGAATTTTATCATATCAGCGGATGCTGATGCTGATGCTGATTTTTTTAATTGGGAATTTGTACTGATCCTTATGAATTTATATTAAAATATAATTTAAATTTATTTATATAATACATCTTTTTATAAAAATCCGATATTGGGTTAAAGGCTAAAAACGGTGCCTTTTAAAATATTTACGGTGATTTATAACATTTTAAAATTAAGGGCAAAATAATATAACAAACGAAAGTTCTTCATGTTTTTTATGAAAAAGAAAAAAATCCCGACTCTACAGTTTTATTTACGAATTTTTAACTAAAGTCTGGTAAATAATGAAAAACAGAACATGAATTTCGAAAACCTACACGAGACAAAGGCGTAAACAACCCTGCACATTAGCGCGAGCGAAGCGATTGTTTTTTAGAATTAGCGAAAACGTTACTCCATTTTAGGCGCATTTTAAAAGGAGTTTTAAGGCATTTCGTTTCATATAAAAGCATTTGAGCCTTCTTTCACTGTGCTTAAACAAACGAGAGATAAATAGTTATACAAAGTTTTTGCATATAAAGAAACTAAAGAAAGAAACCTTTTGCAAGTGAAATTATTTAGACACGGAAGAGCAGCGCGAACGCAAACGCCAATATTTCTTTGTTTTAAAATATTTAGAGCTTCTCTTACTATCTTAACGCTTCTGTTATGATTTGCATTCGTTAATGAAGGACTGATAAAAATTAAAGGCAATCCAGCATAAATTATTTTCATGACTATAATATCTCCACATTGCCCTTTTTGTTAGAACGCCTCTTTCAACTGTACTGTCTGCTGTTGACATTTGTCGTTAATTCGTTATAGACAAATTTGTGTTGGTTTTGCTAATTATCACCGGAGTGCAATAATCTGTGCTATGATTAGTCAAAACCATAAACTAATTATACTAGTGGTCAAAACATACAAGCGAAACAAAAAATGTGCCATAAGCCCCTCCCCCTTCGGTCACGTTACGACACGAACATCAGCATTAAATGTCAGCATCAATTAATGAGGATGCTGATGCTGATGTTGAAAATAATGCCGATGATCAGCGGATGCTGATGCTGATATTCGCAACAACCCTGCTACGAAGCATCAGAATAAACTGTAGGCACAGATGTATCCAAAAATAAAGACGAAGTGCTGCGAACAATCATAGTGAAGCCAACCAAACCGTTCTCCTACGTGTACAAACTAGCGCTCACGCAAACACATGCACATCAAACAGTGCTCACCGAACTTAGTACACATGTCGCGGCATCGTCCAGTAAGCATCGCCAAAGCAAACATCTTTCAGGTGCATGCCTGTGCGTGAGCGCTGGGCTGGTTTGTACAGGGAGGAGCACGGTTTTGTTGACTTCACTATGTTGTTCGGAACATTTCGTCTATATTTTACTATGTCTGTGACTGTAGGTATCAAAGATAATCCCAATTAAAATTCTTTTAGTGAATCAGTCTGGAATGGTGACATACATTTGTCCCGATCATACCTTCTAACAAGAAACGAGGACAAACTACTTATCAAAACCAGTTTCTCCCAAAAGGAAATAAGAAGAAACTGTTCAGCCGATAAAACAGACCCCTGTCTCGGCCTTTGACGAAGATTGATATATGTGGCCTATGTGGGCCGTCTGCCGTAGGTCTGGAACTTGATACTTCGTCACTAAATAAATAAATGTATTAGTTTCTTCATTCCAAGCAAAGGTATCTCCTATCTAGGCCTAATGCTGAGACTGAATCACAAATCATCTGTGAAGTTGTAGTAATTAACCTCAGTGGACAGGACCAGCCTATTTATTCAAGGTATAACATGTAGTTAACAGTGAAAGTGAAATTAAATTAATAAATTAAAGGAATCATACATATTCACCCGTGCATGTTGCTAGCCATCTGATCGGTCTCTTTCTCCCAGTTTCTTCTCTTAAGATACCAGCATAGACCAGTAAGCCTCTAGACGCCGGTTAGCTGGACACCCCCGGTCACAACGCATATGCTCTACCACTGCATATCATACGTCCCTCCGCCATTCGGAACGTCACTCAATCAGCGAGCGGCACCAATCGTAAGGAATCATTCCACCGAACTTTTGAGCCGGCCAATCATAACGCGCCGTCCGCCCCCCTGACCCCACCAACGTTTTACGACTGCATTCGAATACAAAACTTTGTTTATGCGGAGTCTTGAAGCTTACTGGTCTGTGGATACCAGTCTCCAGGGTCATTAAGTCATGTTTGGCAGTTTTATTTTCTCAACTTATTATTTGATGTAGGTTTAAATTCAGATATAAATAATTTTATAGATTTATATGGGTACTCCTATTATGGATGATGTCCTTTGAACCATTACTTAGTTATGAATCAAACTACTTCTCTCAGTGTATTTCTTACGACGGAAATAGGATTCTACAAACCTATGTAGGTATAATTCTAGCGGCTATATACATATATGAAACAGAGGGTTCATAGAAAAACGACACGGGAACCTCTGTAGCTCATTTATCCTGCAGTAGGCGGAAATTATTCATCGACGTCAATCGATCTTTAACTAGAGGCTATATTATGCTGGGAAAAGGAATAGAAAAGTATTCTTCATTCACAAACCCACGCAACAAGTTGTCGGTAACCAAACAACTAGTAGTAGAAGGTTAAGAAAACAAAAAGCGAGGAGGCGGCTAGATGAAAACAAATGTCTGCATGAAAAAGCTTGGGATCACTATTTACGCCCACATTTGATATGTGTGCCGTGAAAAAGACCACACTTGTTTATTACGGACTGAGTACCGATTAAATGTGGCGAATTTTTTTGCAGTAGATTAGTATAAAGTTTTAAATAATTGAAAGGTAGAAGAAACCTACTAAATTGTAACTACGTTTCGTTAACACTTTTAGAGTCCAGTGACTCCATTGAGCGGCAGACAATTATTTAACTAATATCTGCATTCTGGAAAGTGAATGTCTTAAAGGGTTAGATGACGTAAATCTCAAAATAATGCGAAGTGCCAACAAACTAAAAATGTATGTTTGATAAACATCCTTAACAGTTCATGACTCATTTATTTGAAAATTAGTAAAAGAAATACATAAAACAATCACTGATACAGTTCCGTAACTAAGAAATATTGTGAACACAATAGTATCACGAAGCGGAAAGTAACAAAAACATCGTGTACCGAATTCAAATTAATTTTTGAATGGACTCAAGTGATCAATAAGGTGTGGTGAATAAAAATTACGCGACGAATTTCCTGACTTCCTTAATCGAATGCTAAATGTTCGACATAGGGAGGCGGCACCGGATGGAGAACCGCCGTTCCACAGATGGCTGTTTAAGGGTCTGGTAAACTTAAATAAAACATCGCTCTGCCTACTATAGTGTAGCTGTATGTAACATCAGAGTTCACATAATCCTCGGCACTGTAGATTAAATGCTGTATGAAAACTGTTAGGTACCCATAATTAAAGGATCATTCTCGTTAGATCCATAGTCTAGATCCATAATGGATCTATGGAGTTTTTTTTTCCCCTTCTGAACCAATTTTTAAAAAGTAGATCTATTGAAAACTTTCTTTTTCGTTAGATCCATTATTTAAATCCATGAGATCCATAATGGATCTATTGGGAAGCTGAAATTAGAGTGAAACAAAACAACAGAACTTTTTATGTAAACAGAAGATAATAAGAGTAGCGTGAAAGAAGAAAAGACTAGAAATGAGTGGTAAAGAAGCAAAACTGTGAAAGTAGGTCCAAGACGATGACTCATATTGGAACCTACTCCTACTCGTAGACATCTACGGAAGTACAATAATTTGACATTTATTATTCCATGCTTGTCTAAGCTATAACCGTAATGATAACTTTTAATAACGGACGTCTTTACACATTTTACGACTAGGTTACTTTCTTTTACACAATAGTCATCATGAAATCAGCAGGTATCATATTCTTCTATGGATTCATATCAACAAACTGCTCCGTCTTCCGTCTAGAATACATTATTTGCCTGGATTCATCGGAAGTTCGTCGCGGTCGTTTTTTTCTTTTACAGCCTCAGTCCATCGTCTACGTCAGAAATGTGTAGGGCGTTAGCAGCCAGGGGGTCTACTCCCGTTCGACGATATTCGATAAATCGTACGATTCATCGCACAATTTGTTACTCCGGTCAACCATCGTTCCCTTATCGCATGCGATGATCGTGTTTTGACGTTTGTTTTTCTCATCTCCGGTAAATTGTATACGACTAGGAATCGTATTCTATCTTAATTGTGCCTTTTTTATGTGCCTATCTTTATTATGTAAGTATCAGTCGGAACGAAAGTTCGTACTTCGTTTGTCGTTCGTAAAACGCGAGTAGACCTACTGAGGCAGAAATCGTTTCAGATTTTTTACGGTCGAAAGCCTGAGCAAGAAAAGTATCTCTATAGAAAATTATGACTATGACTAACATTTTGTTTAAAAATATTTATAAATAATTATTTTATTATTTATTTATAAATAATTATTTTATTATTTATTTATAAATAATTATTTCATTATTTATTTATAAATAATTATTTTATTATTTATTTATAAATAATCAAGTATTACCAAGTCAATGTCCAGAAAATAACACGAATCACGAAGGATTCCGTAATTGCTTTTCATATTTGGATAGGCTGAAATGTTCCGTAAAAGTTTCAGGAAATGTTGAATACACAAAACAAAAAAGATTATTTCGTAAGTATTATTCTAATATTTTTATCACCGTTAATTTACTTACTTTAGTACTCAGATGCTTAATTTCAAATCTTAATCGGATCATCAACATTCATCTTTCGCAGCTTTTATCAGCCCACTGCAGGGCATAAACCTCCTCCCATTTCTTCAATCTTGTTTAGGTTATCCGACCTAGCCATCGGTCTCCTGGCATTAAGCTTTTTTTTTTTAATGAGATATAGATCTGCTCTTGACCGCAATCTAAACAGCTTTGTCAAGATGTGGTCGATGATGGAGCGAGCAAACGTACTAGGTGCCGATTCAGGGGTTGCAAGTGCCCGGAAATACAGATGCTGGCAGTGAACTCCACAACTTGGCTGAGCGCATTATGAAAGAGTAGTAGGGATTTCTACCAAATGTGGATGATATCCTGCATATATGCTTGTCCTATTTTGGCCACCATTCATTTAGGGATCTACTCCACATGTCGTTAATCGTGGACCGCGGATAGGGGTCTGCAAACTAAAGTTTTACAACTTTGCCCGACATCTAACAAGCGATGACAGAATTATTACGTCACCGTTTGTCCCTTTTATATTTTTCTTTGGATTCCTTTTAGATTTTACATACATACATACATATTATCACGCCTGTTTTCCATTGGGGAAGGCAGAGACTATGGATTTCCACCTGCTACGATCCTGACACACCTCTTTCGCTTCATCTACGTCCATTAACCTCGTCATGCATGCTCGTCGGTTTAGAGTACTCGTCCGCGATTTTTTTAGATTTTGACACGTAATAAACTTTCATAGGCAGAACTAAACGTGGGCACGCGCGGTTTTATAACACCAAATCCAAACATAACGGCTGAATGAGATCAGCTTCTATGTAAATACCAAACATTGTGATGAAACCATGTGACTCGAATTTTATTCGATTAGACGAGCGACCTTCGAAGCTTTATTACAATATTTATGTGTGCAAATGACTAATTTTGTGAGCATCTACGTAATTGTGTACATACTCGTAAAATCTGTACCTATACACCATTTTTTCCTAAGATGAAATCGAGTTCCGATTGTGGTCAGTCGACAAAATAAAAATAAATCACAGCAATTTTTCTATCTAGATGTAATATAATATGATGAACAATACGTATATTTAGTGTTTGAAAATTTGGATAGTGTTAAAATCCCGAATAACTAAAAAAATCTATTCAAAATCTGATGCTGCAATAAATAAAATGAATAAAGCCAAAGTTGTGTCAAGTCAAGAGGCATTTCTTTAGAACATTCTATTTCATGCAACATTTGGCTGCATAATGCAATCATGTACCCAAGCTACCCACTTATTTATTTGGCTCCCGTCTTGGCAAACAAATTCATTGACAGGCAATATTTATAAAACAAACCTAGATGTAGTAGTTTTTTTTTTCAGTTAGTATATTGAAACAAAATAACCAACAATAAACTTCAGTTGGCAACAACAAAAATTGTGTTCTATAAGCAAGTTGATATGTCTGACGGTTTTGACATTTGTATTAGTGCAACAAGGAACACCAAACAAAATTAAAGAAAAACTTTGGTTCTAACTGTTACCTAATTTGGCTTCCCTGTCTAGCTACTCGTAAACAATTCACATATACCTACCAATTAAACTGTAACGGTTGCTAGTTATCCAGGTAAACTCAGACTCCAGTACAGAACTCTAGTAACTGTTTTTGTACACACAAATAGCAAATGGTATAACTTACAGCTCTTGCTTGACTTTAGACCGTTTCATATCACGTACTACGTATCGTATTTTGTTATTCCGGTTCGAGGTGCCTCAAGTCGCATTTGTCACTCACATAGGGCATGGCTTGCCGAGGGTTAGGGCGCGTGACCGTGCATAAACAAAACACTGTAGTTTGGGTTTGTTCTCAGAGCGCGAGCGTTAGACCGAGGTGTTTTGCCATGATGTCTGTTTATTCATGCATGCACGACTTTGCACTCGCGCATTTTGTAGAGAAGACCTTGGTGACAGCAATCTTGCTGTGAACTTGCCCCATAACCCCGGTAGAGATTCTCAATCTTGAATTCTTGGTTAAGCAACAGATAAGAATTATGAAACAATTTTATTTATCAACAATTACAACAAGGGAAAATACTCAAACCAAAACAATTGCAAGCACATTCAATTTGTTACACATGTGCACGTTTTAGAGATAAAATCTAACATTAAAAACAATCCTTGATAATATAATTGATCGTTAATGATATTTGATAATATAATTTTAATTGATTATAATGTGTAGGTGCAAACTCATTACAAGCCTTTCCGCATACGTAAAACGGATAATTAGGGACAATACGATGAACCAGCACAAATGAGAAGATGTTTCAAAAACATTATGAAATGTGTAACATTGATTCCAAAAACATATTTTGTAATGATTTTAATGCCTTGCAAAACAGAAGTCAGGACATAACTAGGCGACAGTCGCAAATTTTTAAGAATTGCAAAATTGTGGCAAATCTGAATAAAAAAACATTAATTCCAAATCAATAGGTACAAGTCAGGTAAACGTAAAGCCAGTACTGTAGGTCGATCAACCTCCTAGAACATACTCGTACCGATAGAAAACAAGTTATAAGTAACATGCTAACCATACAAACAATAATAATATGATTACCACAGACCACAGCTGATGACATTAAAAGTCGTGTATAAAATACCTAAACATATCGTTATGGACTGAGAGAAGGATGGGCGAAGAGGTTGACCTTGTCCGAACATATTGCCAGTGAATTTGAAGGTGAATAGACTTTGTTTAAGGAATATTTTGAAGACGATCCGATATAAACAATAAGGACATTAAGTACGATAGGTTTTATTATATTTCCTTATTAACTTGGCATTTACGCACTTATTCGCTATGGATGTTTTGCTTTTGTCTTTTTTCTGGACGATTGTGCGAATCTGCATTTGCGATGTCGCATAATAATGTAGAAAGATGAGAGGATAGGAAAACACGAAATCCATCTCGTAAGGCCGTAAGGCTGATATGGCAGGCTCTTAAAGATTAAAAGACACGAAAAGAGACGTCTCACATACTTGTAGGTTAAATACACAACTTGTACAACAGTACAACAGTCTTGAACAAAACCTATTGTTAAAATGCAAAAACCATTGATAAGCTTCTGTCTGCGACTTTGTGTAGGGTAGGGTAGTTTACATAATTTAGAACCAAATTCTCTGGGACGAAAAGTTTCTAGTCTATTAATATGTCTGTGAGTCTATCATCCTGAGTTTTCGGAGCGAGTTTGAGTATGAGCATAATTCAATAGATACATTGTTATTACTACCTACTATATTTTGATTGATAACATCCCGAAATAGAGGTACAATTTGCAAAAAACTAAAGGCGAGCTTTCCGGTAGCTGTTAAAATGCAAAAAACATTGATGAGCTTCTTTCTGTCTGCGACTTTGTGTAGGGTAGGGTAGCTTGCATAATTTAAAACCATCACCAGTCATCCAAATCCATTCGATATTTCGGAGTGAGTTCAGGAAACTGTATCTACCCTGAATGGTATATGGTAATTTAACATCACAGCCAAGTTCTTACGTCGATTGATGTCAACCATGTTAAAATAATGTTTTGTAAGTAAGTAAACATATTGTAGTCACATGGTTGCCTCAGGTTGTTGTAAGATGTTTTTATTCGCTTTCGTCAGTATATAGGATGTTTATGCATATGTTTGGAGACACTGGATTGCGTGTTTTTCTTGGTATACGTCGTCGCCTTCTTGGTGTAAGCACTGAATTAAGGCAATAAAGGCTTCTAGGCTACTAGTTTGTTTCTGTCTCCACCTACAGAACCGTCGTTTGTGGGTTTTCGTTTGTTGTAAAACTTTCTTGGAATTTTCTGTAGAGAATTTAAAGTTAAAGCCCGGATTGGTAATGATTTAGCTAGATTATTTTCAGCTCGTCTGGTATAAGATGTCATTGGTTTAGTGACTGTACTTGTGATTGTTGTTATAGTCTGTAGACCTTCGCCTAAGCAGCACGTGGACCAAACGTCGATACAATGTCGCCTTGCCACGTGCAGCTGGGTCAATAAATACTCAGGATGTTTTCTTTGAAATTGCCAGCAATCAAAGATTATTTACCTGAGTCTAAGTTGGGCAGTGTGCAATTGTGCATGCATTGCATATAGGCAATTAAGCAATACCCAGTGCCTTCCTCATTCAAATTCAATAGTGGTATAAGTTATTATCTTTTTTTTAGAATACGATGATCATTTATCTTGACCTATTAATGCAAAATTAATCTTCCTACATAAAAAATCAATAACTTACACCACATTTAAATTCAAGTGAAGTAGGCCAATGCACGACACTAAAGATTCTCAACATATCCAACATACCAAAACGACAACCTCATTACCAGTGAACCCTGCCGCTGACCAATCAGGTTTTAACGACATTTAGCTGTCGAAATAACCTTTTAACTTGAAGAATGAATACTGCAGGCTTAAGACGGGCATAATCACAGAAATAGATAGAATGGCAATGTGAGCAGGGCGCGCGTGGCAGCACCATGCACCATAGTGCAGGATATTTCAAAGCCTTTTCTCAGCACGCCTTATGACTTGTTTCTATAAATACTGTAACAAAAACCCTTAGCATGTCAATAGATATATAAATAGCTTTTGATAACGTTTTAATTTGTTTTGCTACAAATAAGTCACAGTCACAGATTACTTAATAGTTACTGTCACAGTCAAGTAAAATCAACGACGGTAGGTCGTAAGGATAAATATAAGGGCATGCGTCCTAAATCGAAAGGTGTGTAAAGCCAGAAAAACCTTCACTATTTATAAAATTCTGCAAGGAGTCCTCGAGTGGAGATCGCGAATTGGCAAACGCAGCTTAGGGCACCCCCGAGCCAAGTGGACCGACGACCTAAAGAAGCTAGCTGGGGGGCTGGATACGGAAGGCGGAGGAACGAGTGTTTTCTATTCAATGTGTGTGTTATATTCAACGACTAGCTACGATACTATGTCAAAAGCCATCATTTCATAACCTTCATGCTTTCTAGTCATTTTGGTCTTCGGCTAATGCCGCTAATGTGGACCCTTGGTTGTGTAATTAATTTGTTCAGCTCGCTCCGCCATCTTCTACGTAGTCTTCCAACAACTTTGTTAGATGTTGGTAATTCCTTAATATTTGGTACACACGGCTACATACAGAAATAGATAGAATGGTTGTAATCACAATTCTACTTGCGATTCATGCTTGGCAACTTTCGAACAAACTAAGCCTCCCATATTGACATAACATAACATAACATAACATCACGCCTGTATTTCCCCGAAGGGGTAGGCAGAGGTGTATAGTACACCCACATTTCGCCAGTTATGTTGTAAGTCCCATGTAATAGGGGGCGAGCCTATTGCCATTAACCGGGCACAAATCCAGACGTATCCCATATTGACGTCATTAATTTTTAAAGATTAACTTTAATCAAATGTAATTTACAGCTTTTGTTTCTGCAGTTAGAAACAGCACAATAAGGCATTTTTGCGGGTTTGTAACCGACTTCAAAAAAAGGAGGAGGTTATGTATTCGGCAGGTTTTTGTTACAGTATTTACAGAAACAAGTCATAAGGCGTGCTGAGAAAGGCTTTGAAATGCACTGCACTGTGGTGCAGAGTGCTGGCACGCGCGCTTCGCCGCCTTTTCCATTATATCTATTTCTATGCGGCTACACATCAAGCAGTACAAGCTGACCTCGCATTGTACAAGCTTTCCTTACAATGAGAGGTCAGCTTATACTGGATAAGTATAACTTCATATGTAGCCATAAGGCAATAAGCACCTACTGTAATAACTCCGACAATACTATGTATTGTATTTTTTTTGTAAGGAACTTTTAGTTACAATTCCAAATACCTAGGTACGCTAATTACCTAATTACCTACGCGCTACTTTGCTAACCTCATTTCCATAATTATGACCGTCTGCGGTTTTTGCTCTCATTAGCATTCATTCATTTTTTATGTGGTCAAAAACCATTACAAGGCAAGGCATTGTTAAAACTTAAAAGTATGCGCAGTTTTTTTTTGTACGTTTTTTCGTTACTTTCTGTATGTTCGATGGTTACTTCATTTGTGTAACTAATGGAGGTCGAGAACTGTCTCATATTCAAATAATCTTGATGAAATTTTAAATGCGAAAGTTTCACGTCTACAGTAATTTGTAACTCAAGACGCCATGAAGTCTGAACAGATTTAATCGTTTAAGGGTTAATCTTCTAAAATATATCTATCCTGGATAAACAGATAGAATAGATGTACTCGTGTGTTAAGATGACTAGAGTCCGGAATTCTACCACATCAGTGAGATCTTTTTCTACTCGTAAAACGATATGAAGAGGCTGAAAATTTAATTTTCATGTTTATATTTTCCTATTTTCATCTAAAAATTTAGGAAAAGTTACAAGGTTTATGTTTCTGCTTACTACTTATTATTTTAAAAAGATTTCACACAATGCCTGTAGTACACACGGCTACACATCAAGCTGGACATTTCCAGTATAAGCTGACCTCGCATTGTATAGGTTTTCCTTACAACGCGAGGTCAGCCTATACTGGTTTTGTACAGCTTGATGTGTAGCCGTGTGTACCTACTTAACTAGTCAATAGAACATTACTGTCGAGGCCTAAAACGAAGCAATTGACGGCCGAGCAATATTGGAAGTACAAAGCGAAGCCGAGTACTTCCGAAGTGATTTTAACTAAACGAGGCCGATAATTGCTATTTCGACCGAGACTTATAGTACATTTCTCTCATTTGCGAGGAAACTAGGTATGATATCTGTGGAGGAAACAATACACAAATCAATTCAACAGTATGTTTAAAACTGACAGAAACTAAATTAATTTCTACTGTAGGTACGTAGGTAGAAAATTCGTGAATAATCCCCGATTCTAATCATGAACGCCCATGTCAGAAGAAAACAATTTTGAATCAACATTCAATTCTGAAACTGAAATAAATTACCCATAAACTGTTACTCATTGATTAAAACACAAACCAAATGATAAAACATATGAACACATTTAAGTAAACGATTTATTTTATCGAACGTGTACATAATATAATATTAACTCATTTTGAGAACAAAGTCTATATTATAACATTTATATTGCGTAGCAATATTACAGTTGTTTCATAATAATATTGATGTATGAATACTGTAAATTCTGAATAATCATTATATTACAGAAAAATTACTAATAGTATAATATACTACGTTATACATACATACATTTCCAAGTTGTTGAGGGCTGGCTTATTCCTTGGGCAAAGAAAGAATTAGAGTTTTCATTTAACGTGGCAACCACATTGTCTTGGGCGGGCTCCACACGTTGGCCCCAACGTTGGGACGAGCGTTGCCCCATAATTATGCCTAGCGTCCACACGTTGGAGTTACTGTTAGTTTAGTTCCGTCAGAGCCAATGTAAAGACGTCTGAAATAGAAGTTACACTGCGCACTTTAAGATTATTGAGTGCTTAAGAGCTGAACTGTCAATTAAAAATAACACAATAGTTGAACAATGGGCGTCGTCTTTGAAAAATGTTTTGACAAACAAGAGAATATCATTATTATTTGTTAATACACAAAGATATTTTTAATAGAAATTATATAACTATTGCGTCCATCCACGCGGATGACATTTTCAAGACGCGGTGACCATAGTAACAAGCTCATTCGATGGACCTTACTGCATGAGTGCTGCGGCAAGACTGAGCAAACCGCCAACGTGTGGGCGCATCGCCAACGTTGGCGCATAATTCCTTTGATAAAACCGACACGCGACGACAAAATGCCATGCTTGCCCCAACAACGTTCGGGAGAACTCCATTTTCCCGATCCATACGTTGGCGAATAGCGTTGGCGCCAACGTTCGGGCCCACGTGTGGAGCCGGGGTTATTATCGTGCTACGGGTACAGCAAATAAGTACAGCGGCAATTATTAGATCATTCAGTTTATTTTTTAATTAAATAAATTAACTGACTATTTTATATACCTATATATATTGTACCTATACAATATTTACAAAGTACAAAGTTGTTTATGGTGTTATAAAGGATAATGGGCTCGTAGCGAAGCAACGACTGCGCGGATTGTACGATCTGCAAGGTTAAGCTGCACTTGCCGCGGTCAGTCTGTAGATGGGTGACCGTTTCGTTACACATCGTGACCCCTCCGTGCCTCGGAGAGCACGTTAAGCTGTCGGTCCCGGTTGTCATACGAATATCTATGGCAGTCGTTACGGGTAGTCAGAAGCCTGAAAGTCTGACAACTGGTCTAACCTCCGAATGTCAGTATTACCCAGTTACTGGGTTGCGGGGGTCTGATGGCAGTCGCTCCGTGTAAAATACTGATGTTCAGCCGCATCTAGCTAGACTGGAAGCCGACCCCAATATAATTGGGAAAAGGCTCGGAGGATGATGACATGTATGTATATTTTGGCATATTTTTTTATATTTTTTTACTAGTTAAGTTAGTTTAGTTTAATTAGTTAAGTTTCCAATATCATTTAAGTGCACCGGTAACTACCCTTTGTCTCTTCCATGACATTCCAGTCCATTCAATGGTTGTCTGGAAGAGATCGCCGTGGAGCGATAAGACCGCCAGTTGTACACTAGCGCATAAGTAGTTATTTAAGAAATTGATATAATCTTGTTGTGCAATACAGAGGATTTGTATTGTATTGTATTGTACAAAATAAAATGATACAAAAAGGCGCGCCTAGGCGTCAGAATATTCCTAGTTTCTTTACTCCTACAGTAGGTACTATTATTTGTTATGCTCCTACTTACTTCTTTCTGTGTAGGTATGTGACAGGGAGTTTGAAAGAAGCACCAGAAACGGAAAAGACCTGTGATGCGGAGGAATGAGGAGTAGGTACTAAGGCAGAGTAATAAGTCTGGTAAAAATCAACATGGGAATAAAGGTATCGCAAATTGAATATTATCTTTTTGTTTACAACTCTTTCAGAAGGTTAAATGTAAATTTTTCAGCCAGTTCCGTTGGAATTTTTTTTTTGAAAGACATTAAAGACAAACAACTACTTTGCGTTTTCGCAAGCATGGAGAAAAGTGAATTTCGTGTGTTGATTAAACATTATTTGCACGAGAAACACGAGTGCACACTTGCGCGATTGCCATGGCCAAATTCCAAGAGTTACACTATGAGTTACTTTCTCACCCACCATATTCTCCGGATTAAGCCCACTGCGACTATTTCCTGTTCCAAAATTTAAAAAAAATGGCTGTTTTGGGAAAGATGTAGCTCCAATGAAGAGAGCATGCCCGAAACCAATGGCTATTTTAAAGGGTTGCCAAAATCTCATTATATTGAAAGGATCGAAAAGTTGGAGAAACGTTGGATGTGTGTGTATTGAACTAGGGGGAGACTGTTGAAAAGAAAATAATAAATTTTACAAATTATATATTCCTTGTTAATTTTTTACCAGACTTATCACTCTGCCCTCGTATCGTACCTATGTTACGAGAAAAGTATCGACTATGAATGTGTGTTTCAAATGAGGAAAACCAAAGAAAAGATGAATGGATTGTGTGAAAGATGATATTGGCTAAAAACAAAATGAACACTGAGATGGCGGCTGATAGAGATGAATGGAAGAAAAAACTTTATAACAAAAAAAAAAAACCCGCGGAATACATAACCTCCTCCTTTTTTTGAAGTCGGTTAAAAATAAAACCGACTTCAAAAACTTTAACTAAAAAGTAAAAAATAATCCTTGTATGTATTTCAAAATCTTAACATAAACCAAAATTTTGAAGGCGGCGCGTGACTGTCCCTTTGCGTCATGTAAATATAATGTACTGTCGAGCGCTTATCTATAGTAAATAAAAACTTTTTAACAAAAAAAAAAACCGACTTCAAAAACCTTAACTAAAAAGTAAAAAATAATCATTGTATGTATTTTAAAATCTTAACATAAACCAAAATTTTGAAGGCGGCGCGTGATTGACCCTTTGCGTCATGTAATGTACAGTCGAGCGCAATATCTATAGTAAAAACAGGTTTATGTGAACGTACATCAAAATGACGTGCCGCCTTCAAAATTTTGGTTTATGTTAAGATTTTAAAATACATGCAATGATTATTTTTTACTTTTTAGTTAAGGTTTTTGAAGTCGGTTTTTTTTTTTTGTTAAAAAGTTTTTATTTCATACTTTTTAGTTGAAAATTGCGAGGGTTGATTCATAAATGTTTATATAACCAATTTGAGTTATTTTTTTTAAATTAACCTTTCCTATCCCACTGCTGGGCAAAGGTCTCGCCCAGTTCTTCCAAACGTCTAATCACTATCGTGAAAAAAAACACGCATATCGGCCAAGAATTCTCAGAAAAACGAACCAATGAGCAGATCATCTAGATAGGCGAAGCTAAAATAAACTGATTTATTGAAGCTGGTTAAAAAACTACTCAATCTAAGTCAATAAAATTTATATGGGATCACCGCGCGGACTTTCTCTACCAAATAAAAAAACAACCACGTAAATCAACCCACAAATCTCGGAGTAATCGGTGAACATACATGAAAAATGCAAAAAAAAAAAAAAAAACCCGCGGAATACATAACCTCCTCCTTTTTTTGAAGTCGGTTTAAAACAGTTTATGCGAACATACATGAAAATCACGCGCCGCCTTCAAAATTTTGGTTTATGTTAAGATTTTGAAATACATACAAGGATTATTTTTTACTTTTTAGTTAAAGTTTTTGAAGTCGGTTTTATTTTTTGTTAAAAAGTTTTTATTTCATACTTTTTAGTTGATAATTCACAGAAAAACTAAACTATTAGTAGATCATCTAGGTAGGCGAAGCTAAATTAAACTGAGTTATTGAAGCTGGTTAAAAAACTACTCGACCTAAGTCAAAAAAAAATATATGGGACCACCGCGCGGACTTCCTCTACCAAATAAAAAAACAACCACGCAAATCGACCCAGAAATCTCGGAGTAATCGGTGTACATACATGAAAAAAAAAAAACCCGCCGGATACATAACCTCCTCCTTTTTTTGAAGTCGGTTAAAAAAGACATGCTGCGCGACCACAAATAAATTGGAATAAGGGCAGGAGAGGAGGTTACGAAAGTAACCGAATAGCCCGAAGAATTGCCAAACTTAAGTGGCAGTGGGCGGGGCACATTGCTCGCAGAACGGATGGCCGATGGGGCAGTAAAGTTCTGGAGTGGCGACCGCGTACTGGAAGGCGCAGCGTGGGTAGGCCCCCCACAAGGTGGACCGACGACCTGGTGAAGGTCGCGGGAATCCGCTGGATGCGGAAGGCACAGGACCGGTCGTTGTGGCGATGCTTGGGGGAGGCCTATGTCCAGCAGTGGACGTCTTTCGGCTGAAATGATGAAGGGCAGGAGGATGATGACCTACATGTGCGCATTATTACAATTAATAATAATATTATCATAATAATATTATCATTCATTTGATAAGCCAGAAATCGATTTCGTGCGTAAATCAGAGTTTACAAACGCAATGTTTATATTGGACTTATCGCCAAAACAAACCTACTACCTACAAACGTTTGTATTACCTATCGGTTTTATCGCGAGTACGAGTAAGATAATTTAAAGCGTCTTATCTCTGTTCGGTCATTTAATTCTCGTTAGTGAACTAAAACTAAAAACTCGTAAGAGAATTGAAACTATCGGTTTATAACTTCGATCAACAACAGTACGTAGATTGTTAATCTAAGGTTTATAAGGTGAAGGTTTTGAAGCACAGCTTCTATAGCGTTGTTGCGCGCTCAGAAGTTCCGGGGAGTATACTGAGAAAACGGACCGGGAAGAAGACCGCTCGGCTTAGCCGAATATGTAGTAGTCACATAGACTAAGTGCTGCGAAGAGCCATAGTGAAGCCAACAAAAACCGTGCTCCTTCATGTACAACCAGTGCTCACGTACACACCATGCACCTGAAGGATATTTGTTTTCGCGATGCTTACTGGAAGATGCCGCGACATGTGAACTGAGAGGGGTGAGCACGGTTTAAGGTGCATGTGTGTGCGTGAGCGCTGGTTTTTACTCGGAGGAGCACGGTTTTATTGGCTTCACTTTGATTGTTCGCAGCACTTCGTCTATATTTTTTACTATGTCTGTGGTAGTAATTGAAAGAAAGAAAAAACATTTATTTAACACAACTGAGACACATACAAAAGAATATACATGAACAAGAAATAATTTATAGACTGAGACTGAATGAGTAACAAAGTGAGAAAATATTTTTTGCAAATTGGGTTGGCTTTGGTTGTTCAACAAATACTGCTAAACCGAATGTGGCCGTCCCGAATATGTGTGTAGCACGTACTCGTAGCACTCCGTAAAAAGGGATTAAAGTGACTGGGGGGACTGGATGCGGAAGGCAGAGGACCGAGTGTTGTGGCGTAACTTGAGAAAGGCCTATGTCCAGAAGTGGACTGCGACAGGCTGAGTTGATATGATCCCTTAGAGGGAAGGACGTGACCCTATCAATGACGCTGCAGCAAAAATTGATATCTAAGGGGATAAATATTATCGATTTGTAAGATTAAAAAATATCTCAATAAAAACATGACTTCTGAAACAGTATCAAGGTCATAGACATCCGTGATAATTTTTTTTTTTTGCTGTGTTATAATCTCGATGATCGATATGCAGTTAACGTATCTTTCTTATAACTTACCTACTCATTTGTTAGCATTTTTAACACGCTTTTTATCATCTCTTATGCATAATAGATTAAAAGACGCAGCGAGGATCATGTGGTACAAATCGCTTTGAACCTACCGGAACAGCAGGGCAATTGCGTAACTCATTTTACAGTTTAATTTTGATGTAAAATTGAAGACGATGTTGATAACATCGCAATCAAACATTGGAATTGTGTAACGACAAAGTGGTACTTCATTATGAAGTAAATGACGTCAAGAGGGAAATCCATTACGATGTAAATGACGTCATGTTTGTTAGATCACGTTTCGTTATGCAAGTAAGCTGCTGTAAGTATTCGTTTTAAGCATTATTATTCATTCAATTTCATGATGAATCCCTCCGACAACGTAATCAACAGTTTTGTAGTTACGCAATTCGAATTGTATCATTTTTCCGGATTCAAACGTCAAAATTGACATTTTGTTGATTGCGATGCAGTTACACAATTGCCCTGCCGGCCCCAAATAATAGAACCAGGAAAGGAAGAAGAAATGATAGATTAACCACAAACTTAGGATCGCCAGCTTCCCACAAAATGTGATATAAACCTTAAAATGTATACTACCAATACTGTCGTTAGTCTAATAGAAACCGGGGGACTTCTAAAATTGCACTTGAACTTCCTAAGTGTCGTCATCCTATCGCAGTCCACTGCTGGACATAGGCCTCTCTCAAGTTACGCTACAACACTCGGTCCTTTGCCTTCCGCATCCAATCCCCCCCAGTCAGTCACGTCTTCAGGTCTGAAAAATAGGCTACTCTTGGTTTGAAATATAAATAAACACCTAGTCTATGAAATATCAACTCTCCTAGTATTCGATATCAAATTAGTATATTTGAAAGAATTTTCGGTCCTTCAGTGCGAGTCATCATCATCATCATCATCATTTCAGCCGATAGACGTCCACTGCTGGACATAGGCCTCACCCAAGCATCGCCACAACGACCGGTCCTGCGCTTTCCGCATCCAGCGGATTCCCGCGACCTTCACCGATCGTCGGTACGTGCGAATAGTGGAAGAAAATTCTTGTATTTTCCTGGGCAGCGTTTTTATCAATACGTAATTATGTAATAAGTATTGTAACTGCCTAAGCCAGGGATCATAAACTTTGCGTATGTAATCATCAACCTTATCTCCTAGTACAAGTCCTATACTGATTGCCGATAATAATCAGCACAACTTTGAATTAATATTTGCGTGCGCATGATTTACAACGGCGTAAAATATTGGCTGTTTCATGAAAAAAATTGTGATTAAAAAAAAAAATACTTTTGTGTATTGTATGCATCATATTGTATGTATGCACATGAGTGACGTCGATTTTAAATTAACTACATATTTAGAAGACATAGGTACAAAAAAAAAACACTCCTTTTGTTTGACTTACGTCATACATTTATTATAATAAATCTTAGTTATTATTCTAAGGCTTGATTTCACCAACGATAATATTTATTTATCTACAATTCCAATACATTATTCGAGTAATCGACGTTTAATCAGAGATTTAACGTTGATAAACACCGACCTAAGTGATAGATATATAGAGGACTGACCTCTATATTTATCACTTAGGCCTACAAAAAATTAATAAAACGGGAAACGGAGTGTTGTAATAGGTACTTCTCACAGGCCCAATAGCTACGATGATGACATTGACGACTAACGATGAGGCTTAGGCCCAATGCCTTTTAGTATTTTTTTAAATTATTATTTTTTAACTATAATAAAATTGACAATTATTTGTGCAACATCACAAATACCTAAATAGTTTTAATTTCTAGGCATTTGTGATGTCGCACAAATAATTGTGGTGCAAATAACTGGCTCTTAGTTCTTGCATCCGGTGTATATTTATTTAAAAAAAGTATTAGAAGTATAAAAAAAGCTAACTCTGATTTTATTCAAGAGGAAAAAAAAGTGATTTTTTATAACAATTATTGTATGTCACGGGATATTTACCACGTAAACGGCATGTGTTGTGCTTGCAACAGCGCAGAAATAGATACCTATCGGGAACTCATGAAAACGGATTATAATTTGAAAAGGGAATTTTACCTACTTAAGCTTGACGTTTCGACCAGGAACTAGCGTTTATTACCGTTTCATATTACATTAATAAGTTATAACTTATAAATTACAATGCAACGCGAAAATATAAAGTAAATATCGTTTTTTATCTTGTGACGTTCCTGGGAAGTCTAGTCTAATCTGTCTAATAAATCATAAAAGATATAAAATGTATCATAATCCATAACACTTTGAATTTTTGACAATAATTTAGTCTTATCTCACAAAAACGACGGGTGGTAGGTATTAATCTACATAATATAATATATACCTACGAGTGTATTCAACTTTATCATATATATCTACTCAAATCTAGGGTATCGAAAAAATGACGAGCAAATCACTATCAACAGAGTTAACACTTGAAATTATTATCATAAAATTATACAGAAAATCAAAACAAAGACAGACAATAATAACCTCCTCCTTTTTTTGAAGTCGGTTAAAAAGTAGAGCGTTATGTTGGGTCGCTGAAGTAGATACCTAAATAAATAAAAAATTAAGCAAACAGTCGCTTTTGCTGTAGCACAAGAAATTGTTATTATACTATCGATATTATTGATAGGTACAGCAGACTGCGTGACAGTGGTAACACGTCAATTTGAAAACCGCCCTTACTGCTTACGAAATAAAGATGCTGCTAATGTCAAAGTGTTACCACCGACGTGCGGTCGACCGTACAAGTCGATATAATTGATTATACTTTCATCGAGCTTTGAATTCACTGTTGGCGTGATTAAGGTTCCGTTATAGTAAAACACAGGTAGATGTATGTCTGCAATGTAGAGATAACAATAAGACAATAAATGAAAACGAGTCTATAGAAGCATTTAAAACACATAAATTAAATAAGTTGTTTATCGATAGCATAATAAATATTGAAATATCGAAATAATAATTAACACCATTTAATTTTGTAATCATCCGTTATAATTGTGTTGTGAGTTTAAAATCATATGGATTTGCACAGGTCTTTGACCGAACGATCTATGCCAGAAAAATAGTCCTAAATTCAAAATTAATAAAATCAAAAGAATTTTCTGTGGGGATTTGATTTATTTTTCGTGTAAAGTCAGAGAACGTGATACTCTGTATGTGGTTTTATTTAATGTCGTATTGTCATCTCCACTTTGTATACTAAAAAAAAGAAAGGTGAAAGGTGAAATTTTACTTTAGGCAGAGGTTCTCGAACTTATTTCGTCCACCGCCCACTTGTAGAATCAATTATTTTCTTTAACGAGCTAATTATGGGTGTTTTATTGAATACAACATTCCATCTTTATGAACCAGTTTGGCGAACGCAACTTGCAATAACATTAGGCTACATCATAGACCAGTAAGCCTCTAGACGCCGGTTAGCTGGACACCCCCGGTCACAACGCATATGCTCTACCACTGCATATCATACGTCCCTCCGCCAATTGGAACGTCACTCAGTCAGCGAGCGGCACCAATCATAAGAAATCATACCACCGAACTTTTGAGCCGGCCAATCATAACGCGCCGTCCGCCCCCCTGACCCCACCAACGTTTTACGACTGCGTTCGAATACAAAACTTTGTTTATGCGGAGTCTTGTAGCTTACTGGT
Organism: Asteroscopus sphinx; assembly: GCA_949699075.1. Taxonomy (NCBI): domain Eukaryota; kingdom Metazoa; phylum Arthropoda; class Insecta; order Lepidoptera; family Noctuidae; genus Asteroscopus; species Asteroscopus sphinx. Next base: position 11,345,032 of record OX453018.1, on the reverse strand, counting down.
CTGTGGGCTACATACAGCCTAGGTGATATTGCAGTTGTATAGGCAAAGGTAACCGCTTAACGTCTGGTGGGCTATTAACACGTTTCCCCATCCTATACTTAATATAAAAAACCGGCCAAGAGCATGTCGGGCCATGCTCAGTATTATAGGGTTCCTAATTACAAACGAATCAAATGGAATATTAATCATTGCTATTTTAGTTTTTGCAAACAGCGCCACCTAGCGCTGAATTTAAGAAGCTAAATTCAAGAAATATGTCATATCAATATAACACAAAGTTACTTTTTGTGATTTTTTTAAATAGGTAGTAACTAAAGGAGCATTATTTGCTAAGATCATTTTTCTCTAAGGTCAATGACCTATGAACTAGGACGTCTTAAGTATTTTGCAGTTTTCTCACTATAACTCAAAAATTTATAATCACATTATACTCGAAATAATTTTAAAAGAGATTTTTTATAAAGGTCTATCAATGTGGAAGATTATAAGTTTCTACGTTGCATAGCTTAGAAATGGCAGGGGGGGGGGGACACATTGCAAGCCACTTTGGCGGGCTGTATTTCGCAGATGGTATACCTGATAAAAAAGTTGTGTATGAAACATTACCTTCATTTTAGTAGACCTATTCAATGATACCTCACACGAGGGGGTGCAGCGAAAAAAAAATGTTCATCCCCATTTCACATGTATGGGCGCCACCCCTAAAATACGTTATCAAGATTTTTTTATTCTTTTAAAATTGAGATCTATATCCAAACCATTTTTTTACAAAATTCCATTTACTTATGTTTATAACTGTAGAAGTTATTAAGCTGTAAAGGATTAGGACAGACGGACAGACGGACGGACATGACGAAACTATAAGGGTTCCTTGTAGGACTACGGAACCCTAAAAAAGATACAGGCAAACATCAGAAACGAAATGATAGACCTACACACAGAATGGGGCCAGTACCCCATAACCTGATAACGTTATGTCTCCTGCGTAGTAAGTGTCTTAAGTAACAAAAGACGTTTTAGTATCTAAGCAAGGCTTTGGCGGCCATTACGAGGACCATAACTAGTTTAGGAGTGCTATGGATTATTTGTAGGAGGTTATTGTCATGAGTTAATGGCTTTCTACAGGCATCGAGACTTCATTCCTTGAATAACAGCTCTTGTGTTGTGGTATCATAATTACGGGAAGCTATTATTATCACTCTATTGAGGGTAAAAAATCTAATTTCGCGGCATGTCGATTTCTTATTTATTTATTTATTTATAATTTATGTACACACAATAACATATGAAAGGAGACAGCATTAAAAAAAAAAAAAATCTTGTGTAAAGCAATGGATTTGTGATGCGATTATGGATAGGTGAAGTTGAAGTGAAGAAATTCCGGACGACTTAGAATTACCCCCGCATTCCGAACAAAGGACCAGATTTCCGGTCGTATGGCAACCCTAATTGAGACACACTAAAAATGTTAACAGGGTATATTTCCGCGTCCTGTAATCAACATCGCTGTCGCAAATAGAACGCCATCTTCTTGACATTCTCCCATATTCGGGAAAAGAGAAGCGATTTATTATTCTACACGGTCAAATTGAAGTTTACTCCTGAAAATATACAAGGGCAATAAAATTAGAAGTGCTGTTATTTATTTTTCTGTTCATTGCGAAACATGTGCAATTCTCCAATCACATAGCGCCGTAACAAGTTTACATTGGCACGCACCCAACTCCGTATTCTTGAACAATAGTAGACGTACGAATTATAAGGATTCTACTGTATTTTAAGTTTTACGTTCAATGGCCTACTTTGTGTGCAGATATTACTTTAATCAGGCATCGAAGAAGGAACGGAGATAAAGGAAGGAGTTACATCGATAAAATTTAAGTAATAATCTCTCCGTTTCAAAACTTTCGAGGCTCAAGAACCACTAAAATTGAGACATAAGAATCTCAAGAACTTGGTCAGATATCTGAAAAACAAGATATCTGACCAAGTTTTATTATGTAGTTACGTGCAATGCAATAAATAATTTTAGGCGCAGTGTAAAAAAGCAGAATCGTAGTGTGCAAAAAATTGAATGGACGAACCTTCGAGCAAAAGTTAGTTTCGGCCAAATCTTCAAATCACTGTTATCATAATTAGGTACATAGAGTAGTTCATGTAATCATGTACTACATAAAAAGTTATTGATAGTATAGTATATTCAGTTACCTACCACCTCATAAACATGCTAACATAATGTTTTGATCTACAACTTTATAACAATGACTACCTACCAGTGCTCTTGCGGCTTTGCCCGCGTAAAAAGTTTTAGCATGCCCCGTAGTATGTTTTCCGTTGTAGTTTTGGGAAAATAAACTACGTACGGTCGACCGCACGTCGGTGGTAACACTTTGACATTAGCAGCATCTTTATTTCGTAAGCAGTAAGGGCGGTTTTCGAATTGACGTGTTAACCACTGTCATGCAGTCGACTGTACTTCTTTATTATTAAGTAGGTATTTCATTTGAAGTGTGTCAAGTGTGACCTCAGGAAGATTTTTCATAGAAACTTTAACACCCTTTTTTACCCCCGTTTAATTAAAAATAATCAAAAACACGTAATTCATTCATTGCTTTAAAGATTATTTATACCGAGTTTCGACTCAATCCAGCCACGCAATAATATTCGCGAAATGTATTACCCTATTGCACCCTTTTTTAGGAGTAATTTTGGAAAAAGAAAAGATAAATGTTTCATTATTTACTTCAAAGATTAATATTCCCTATGTTTTGAGTGTAATCAATCCAGGAGAAAAGATTTTTCATACAAACTCTAACCATAGTAGAATAGGTAATAATACTTCTCTTTTCTCATGCTCTAACACCCGATTACACCCCCTTCGGAATAAAATTTCCAATAATCCATTCTTAGTGGGTGCTTACGTTACAAAAGAAACCTACTGTCCAAATTTCATGTTTCTAATTTGAGTATTTTCAGCTCTGCGTTGATGAATCAGTCAGTCAGGACACCTCTCTTTATAAGTATAGATTAGTAATTCAAAGAAAACAACTTATAATTCAAATAATTCGTGTTTCTAGGCCTAGGCCTTCTCGTACTGAGAAGAGACCCGTGCCCAACAGTGGGACAGTAAAGGGCTGGTTATGTTGTTTCTAAACCTAAATTAAACACTCAGTCTTAACGGATTTTTAAGACGTAAATTTCTTACAAACATTTTTGAAACACTAAAGACAAACATCAAAATACAGGAACACAGTTCGGTTCCGGTTACTGTTTATGTTCAATCTAATTTGAGTCCCCTGACTTAGGAAACCGGACCGGCACAAATTGAACCGCACCTGCATCGTAACTAGAGCACAACATGGTCGGGTAGTCGCTTCCTATACTGCCGGTTGGTATTTCAATAATACGAATATGTAGTACCTACACGTTTGGTGACTAGAAATAAGAGCTTTCTCGTTTGCTTGTATTGCCAATTTGGCAACAGCAAAATCGTGGCCGAACGAAACCCGTTAAGAATTATTGTCGCCATAATGCATTTATTTTAAAGTTCTATGTCCTTTTTATTGAACTATAATCCCGATTTTGAAACGACGCCATAAAATATTGATGTTGAATTAAGTCGGGTCTGAACAAAAAGCCATCTTTTTAAATAAAAACACACACAAAGAATGTTAAGTTTACTTCCCAGACAGAACACAATAATACTGTTTAGCAAAATATGTCTGCTTCCTCAATGAAAATTTCAATTTAAAGAACGACACGTCAATAATGTAGAAAGACAGGAAATTACAAGTTGCAACGATACGCGAGAACATGCTGGTATCATCACAGGCAGAGCAATCAAGTAGAAATACTAGTTCCAGACTTATTGAACCTTGATCGTGAACTCAGCTCAGCAGGACAAGGTTAGCATGAGATTAATCACGTAACTTTCAGAACCTGTTCGGTTTTGAAGCGACTTTGGCTCTTTGTTCGTCCATGTATCACGATACGAACAATCACTTTCTGTCGGTGTCACAAGGATCCACTCATCATTAACCACATCTACAGATCTACCCTTTTGAAACATTTTAACTAAAGCTAAACAATATTATTCATGTGCTAAAAGCAGGTTCATCCTAACAGTTCAAAGGTTATAAAGTCGCAAGCTGCTGATCTATGGCTGGCAAGCAGCGTTAATATGTGTGTTTATGTTTATTACAGAGTTGTTTATACCTAGGCGAATGCTGACAATTTTAATACACAATACGAGTCGCATGCCAAGCGAGGAAATTAAGTATGGCTGACCGTAACAATCTCATTACTGACTGGTTGACTGTGGTATTATAATAGCCCGACTCCGCCATTCTACCAAAAAGGAGTTCACCTACTTACATAATTGTTAATGCCAAGTGCAATATGAGCGCGTGACGTTTAAATTAGGGCCTTGAGGACATCAGCCGTAGCAAAAACTGCATCTGTTTTCAAAATTTGCCAATCTCTGCAGGTTTACACATGCAAATTTTTCATTTTTTTCAAGCTTTATTCATTTAATAAAGGAAACCGAAGTTTTTAATATGCATGAACAGCCAATATTGGTGCCGATTCTCTTGTCACAAAATTCTCTAAACTAGACTAAAAATCACCTAAATTTAGTTTAGTCCTGTCAAACGACGTTTTCTATTCTGAAATTCACTTTAAAACTAATTTTTGGTTTGACAGGACCAAAATTAGTTTAGTTATCCAACTTAGTAAAAATTTACATTTTGCTATTCTGTAATTGACGTTTTTCACCTAATATTAGAAATGTCAACCTAAATCTGACTATTTTTTGAAGGCATCAAAATACATGTCGACTATAATTAGTTATCAACAACTAAAATTTCAAAGCTCATTTTATTAATTTTTATAGTTTTTAGGTAGTTTAAAATAAATAATGGATGCCTACTATGTGGTTGCAGTTGTTGTAGATTCAGCAGAAAGGTAAATTTTTCATAGAAATATACAATGAAATTTATAATTTCGATGAGAAGAGGTACCTATATAATAAAGGATAAGAAGTACATAAATCCATACAATGGGAAAAAATAAATCTATGTTTGACATTCAATTCTATCATTTTATGCTAATATGTGTCCCTAAAAAGCCTGAATTCACAAATTTTCCCTCTTTTGGGGAGAAAGTCTCCAAGTTTGTAATCCTGCGTGGTACTTTGTACTTTTTAGCTTATTTCTAATTTATTCAACTTTTTTGAGAAATTTCGTGTCCTGGGTGCTAGAACTTTTTAACCACGTCTTTAAAAAGGGAAATTCCAGCTTTTTAAATTAAAGAAATAGTTTATTATTGTGATTGCCCATGGAATTCAAAGGTCCTTGCGTTTTTTGCAAATAGCTCTGTTTCTCGTTGTTTAAGATATACAATATGATAAGCTGCACTAATAACAATACATCTCCTTTGATAGGTACTCTTAGGCCCGTATTACAGAAGGTTCCTCAAGTACAGTTTAACTCCAATCACCTGATCACTACTTAAGGATAGAATCGTTACATGAGTATCGGTCTTATTCCAGAACGGTAATTATTATAAACTTTAATTCAACAACATAACACACGAATTTGACCTGAATTAAAATAGAAATCTCTAATCAAGCGTAGTCTGGACCACACTAGAGTGATTGATTACAGATCAAATCTCTGCTCAAATACCGAAACAGGTGACAGTTTAAAATAAAGTTAAACTCAGCTGAACTGTGATCAATAAATCTCTGCTTGAGGAACGTTCTAAAATCAAAGCTCAACTCAAAACTAGTTTTAAACAGTGATCAACGCTTGAGTATCGTTCTGTAATACGGGCCGTAGAAAATAATAACCTAGCTCTTTAATCTGATTACATTATTCCAATTTATATATTATTGAAAATATAAAACAAAAATGTACTTTATTTGGTGACATAATTTTTTCTTCTTAATTTTAATGATAAACTAATAATTCCAAATATAATTATTATTTAATTTCCTTCTGTTTTTGTGAACTTTCGGTCATTCCATTCACTCTTTAATTTTTTTTTTAAGATGTACTGGTAACACCGCCAATTCAACTTAGATGCGAGAGGTTGGCGGGAAAATTCGTAAAGATCGTGTTGTAGATTTTTTATTATTTTCCAAAATTTGTTTTTCTTCGAGTGTTAATGTGTAATAATGGTGGATTATTAAATGTTAAGTGCTCGTTAATATGTACAAGTGTGGATAAATGGTACAAAGTTGAAAAACATGACTTTCGTATTAACTCATCATCCCCTCAGAAACCTAGTAAAGTTTCCATCACTTTACTAGGCTTTAAGTACAATGTTAATATGTTCAATGATTACGACTGAAGGACATGTATCCATGGTCATGAATAAATAAATGAAAAAAAAAAAAAAAAAAAAAACTTAGATGCGTCAAACTTTAGAGCTGTCAACAAGTTTTCTATTAGAGCTGTCAACAAGTTTTCTAAAATAAGAAAAAGGTAAACACAGAATAAGTTTTATGATTTTCTAAACTAAAATTTGTAAATTTTAGTTATAGTTAGGTTTAGGTGGGTGTAAAGAGAATCGGCACCATTGTCAATAAAATCCGCATTATCGCCAATAATTTGCTTACTACTACTCGCAATTTTGAAGTTCAGTATTGTCTATTGAATGGAAAATTACATCCAAACGATTACTTACAAGGATTACTACAAATTGTCGAGCTACCGTCGAAGAGCAATCAAGGAAGTGGCCGGGAAGGGCATAATGAGAGGCTTCGGGTTACTAAGCTCCATGAATTCGGGTCTTTACTTAATGTCAATAATCGAGATTAAAATACTTTGTTCTACAAAGAACAAGGCAATACTGAATTAATTTGTGCTTCTTTCAGGCTCCGTTAAAGAGGGACGAAACTCGTAGGAGTATCTATCTACTTATTATCATAAATGGCTGGCAGCAGCGGGGCGATAGGGAAAATTACGTTATCACATTATGGTCATAGGTCATACTGATGAGAGTGATTAATATAATCAATGTTCATGGATGGAGAGAGAGACCAAAGAAAAGATGGATAGATTGCATGAATGATTGAAAACGGAGTAAATGATGAGATTAGGCTGTTAAAGGCAAATGGAAGAAGAAGGCGTATTACGCCGACCACAAGTTATTTGGGACCAGGGTAGGAAGATTATGACGATGGTCATACCAAAAATGTTGATCTCCTGTACAGACGATGACGAGACCGAGTTGATGTCTTATTATTTATTTCAAGCCAGTTTTATGTACGGCAAACGTGCCAATCATTTCTGAGGAGCCAAACTCATCTTGGTTTGCGGTAATGCTGGCTGTTGGACGTTATTCCGGGCCTAAATGGATAGTGTTCTTAGCCCACAAATCCCACAATGTATTTGACTTGCGTCAACCGTGTTCGTTGGTACCTATTATATTTCGCTGTTCGTTAGCGATTCCGTGTTGTCGAGCGCAACACTGATCGTAGCTCTCTGGCAATGCCTTATTGTGTAATGTTTTTCAACTTTCTTCAGATCTAACTACACTGTGTTTCGGAATCCATGCATAACTTTGTGGTTATGAAATAAAAAATCAAACGAAATTACCTCTTACCTGTAAGTGAAGTTCAATGATAGATTCACCAGAGAGATTACACCTCTAACTAAGTTTAGATACATGAAGCTAGTTACGTCCTTGCACATACTTTACTATTACTTTAATAATATATGTTTGTTTATTCTTCAACATGCATTTATCCACTAGGATGCTTTGGTAATCTCGACAGTCCAAATGGCGGGTGATCGTGATCACATTGTATATAAAATATTAATATAATATGAAACGGGAATTTAACGTACACATACCTATTTTAAGGAACACCTCGATCCGTTCCAGAACAAAAATAGCTGACGTCACCCGGAAGGCTGCCACTCTAAAGTGGAACTGGGCTGGACATATCTGCCGCATGCCAGACGACCACTGGGCCAAACTGACCACTTAATGGGTCCCTTTCCATGGCAGACGTTAACGCGCCAGGCCCAGACGGAGATGGCGGGATGAGCTGGACTCCTTCCAAAAGGACTGGACTCTTCTAGCAATAGACAGGGAGAAGTGGAAGGAGAGTAGGGAGGCATTTGCCCTGCAGTGGGAAACTTCAGGCTTATAATAATAATAATACCTATTTTAAGCCCGACACGGCGACGTTTCGACCGTGGAACATGAACAGACTGATGCAGCGATGTCACTCAGATTCCGAGGTGGAAAAATGTTCATCCACCCTCGGTTTATAAGTTATAATCAAGTTATATTACTTAAAATGCAACGCGAAAGTTTAAAAGTAAATAATAACTAATGAATTGAAAATTACGCAGTTTTAGGTTTCTTTTGTTCCACTATCTGCACAGTTTAAATATTTAAAATATGTTTATCTTGGTATGTCAATGACATTGTAGTAACGGTGGAATGACCTTTTGGTAAGAAAAATCTTGATTCATCCATCATTGAAACCAAGACTGCATCAATATTCTACGTTACTCGGTGCCGTGATAAGAGGGACAAAGTTCAGATCGGTGCACGCGTGGCTGATTGACAGCACTCTGATAGATTAGCATGAGTTGATGACAAAACTTTTCTTTGGATAAAACCTAACACGGCGGATGCCATGGCCGCCCATGGCTAGTCTCGACTAACGGCCAAAATTAATATCCAATCTATCTACGATTTACCCTACTAGAGATAGAAATTTGACATATTTTGTATGGAGCTTACGTCAAATTCCTATCTCTAGTAGGGCAAATCATGGATAGATGGATATTAATTTTGGCCATAGAACTTTGATGGAATTGATAGATAGGATGATACAGGCGGATGTTCGTGTAATTTTTCAAGGCTCTAGGCTCCTAATTGTCACGGTTTACGAAAAGGATAGAGTATCTGTAGTGTTGAGAGTACAAAAAATTATTGACTTTTAAAAACTGATCCGTATTTGAGTAAACAAAACCATTTAAATTTTAATCTCGCCTTTCAACGTTATTTAATAAAGCAATGTGACCTATTGCTTCACTTAAGCTATTAAGCCACAGTAGCATTTATTAACCAACTTCATTTTATATTTTTATTATACGTGTGTGTAAGTAAGTATGTTGATAAAATGATACTGACTAAACTTATCGCATCGTAATCGTAAGCAAGATTTGAAATGAGCCGATAACAAAATCATTAGACAGAATTTGAAAAATCAAGTCAGGTTTTATTTGCTCTATATTTACTGTTTCTAAGTGATCGAAGGACAAACACGCCGTTACCAGCTCTTTCATCAGACCCCTGAGGACACGGCGCAGTACACACTGGCGGAGTGCCCAGCTTGGGCAGCGCAACACCGTGACTTCATCACTGCAGTAGGCGGCAGCGATCTCTCGCTTCCAGCCGTGGTTCTGTCTATGGTCGGGAGCGAGAGCACTTGGTGTCTAAGCATAATCCAGAATAATAAATAATTGAAGTTACTGAACGCACCAGATTTCGCTAGATGGACCAATAGCAGCGCGTTATTCTCGCAATTCATGTTTAACATAAAAATGTCCGCCACTTCTGGTTTTCCGATACTTTTGTACGCACGTTGTTTTTACCTTGTTATGAGAAGATTAAACTGTTAACTGAAATCAGTCGCAAATCATTGAAAAGGCCTCCAACCCTCAAGATCATCAAACATTTGGACCTTCGAGCCATATTCTTCAAGCCAGCATCGATTGTTGGAGGACACGCCTTCACGAGAACACATCTCGACTCAAGACGCAAAATTTGGGAGAAAGCTGGTAGTAGGACCTGAAAACGCGCATAGGTACAACCAGCCATCCTGCTTTTACGTCCACATCTCCATTTCCAGTGTGTAATATCGTGCTATTCAATTAATTTCAGTGTCACTTGTATAACCTCTGTGCGTACCCAGCTTATCGTGCAAGTGTCGTTACCGTCACCTTATTTTAAACGTGAGTACTCCATCTTCACTACTTTCCACCAAAATGCCCAAAGAATCTAGAAAGGAACCTACAACGGCTGATTCCCGCGATAAATCGCCTTGTGGGGAGAGTAGTTTAAGTAGGGAGCTAGTTAAAAAACGTGGCATAGTAAAAGGACGTTTTACTAAGTTTGCAAGTTATGTTTCCACAATTGAAGGTGCTACTTTGTCTAGTCAAAAACGCATAGATCTCAAGCTACGCATCCAAGGAGCTACTAGTTTATATAGTGAATTTAATGTGATTCAAAGCCAGATTGAGGAGTCGGTCTCGGATCTGGATGAGCAGTTGACGCAAAGAGAATTGTTCGAAAACAGTTATTATACAGTTCTATCACAGGCTGAATACTTACTTAACGAAGATCAGGTCGCTGAGAGTTCAATTAAATGTAACATTCATCAGAGGAAATCAGTTAAGTTGCCTACTATTTCTATGCCCACATTTGATGGTTCATACGAGCACTGGTTAGAGTACAGAGACACGTTCCGATCCTTAGTGCATAATTCTAAGGAACTTAGTGATATCGAAAAGTATCATTACCTAAAATCTTCACTAAAAGGAAGCGCAGAATTAGTAATTAATTCAGTCGAGTTCTCCGGTGATAATTATAGTGTTGCATGGGAGTTACTTCTGAACCGTTATAATAACAGCCGGTTGTTGGTGCATAACCACGTCAAGTCGCTGTTCAATATGCAAACAATAAACAAAGAATCACCAGTACTTATTAGGAAGTTGATAGATACGGTGTTAAAGAACTTACGTGCACTAAATTTACTAGGCGAGTCGACTGACACGTGGGACACCTTAGTTGTCTATTTAGTCGTCTCTAAGCTAGATCAAACGACTGAGCGCGAATGGGAGCAATACAAAGGCACATTTTTCTCTGAAAATGGTGACTCCAAAACGCAAATAAAAGTAAACGACTTAGTTAAGTTCCTAAAAGACCGGGCTGACATGTTGGAAACATTACAGGTATCACACAATAAGGCTAGTTATAATACTTCGAAAAATCAAAATACTTTTGTTAACGATAATAAAAAGGTAAACACACAAAATAACACTAAAATTCACTGCAATGTTTCCACCAATAAGCAACCGGAACGATATTCACGCTACAACAGCACTTATAGGATCACTTGTTTATTATGTAACGCTAAACATCCATTGTATGCTTGTCAAAGATTTCTTGATTACGATTTAGAATCCAAACTTAAATTCATTAAAGACAAGAATCTGTGTATCAATTGTTTACGTTCGGGTCACACGTTAGAAAATTGTTGTTTCGGGCCATGTCGTATGTGCAACAAAAAACATAACTCGATAATTCATTCGGATAACTTAACTAATAATCAGTCTATTGCATTCCATGCGTCGTACGGAAACTGTTATAATGAGACAGCGGCTCCTGCGACGGAGCCCCTTCCCGCGCCTTCCGCACCGCGCCCGTCGACGACGTCATCAATAGGAACGAATGGAACGATCCAAGCAAATAAAGCTCACGTGAATGTTCACTGCACTCAATCAGCTGTTATAATGAAACCAGTCTTGCTATCGACCGCTTTAGTTGAGATAGGTGATAAATATAATAATTATCACTTAATACGCGCGCTTCTCGACAGCGGTAGTGAGCGATGTTTCATTACCAAATCATTATGTGATTTATTACATATACCGTCCATACAGTCCACTCAAGAAATAAGGGGTATTGGCAATTCTGTCACACAATCAACGCAAATATGTGATGTCAATATTAAATCGCGCACAAACCCTTACAGCACGCGTTTACAATGTTTCGTTTTACCGAATATTACGTCGGTGTTGCCTGCGGCTGCACCGATACAATCCGCACAGTTTATTATTCCTGAAAATATTCAATTAGCAGATCCAGAGTTTTATGAATCGCGAAGCATAGATCTACTAATAGGCGCAGATAAATTTTGGGATTTAATAAACAGTAAGAAAATAAGATTACCTAATGGACCTTTCTTATTAGATACAAAATTAGGCTGGATAATCTCCGGACCTATTTGTTCTATTTCGCGTCATGATCGGTACATTCAGTGTAATTTTTCTCAGTCAATCGATTCGCAGTTACGGTTGTTCTGGGAGCTTGAAGAGATGCCTGTATGTCGGGATACTTATACCGATGAGGAGCGTGCGTGTGAACAACATTTCGTCGATAATACTACGCGCAAAAATGACGGAAGGTTTATTGTACGCATACCTTTTAAGCAAAGTCCCGACACATTAGGTGAATCATATTCGCAAGCTGAACGACGGTTTTTAGCCCTTGAAAAACGTTTGCTACGCAATCCCGAATATAGGACACTTTATAGTGATTTCATTCAGGAGTATATTCGCTTAGGGCATATGAGCCGTGTTGATATTTACAGGTCGCCTCATTACATCATGGCCCATCATGGTGTTCTACGCGAACACAGCACAACAACTAAGTTGCGTGTAGTGTTCGATGCGAGTGCAACAACCAGCAATAACATATCGCTTAATCAATTACAAATGGTGGGCCCTGCGATACAAGGCGATCTCTTGGCTATATTGTTACGATTTAGGCAGCATAGGTACACGGCATGCGCAGACATCGAGAAAATGTATCGTCAGTGTCATATTTATGAAGATCAACGTGACCTTCAACTGATCTTGTGGCGTGATGATCCCTCGGAGCCTATTAGCGTCTATCAGCTCAATACAGTCACGTACGGAACCGCATCTGCACCGTTTTTAAGTTGCAGATGTCTGAAACAATTAGCCGTTGAGTGTACGGATCCTGACGTCAAGAGAATAATTAATGAAGATTTTTTTGTAGACGATTTAATAACGAGTAACAATAGCCAAGATACTTTATTAAAAAATTGCCAAGATGTAGCAAATATTTTAAATTCGGGTTGTTTTCCACTCCGCAAGTGGATGTTCAATTTTGAATTAGATGTAGCCGAGAACAATTCATCTGATTTATTTAAAGAATTGACACTAGGCGAGAGTGTTCATTCCAAAACTTTAGGAATAAGTTGGTATCATTTACGCGATGAAATTCATTTTAATACGCAATTTAAAAATGAAATCAAGTCTGTTACTAAGCGTTATATTATGTCAAATATATCACAAATATTTGACCCTTTAGGATTATTAAGTCCTGTAATTATTGTAGCCAAGGTTTTATTACAAAAACTATGGTTATTGAAGATAGGTTGGGATGATGAAGTTCCTCATGACGTCATATGCACTTGGAACCGTTTCGCGAGTTCTCTGCCAATCCTCAACGACATACGCGTGCCGCGACACGTTATGTGCACTGAGCCGACACGTATTGAACTACACATTTTTACGGACGCCTCGGAGTCTGCATACGGAACCTGTATTTATGTGCGCACGATTAGGGCTGACTCATCGGTAACTGTTAGATTGTATTGTTCAAAGGGCAAGGTCGCGCCCTTAAATCCTGTTAGCATCCCCAGACTGGAACTGTGCGGGGCCTTACTAGGTGCTAGGCTATATAATAAAGTTCGCAAATCGCTTCATTGTCACTTCGACAATATAATATTTTGGTGTGACTCCACTATCGTCCTTGGTTGGCTACGCATGGCCCCTAACCGATTGAAAACGTTCGTTCAGAACAGAGCGGCTGAGATTCATGAAATCACAAAAGAACTTCCTTGGTGCCATGTGAGTGGTAAAGACAATCCAGCCGATTTAGTTTCTCGTGGAATCGGACTGGAAGACCTTAAGTCTTCCACGTTATGGTGGGAGGGGCCACAGTTCCTTCATGATTTTGAGTTTGACTGTAGTCAGTCAAGTTTGAAAATTCCTCACACAGAACAGACTGAACTGCCTGAAATAAAACCAGTAAAATCTGTAAACTCATTCCTTAGCTCAACAGACAAATCATTTAAGTCAGTGTTTCCTTTCGAAAGATTTAGTCAATTTAATCGCATGAATAGAGCTTGTGCAATCGCATTGCGTTTTATACATAACTCACTCCATAAAAATAATACTCGCAGCGGACCTCTGACTGTCGATGAACTAAGGCATGCTACCGTCACGCTAGTAAGGTTGAGCCAACAGGAGTCTTTCCCCGAAGAATATAAATAATTAATTAATAATAAAGGTTTGAAGAACAAACATAATATTTGCAACTTAAATGTATTTATTGATAAAGATAAAATAATACGTGTCGGTGGGAGAATAAAAAATGCGTCTTGGTTTAACCTTAATAAGAAACATCCTTATTTAATATCATCAAAACATTGGTTTACGGTATTATTATTTCGTGCCGAACATAAGCGGCTACAGCACGCTGCGCCACAAGCGTTGCTGTACAATATACGTGAGTCATACTGGCCTGTTGGTGGTAAAATACTCGCTAATCAATCTGTACGTGAATGCGTTACTTGTACACGGTTGAGAAGTAAAACCTTGCAACCTATTATGGGCAACTTACCGGAGGAGCGAATCACGCCGTGCCTTCCATTCTTCCGTAGCGGTGTAGATTATGCTGGACCAGTGCTCGTACTGAACCGCAAAGGTAGGGGCTCCAAATTAATAAAAAGTTACATATGCCTGTTCATTTGTTTAGTAACTCGTGCAATACATTTAGAACTCGTCAGCGACCTTACTTCTGACGCATATCTACTTGCTTTAAAGAGATTTATTTCTCGACGTGGCAAACCTGTAGAAATTATTTCCGACAATGGTAAGAATTTTGTAGGCCTCGCTAATGAATTTTCAAAATTTATATCAAGTTGTTCGAGTGATATTATTGAATATGCTACTAATCAGAATATAAAATTTTCTTTTATTCCACCGTATGCGCCTCATTTTGGTGGATTGTGGGAGGCTGGAGTCAAATCTTGCAAGCACCACTTGCTACGAGTAGTTGGTAACGCACACCTAACTTTTGAAGAGTTTAGCACGGTATTATGCCAGATTGAAGCCATTCTGAATTCACGCCCCATTAGTCCCATGTCCACTGATCCTAATGATTTCTTTCCCTTGAGTCCTGCTCATTTCCTGGTTGGTCGTCTCCTGACAGCGCCCGCAACTGAACAGCTAACTGATGTTCCTGTTCACCGGCTCACACGCTACCAGAGATTAGAGCAAATCAGACAACACTTCTGGAATAGATGGAACAAAGAATATATTTCAGAAATGCAAGTTCGATCAAAATGGAAAAAAAACCAAGCTGATCTTCAGCCTGATACGCTAGTCATCATCAAAGAAGACAATACACCGCCGCTGAAGTGGAGACTGGGACGCATCATATCCACATTTCCCGGAAAAGATGGAGTTTCTCGAGTAGCTGACATCCAGACAGCCTCAGGAGTCTTCAGACGTGCATTTTCACGAATTTGTCCTCTGTTCAATGAAGATGATGACAAGATGTTGGACGACGGAGCTTCCAAGGCCGGGGGCATGTCTAAGCATAATCCAGAATAATAAATAATTGAAGTTACTGAACGCACCAGATTTCGCTAGATGGACCAATAGCAGCGCGTTATTCTCGCAATTCATGTTTAACATAAAAATGTCCGCCACTTCTTGTTTTCCGATACTTTTGTACGCACGTTGTTTTTACCTTGTTATGAGAAGATTAAACTGTTAACTGAAATCAGTCGCAAATCATTGAAAAGGCCTCCAACCCTCAAGATCATCAAACACTTGGGAAGGCGTCGTCTCCTTCTGCGAGGACGTAATGCTCGCTAAGGAGGCGGCGGACAGAGTTCGAGAGGCGTTGACCTCTCTCCCCATCCGCAGAAGACGACCTGGGCGTCGCAGGAGGGCGTATGCCGACCTCCAGCCACCCTAGATGTGGACCTGCGGGCAGCGGACTCGGGGTGGCCCGCCGCCCGACCAAGCAAGGCCCGTGACGGTGGCGCGTACTGTTCCGCGCGCGCCAGTCAAGAGGGTGCGGCCGATGTGATGGCCGCACGGGGAGAATGGGCTCGCCTAAAATTTTCCCACGCCTCCGGCCAAGGGTCGTTAGAGGAACACCGTGGTGGTTGTTGTGTGTTTTAAATTCTATCCAAAGACCCAAAGGCATACCTACCTGATATTTTTGATTCTATCTAGGTAGGTATCTATCGTTTTCGAGCATTTGAAATTCTACTAGTTTTTTTAATGTAGGTAGGTATGATACCTACCTACCTCCTAGGTTATCTGCTATGAGAGCAGTTTTTCTCTCTGGGCATATGTTACGATCATTATTAGGTTTATGTAGCAAAGCAAAGTTGTTCGAGTTTTATCTGATTAGGTGCCTTCTACTCTTGTTTTTTTGGCCCGCATTTGTTGATGTCCAGGCGCCCGCGGTTTGGAGCCTAGATGATGGGTGAGACAGACTATTTTTGGACCACCTTTTCATGACCCCTCCTTTGTTCAGAGGAAAGCACAGCGATCCTAATAGGGCTGCTTTGTCGCCAGTCAGTAGTGCTGCCGAACCCAGAGCCGTTGTAGATAGGTAGGTAGTGCCATAGAATAGGTAAATAATGTCTTCTCTTTTCTTATGGTAGTAGGCTAAGGCTACCTACCTTAATGTAGGTAGGTACCAAAGCGCCATGTCTAATTAAATTCTTATTCTTATTCGTCATTCGTCGCGTTAAAATCCTATTATACCTACTACATTATTTTGAATTGGCACCTAAATTATTCTAATTCCAACAATTAGGAAACCCGTTATTGTTATAAGGCCGAACAGTACAGAATGGGTGGACCTTTTTAATATCCAGGTTTTAATAACCTACCTACGACTCATATTCTAAAAAAAAATGGTAAGTAGGTAGGAAGGTCAAAAGCGGAACAAATCTAGCTACTAGCAGTTCTTTTCATGATTATTACAGTTAGGTACTACGCATTACATACACTAGGTAGGTACCTACGTACAGTTGTGATAAACACCATTTGTAAACAGACATTACATGAAAAGTAATAAACAAAATGTAAGACAATACAACTTATCATCAGTAAATAACAATAAATAAGTACATGCTACGATCCTTACCACAAAGACGGGTTCAAAGCAACAAGTTCACGGTCAAAACCACCAAAACTGCAAACTGAACACAACACCAAGGAATCGAGAACTTGTAAACACTGGATGCACACGCGGTCGAATAATCACTAGAAAGTTTTAAATAAACGATTGTTCACCCCCTGAACGAATTTTCAAAATTAAAAACTGATGTGAATCTCATTCGAAACCCGCAAACTCGTAAAGTGAAAGTTTTCGCGATAACCACGATGAGGTTATGTTATTGTTGTGATGTAACGAAAACGTCGACACAGCACGAACACCGCACTATTACTGAACGAACCGAACTGAAGTGAATTGCGAACCGCAAAACGGTTAGTGTGTAGCGAATAGCGAGCGAGGGAATGGAATCAAAATAATCAAATGACGCACTACAGTGACTACATTCATTTCTGCGCGCTTTTGTTTGCATTTTTGAAAATTTTAATCTATTATTTGATTCATATATTATTATACTAGTACTCTGTGATTATTAGGTACCTACGTACTAGCAATGTCCGCGACGCCGTCTGCTCCAAGTCGGAAAATAACGTCATGTCATTTAATGAACATAATTTATTAACCGACGAAAAAAAAGGAGGAGGTTCTCAATTCGATAGATACAATAGCTACTACCTATGTGTATTTTGATTTATAACAAACACTTTCACATGCAAATACATATGAAATATATAAATATCTTTGACAAGATACCTAGTTTTTACTTGGTCTATGATAAATATATAGTATACTAGCTTTTACCCGCGGCTCCGCTCGCGTTAATTTCTGCTAACCCACGTCAGTCCAGTCCAGTCCAGTCCATTCCAGTCCAGTCCACTGTCCCGCAGCCCCGCTGCCTCACTGCCCCACTGCCCCGCTGCCCCACTGCTCCGCTACCTCACTGCCCCGCTGCCCCACTATCCTACTGCCCCACTGCCCCGCTGGCCCACTGCCCCGCTGCCTCACTGCCCCGCTACACCACTGCCCCACAGCCCCACTGCCCCACAGCCCCGCTGCCTCGCTGCCCCACTGCCCCGCTACCCCAAAGCCCCGCTGCCCCACTTCCCCACTACCCCACTGCCCCGCTACTCCAAAGCCTCGCTGCCCCACTGCCCCGCTGCCCAGCTTCCCCACTGCCCCGCTACCCCACTGCCCCACAGCCCCGCTGCCCCACTATCCCACTGCCCCGCTGTCCCGCTGCCCAATGCCCGGCTGCCCCACTGCCCCGCAGCCCCAACCCGCTTCTCCACTGCCCCGCTGCCCCACCCCGCTGCTCCACTGCCCCGCTGCCCATCTGCCCTGCTGCCCCGCTACCCCACTGCCCCACTGCCCCGCTGCCCCACTGCCCCGGTAACCAACTGCCCCGCTTCCCCGCTGCCCCGCTGCCCCTTTATCCCACTGCCCCACTGCCCCGCTGCCCCGGTAACCCACAGCCCCGCTGCCCCACTGCCCCGCTGCCCAGCTGCCCCGCTGCCCCACTGCCCCGCTGCCCCGCTACCCCACAGCCCCGCTACCCCGCTACCCCACGGCCCCACTGCCCCACTGCCCCGCTGGCCAACTATCCCACTGCCCCGCTACCCATCTGCCCCGCTGCCCCACTATCCCGATGCCCCACAGCCCCGATGACCCACTGCCCCACTGCCCCGGAAACCAACTGCCCAGCTTCCCCGCTGCCCAGCTGCCCCGCTACCCCACTGCCCCACTGCCCCGGTAACCAACAGCCCCGCTTCCCCGCTACCCCGCTACACCACTGCCCCACTGCCCCACTACCCCACTGCCCCGCTACCCCACTACCTCACGGACCCGCTGCCCCACTGCCCCGGTACCCCACTGCCCCGCTGCCCCGCTGGCACACTGCCCCGCTGCCTCGCTGCCCCGCTTCCCCGCCACGCTGCCCCGCTGCCCCACTGTCCCGCTGCCCCACAAACCCACTGCACCACAGCCCCGCTACCCCACTGCCCCACTATCCCACTGCCCCACTGGCGAACTCTCCCGCTGCCCCGCTGCCCCACTACCCCACTGCCCCACTGTCCCACCGTCCCACCGTCCCACTGCCACTGTCCTACTGTCCCACTGTCCCACTATCCCACTGTCCCACTATCTCACTATATCACTATCGTCCCGTCCCACTATCTCACTATATCACTATCGTCCCGTCCCATGTCCCATGTCCTGTCCCATGTCCTGTCCTGTGTCCAGTCCCATGTGCCGTCCCACTGTCCTGTCCCATGTCCCGTCTCATGTCCCGTCCCATTTCCAGTCCCATGTTCCGTCCCCTGTCCCGTCCCTAGTCCCGTCCCCTGTCCCGTCCCCAGTCCCATCCCCAGTCCCATCCCCTGTCCACTCCACTTCACTCCACTCCATCGTACATTACTATCCGCTCGTGCAAATGCATAGAAGCTTCGATCTGTCGGGTGAGTACGCAACCCACGAATTATTTTTTTCTTTTTTTCTTTCTTTCTTTCTTGCTCAAAACCCATACCAGTTTTTAAGTCAGATCATCAGCTTTCAAACAAAAAAAAAACATCAAAATCGGTCCAGTAGTTTTAGCGTGATGCTGGAACAAACAAACAAACAAACAAACAGACGTTTACAATTTTATAATAGTTAAGATGAAACGAACAACTACAATAATAGGTACCTATGTACCTATGTTCCCGTGCGGGAAACGACCCGTGCCGTGACCCGTGGCGCAGCAGCTAATTGCTCTGCCATTACACCAACGTGCCGTCCGATATTATGATAGAATATGACTGTATAAAATGTTGATATTTAACTAAATAAATTTCTTTTATTGAATAAGTTACTCTAATATAAAACAAATTATTTGATTAACTTATCTAGAGAAACTAAAAAAAGCAAAATTTAATTTCAAAAAGTTTTCCAACACCTCGAGATTTCATCTCTATACAAGTTTCTGCAGACTAGCCTTCACGCCACCAGGCTACGAATTCACCTACGAAATACGATAAAGGCAAAAGTTATTCGATATAAGTTATAGTTATACGATAGTAGTAGAAGTTATACGATAAACAAATTCCGTCGCCTAGCAACATCAATATACCTATCTGAATATGAATAACAATTTTGACAATAATTCCTTCGTGACTGTGGTTTTATATGCAAAGTAGAGGGTTGCTGCATCGCAGGACCGACGCAGCAATCATCATCACCATCATCATTTCAGCCGAAAGACGTCCACTGCTGGACATAGGCCTCCCCCAAGTATCGCCACAACGATCGGTCCTGCGCCTTCTGCATCCAGCGGATTCCCGCGACCTTCACCAGGTCGTCGGTCCACCTTGTGGGGGGCCTACCCACGCTGCGCCCTCCAGTCCAGTACGCGGTCGCCACTCCAGAACTTTACTGCCAACTGTGATCAATGCATAGACATTATTGTACTTACGATCTAACTTCATGCTTACGATCAATGAATCTATGCTTGAGGAACATTCTAAAATTAATTAACAAAACCAAAAATCCCGAGTGCGTGTAAAAATAACTGAAAAGATGTAAACAAGACTTGTGTATCAAATCAACACGCAGGCGGAGGCTACGTATGTTTTTGGACATGAATTACATAAGTAACTAGTTCATAGGTCTTTTTTTTTTCCCCGTGGGGAAATCCTCATGGACGCACTCAGCCCGGGGTAGGCAGAGCCAGTGTCGGACTCTTACCGACTAAAATCACCACGGTGTTCCTTCAACTACCTTAACCGGGGGCGTGGGAACCCGTGAGTATTCACACAACCACACCCGATTGGTACCGGCCCGCCACAAGCAGGCGAGCCCCTTCTACCCGTGCGGCCTAACGTCGGCCGCACCCTCCTCGGTGGCACACACGGAACACTGCACGCCACTTAACCTCATGGGCCTTTACCAGCTGCGCCAACTACACCAGCTGTGCCAGCTACGCCAGCTGCTGGTCGGGCAGCAGACTACCCCGAGTCTGCTACTCGCAGGCCCTACCTCCCTTAATTTTTTATAGAGGTTTTCTTCCTCGCGGTCCGGACGATGAAGCCAAGACCCTCGGTCCCAAGAGGCGCGAGAACACTACTCAGCAGGCACTCCTGGGGTTACGAGATCGACGGGGGCAGGGAAGGACAGTCCCCCCGCTGCCTGCCCAGTGGCAGGGTGAGTGCACACCGGGCCCGCCCCTGCTCCTCCACTGTGTAAAAACTCCCAACTGGCCCAGAACGGGCCCCTCCCGTGCCAGAATATTCGCCACAGGCAATAAAATCCCCCGAAGGTTAATCCCTCGAAAGGATTTTATTGCCCGTGCCCAGGATGCACCAGCCAAACAACTGCCTTTCCCTCCAGACGTGTCCAGAAGGACAAGCGGCCGTCAGGCACACGTTTTGGTTTTCTGGCCAGCACCCTAAGTAGTTCATAGGTCTACACAAGTCTTGTTTACATCTTTTCAGTTATTTTTACACGCAGTCGGGTTTTTTGGTTTTTGTTAATTAACTTTTTTATTTTAAAATTTTTAGTTGTGTCATGTTTTATCGCGCTTGTAATTTTTTTAGTCACACATAAATATATAATTCATTTTTTATGTTGAATATTTTGTTGTTTTTTGGCATTTCTCATTCCAAATTACATTTAAACATATAAGTTGAATATATTTTTGTAAATCATTTATAAAACCCTTTATATTGATACCCCACTCGATAGGTTTTGAGAGGAAAAAAAAAATTGCTACATAATATGGCGACAAAAAGCGGCCATTTTATTTTTTATAATTTTGATATATCCAGTGTTACTCTCAGAATTAAGACTAAACTAACGACACCTCTCAAGCTAAAATCCATCAAGGCGTTTAGGCTATGGAGCGTGCTAAATAAATATACATACATACATACATATATACACTCGAAAAACATAACCCTCCTTCTGGCGCAGTCGGGTAATTAAAACTCAACTCAAAACTAGTTCTAAACAGTACATCTTATTATACCATGTAAACAGTGATCAAAGCTTGAGGAACGTTCTGTAATACGGGCCTAAATCTCCTGGCAGTAGATGTTCCTGTTTTCTGTATATTTGTGACACTTGACTTAGGTCATTAATGTCACCAATACCATAAATTCTCACATAAATTCTGTTGTATTTTCTATAATCGAAGATAACTTTGTAAAAATTACATTTGTTTAGAAAAGTAATAGGTAAAATCATTGGGTAGTGGGTAGTGGCACAGATAATATAATAGTAGTAGTGTAGTTGTAGTAGTAGTGGGTAGTAATGGGTTCTTATTATTTCAGTCAATCAAATGTGGCGAAACAGCTACGCCACGCCCACTTTTTGTTAGAAAAACATGATAGATGTAGAATTAACAATTAATTAACAAAAAACCAAAAAATCCGACTGCGCGTAAAAATAACTGAAAAGATGGAAACAAGACTTCAAATGTAGGTACTTAATAATAATAATAAATTCATTTATTTCAGAAAAATTATTCCATAGGTTGTATGTACAAATGTTTATAAAAGATGAAAATTTTAAACAGCAGTATTGCAATTTTGGAATGTTTAAAATTAATAGTAGATTATAAAATGATTAAAAATTAATATTTAAAAATAGCATGTTAAATGTCAAATTATTTAATAATATATATATAAAATTATTACAGTAAATTGGTACATATTGAATTTTATTTATCTGCCCCATGCCTGATAAACAGGTGCATGTAAGGCCAGCTAATGTTTTAAAAACGGCCCGTCCAGCCTTTCGGCGACGCCGGCCAGGAGGCTGTTGCTACCAGGGTTGTTGCGAATATCAGCATCAGCATCAGCATCCGCTGATCATCAGCATCATTTTCAACATCAGCATCAGCATCAGCAACCGCATTAAATGATGCTGATATTTATGCTGATGTTCATGTTTTAGCGTGACCAAAGTGGGAGGGGCTTATAGCACATGTTTTTGTTTCGCTTGTGAGTTTTGACCGCTAGTATAGTTATTATATGGCGTTCTAACAAAAAGGGCAATGTGGAGCTATTATAGTCAGCTAATAAAAAGCCAAGGATGAAAATAATTTATGCTGGATTGCCTTTGCTGGATAAAAATAATCAAGCTCTTCATTAACGAATGCAAATCATAAAAGAAGCATTAAGATAATAAGGGGAACTCTACATTTTTTAAATCAAAGAAATATTGGCATTTGCGTTAGTGCTGCTCTTTTGTGCGCTCAAAGTAGGTCCATCATTCATCATCATCATGTCAGCCGAAAGTCGTCCACTGCTGGACATAGGCTTCTGCAAGCAGTTTGGGGAAATATGCCATAATCGCCATGCTTGGCAGGCGGGTTGGCGATCGCAGTTGGTTTGTTAAATACTCAGAGAACGCTACTGCCCATCCTCTGGTGAATCCCTTAGTCGCCTTTTACGAAACCCATGAGAAGATATAAGGTGGTGCAATTCTTTAAGTCCGGCACCACACGGAATAAAGTAGGTCCAGTTTAAATAATTTCACTTACAAAATGTTTCTTTCTTTATATGCAAAAACATTGTATATTTATTACTCGTTTGTTTAAGCATAGTGAAAGAAAGCTCAAATGCTTTTATATAAAAGAAAAGCCTTAAAACTCCTTTTACAATGCGCCTAAAATAGAGTAACGTTTTCGGTAATCCTAAAAAAAAATTGGGCTCGCTTCGCTCGCGCTATTTGCAGGTTCCTTTACGGGTTTGTCTCGTGTAGATTTTCAACGTTCATGTTATGTTTTTAATAATTTACCAGATTTTAGTTAATAATTCGTAAAGAAAATTGTAGGGTCGCGATTTTTTTTCTAGGGCTCTATGAAAACATGACAAGGTTGCGTTTGTTATATTATTTCGCCCTTAATTTTAAAATTTGATTAATCACCGTAAAGGTTTAAAAAAGGCACTATTTTTAGCCTTTAACCAATATCGGATTTTTATAAAAAAATATGTCGAAGGACCGATGGCCGCTGGAGCAGACGAGTCCTTGAGTGGAGACCGCGAATCGGCAAACGCAGCGTAGGGCGCCCCCCTGCCAGGTGGACCGACGACCTAAAGAGCGTGACTGGGGGGGACTGGATGCGGAAGGCAGAGGATCGAGCGTTGTGGCGCAACTTGGGAGAGGCCTATGTCCAGCAGTGGACTGCGATAGGCTGAGTTGATGTTGATGATAAAAAAATAAAAAATAAAAATTCA
The DNA here is from genome assembly GCA_949699075.1 of Asteroscopus sphinx. Lineage (NCBI taxonomy): Eukaryota > Metazoa > Arthropoda > Insecta > Lepidoptera > Noctuidae > Asteroscopus > Asteroscopus sphinx. The sequence goes on along the minus strand of OX453018.1, from coordinate 11,320,835 downwards.
AATACATTTTAATATAAATTCATAAGGATCAGTACAAATTTCCAATTTGAAAAAATCAGCATCAGCATCAGCATCCGCTGATGTCAATGTCAAAAATCAGCATCAGCATCAGCATCCGCTGATGTGATAAAATTCTGGATCAGCAACAACCCTGGTTGCTACTGCCCCCCACTCTGCCCGCTATCGAGGTCGCCCTTTTGCGCATGGTAGCAAAAACAGTCCACGCGCACCCCAGCAAACATTCCCGATGCGCTGCAAAAACGGGGCAACCGCAACAGCACCCTTAACGTGTTGTTATATTGAACGCGGAAAGTAAAGTAGGTACATGTGAAAGTATCAAATCAACACGAAGGCGGAGGCTACGTAGGTATGTTTGTGGTCATGAATTACTTAAGTAGTTCATAGGTAGCCTCCGCCTGCGTGTTGATTTGATACTTTCACATGTAGGTACTTACCTACACTTGAAGTCTTGTTTCCATCTTTTCAGTTATTTTTACACGCAGTCGGATTTTTTGATATTGTTAATTACCTATTTTTATTTTTTTTTAGTTTTGTAATATTTTATCGCGCTATTAATATTTTTTTTACAAACATACATACATATAACATTCATACATATATACATACATACGAAAAACATAACCCTCCTTCTGGCACAGTCGGATAAAAATATGGTCGCAGAGACTCATAAACAAGGACTGTTTTAAAATTGTATTATTTTGTATGGAAATTTCAGAATTTCCGAACGTTCTAACAAATTTTCATCTGGCAATTTTGGTTTGTTTGAAGCTGTCAAATGTGTCAAAAAGTGTCAACGACCGATCGCAGTGTTGCCATATGCACTGTAATTACCATGAAGTTAGAATATTTACTCTAACTTCATGGTAATTACGGCAGATTTGCCGCAATTTGCCGTAATTTCAGCTTTTTAGGGTTCCGAAGTCCTACAAGGAACCCTTATAGTTTCGTCATGTCCGTCCGTCTGTCCATCTGTCCGTCTGTCCTAATCCTTTACAGCTTAATAACTTCTACAGTTATAAACATAAGTAAATGAAATTTTGTTAAAAAATAGTCTACATATAGATCTCAATTTTAAAATAATAAAAAAATAGTTTTTCTGTATTTTGGGGTGGCGTCCATGCATGTGAAATGGGGATTTCGCTGCACCCCCTCGTGTGGGATATCATTGAATAGGTCTACTAAAATGAAGGTAATGTTTGATACACCACTTTTTTATCAGGTGTACCATCTGCGAAATATAGCCCACCAAAGTGGCTTGCAATGTGTCCCCCCCCCCTGCCATTTCTAAACTATGCAATGTAGAAACTTATAATCTTCCACATTGATAGACCTTTGTGAAAACTCTCTTTTAAAATTATTTCGAGTATAATGTGATTATAATTTTTTGAGTTATAGAGAGAAAACTGAAAAATACTTAAAACGTCCTAGTTCAAAGGTCATTGACCTTAGAGAAAAATTATCATAGCCTATAATGCTCCTTTAGCTACTTTCTATTTGAAAAAATCACAAAAAGTAACTTTGAAATGACACACCACTTCTTAAATTTGGCTTCTTGAATTTATCGCTAGATGGCGCTACTAACAACACGCTCTGAGTCGCGAATTCTGCCGATTATTGCAAAAACTAAAATAGTCATGATTAATATTCGATTTGATTCGTTTGTAATTACACCTACTTAAGGAACCCTATAATACTTAGCATAGCCCGACATGCTCTTGGCCGGTTTTTATTTTATTTCTGCCACTTAGGCTTGATTTCACCAACGATAATGATCTGGTTAAACAACTGTTTATCCACATATCCAGTACTTTTTTCAAGTAATCGGCCGTTAAATCAGAGAATTAACGTTGATGAACACCATCCTTAGGGTAGTATGCCACTGATCAAATTTCTTGGTCTAATCTCTTTGTTCAATCCAATTCATTTGATGATAAGTGTTTTTTTACATACAAAATTTGATGAAAATCATCTAATTTCTATGATCAAAGTCACATGGGCAAATAAATATGACGAGTGGCTTACCACCCTTACCGTAGTCATAAATGACGGTGTACGAAAGTTACCGTAATTTTTAGAACACGACCTGGAACTGGTAATAAGCCAAAAAATAATAATTAAGTGTTAGTATTAGTAACAATTACAATTCTACCGCATACTGGAAGGCGCAGCGTGGGTAGGCCCCCCAAGGTGGACCGACGACCTGCGGCCTTATTCTTGAAAATAATTCAGGGCAGGACCGGTCGTTGTGGTGATGCTTGGGGGAGGCCTATGTCCTGCAGTGGACATCTTTCGACTGAAAAGATGATGATGGTCATGAACAATTTCATTTGTTTTTGTGTTACTCAAGTCAGTGGGCACCTAGCAACTCGAGCAATTCAAAATTTCTTGCGGTTTTTGCTAATTGTAGTCTCTAATTAACGTTGTGTATTAATCGGAATATGATTTGCGGCAATAATAACTATATATCTACTGAATTATGTTCATAAAGCACACTTTAATGTTTTTATTCTTTATGTGTTTGTTTATTTAGCAGTAACAATAAATTATATTTACAGACTTATACATTATTAACTTTACTTACTTATGTTCATAAATCATTAACGTTGGTCTATAAACTCTAAAATCGATAATTTGATAGTAAATTAATATTATAGAGCATATAAAGCAAGGTTGTTTTATTACTACTTAAAACATTATTAATTTGACTTGACCGTTATTCGAAGCTTATTTAATTTGAGATAGGCACTACGTTTCCCGCCTTATATATCTTTCTCTTTCTTTCATATACCCTTCTCTTTCTAACCCCACCACCTGGCAGAGTGAGGGCGAACTGAGTGAGCCGCCATCTTTATTTCTCATTGGCGTCTTGTTTCCCGCCACGTACGGTTGTGCACTAGCACTAACACTACGACATTATTGTCAATTTTAATATTTTAATATAATATTGTAATTTTTTAAATTCTCTTATTAGAATAGAAGTAACTCTTGTGATTTTCGCGTGAACAACACGAAATATAACAATTATGTTAAAGTGTAGTAATAAGAAACTACAGGTAAAAATAATTACTTATAGCAAAACCACACGTAAGTAATATAATTATAATTTTAACCAAGTGATACCTTGCCTAAGGTCTCAGGTATGCAATTTATTTACTTTTTATACTGCACTGTGCATGTACCTACATTATGATTGAAGTGTCGTCTATACTACTACGTGTAGTCGAATATTTTTTATTTACGGTTTGCCGTTATAATTATTTTTCATTATCGGTAATTTGAACCGTATTTTATTAAGGACTAAAATTAATAGTCTGTACTAAATGTGTAGTCAAACAATTTGTATTAACGGTTTTTCCGTTCGAATAATTTTTTAACGGGATTTTTGCCCGTATTTAATTTGTTTATAATAACATACATACCCTTTATTTAAATGCCTTTCTTGTTTAGTATGGATGATAGGAATAAGTGTGTACGATATGCAGCGGCTGAACCATTAATGGGGCCATCTGGAATGCAGCATAAGCCACGATCTAGTAGCTCGAGTTCAAGCAGGAGCAGTTGTCAGAGCGATGGTGATTCTTTTTCGTCCTTATCATGCTCCCCAAAGCGTCGACATGGTCATCATAAGAAAACGAAGGGGGGCAAACATAGTTCGTAAATTATCAAAAGCAGGTACGTGATCTTCGTACATTTTTGTCCACTCTGGATAATGACTGTCAAATTAAAATCCAGTGATTACTTTATCAACGAAAATGATTCCATTTCTGCTTTTTCGGGCATTAGTCGTAATCTTTACGAAGAATTAGGTGATCACGCGTCGAATTTTTACCCACCTAATGAAGTTATTTTTTATATTCAAACTAAATTAAAAGATCCCTCTATGCCCAAGACCTCTGAAACTTTCTTAAAATTATGTGACCTTCAACATTTAGATAGTAGCGATTAGAATGAAATCGGATATTCTGAAAGTCAGAAGGTGTAGGTAAATCACAAACCTGGTTTTACTGATATTGAGTTTAATGAAGAGATTGCAGCCTTACAGTCACCACGTCATTTGATCTATGCTGATTAAGCATTTTCTGCTTTAACTTTGTGCGTTCTCAAACAAAGAGATTCGCTTCAGAAAGTATTAGTGGAATGTGTCTAAAGAAGTAACACCAGGTTATGAGGCTATTAACAATAAATTGGTAAAGCTTATGTCTTGTGGCGATTTCCAAGACTTCCACAGATATGTTACAGCTAGATTGTGGCCATCGCACTGAGATTTTGCAAATGCGTCGACATTGCGTAACCAAACAAGTGAAGGATCCATTGATGAAGCCTACGCTAAGAAAGGTACTGCCAACTTCCAAAAACTTGTTCAATGCAAAAAGATTTACAGCTGCGGTGGAGAAGGCTGGTAGAGTACGCAAATATTTTTGGCCTTTGAAGAGATCTGACACAACCACCTCGCAGGTGGGGACAAACAAATGATAGTGTCTCCTCGCAGGAGCACGGAACCCGTAAAAGACCCTCGCAGGGTTATTAACACGGATCATATTATATTCAAAGCTATGTACAGGGCTACTGTCAAGCACCCTCGCAGGGTGGTTACAATTCACTCTGTTATGATGAACATGGCTCTCACTCGGTCGCACCGAATTATCGTGGGACATTTCGTGGACGAGGATCATTGCGAAACCAGCCTGAGCATGGAAATCAATCTAAGTCCGAGCAGAGATGAACATCGTCGTCGTCCAATAACACATGGAGACTGTAAGCGTCGAAAATATTGACATGATGCACTTTAAAGCAGGCCGTCTGGCAATCTTTTGAGTTCAGTGGGAACAATTTGGAGCATGAATGTCATACTAAAAATGATATCAGGGTATCGCATACCCTTTCGTCAAAGACATACTGATATGGATCAGTGGGTGACTGATATGGTGGTTGCATGGCCAGGAACATAATAAAAGGCATGGTGGTTCCTTGCTCATTGGAAATAACTAGCGTCATCGATAAAATGGGAGATCAGGGCGTCCCCAAACAAGCATGACTGTCTCTATAATCAATGTTTTTGGTTTCCAAAAGCGACTGCTGTGCCCCGGCCCATTTTCATTTGAGGGCCTTCAATCAGTTCGAAATAACAACAAAATTCAGACTAATCAATGATTCTTGTGTGCCAGACTCTCTGCAGTAGAGAGACTGGCTGTGCAAAAAAGATTTTTCGCAAGCTTAATTTCACATTTGCGTGGCTCGCAACCACAGAACATTCTTACGCCTTATTGGCAAGAAAGAGCTCTTGGAAACTACCACTACTTGCTTACCTTGTAGCCTGAGTATATACTGCACCCAAGGCCTTCGCATTAGCGACAAATCGGATTGCCCAATTGTTAAAAAAACGACGAATACGAGTTCTGGTGTACAAGCATACAAGCTTGGACAATTTCCTTATATAGTTCCTCAAGGCGAAGAAATCTTAAAGGAACATGAAATGTTCTCATTCTTACTCTAGTCACTAGGGTAGATTAAATTACGAAAAGCCTGAACTATCACTGTTAAAAGCTTTGGCGTATATGGGCGTCCAGTAAAATGGACGAATCAGAAGCATCTTCTGTCCCAAGAGAAGTTGCCTGCTCTGCTTGCCAAGCTGTCCCAAAGGTTAAAACAAGAACGTACAAACATCAAGCAGATCCAGAGTAAGTAAGACTTCTGAATTTTGCAAGTTTTCCGTTCCAGAAGGCCGTCTCAATTTTCGGGCTTTATATCGGGCCTTCTGAACTAAAGGTTGAAATTAAACCAGAAATTGCATTTAATTCTTATCGAAGCCAGAAACAACATAACGTGGTGGCTTCAGAACTGCAAGCGCCCTTCAGCCATTCATGTACCTCCGCTATCCCATTACCTAATAACGGATTCCTCCGATATTTCATGGGGATTTCGATTAGATAATTGATCATTGACAGGTCTTTGGGCAAATCACGACACATTTACACTACAATTTCCAGGTAGAAATGCTTGTCATTCCAAAAGTTTTACAAGATCATTGTCATGTCAGCTTCTGTGTCGGAGTATAATACTGGTTCAATGCGAATATTTACTTACTTACTTAACAAAACTGTATTCGCATATCTCCAACAACAAGGAGGCATAAGATCTGCACCATTGCGGGATATGATTGACCAGTTATTCTAAATTCTAGAGGAATACCAAATTCACCTGAACTTTTTCCATATCCCCGGGATGTACAACAGCCATGCTGACTATTTATCGTGACTTAGAAGACGTCGTGTTAGTCCGGAATGGCATCTCTTGACCAGATGCACAGAGACTGTCTAATGGGGGATCCCACGCATATACCTCTTGCCTCCTGTCTAGCACACGTAGTTGTAGTAGTGCTTCTCTAGATCTAAACGATCACCAAGCGTTGTTTCACAACGCGTTCTCTCGATAGTGGAACTTCCAACTGGCGTGAATTTTTCCCCACCGTATTTGATTCCCAAAGTACTCTTCCATCTAAACAGTGCTGGCGGGATATACCTACCTGTTGATAGTTTCACACTGGGATCGAATCTATTGACGGGCAGATTTGAAGGCCCGAGCGTTAGCAGCCCCATTTACGTTTCGCAATTTCGATGAAGTCCTGATATACGTGTCGACGGAACTCCTAGCTCCGAAGACAGAACTTGACCCTCGAAGCATGGAGATGTTGGGTTGGTCCGAGGACCTATAAGATTGAAATTATAGCCAAGTAAAATTACTGAAGAGGTCATGGGGCCTTCTACAGTAAAAACTTATGATGTTGCTGAGAAAAGATGGCTAGCCTGGTCTGAGCAACACTAAATTATTCTATAGAATCCTATCGGGAGAGAAGTAGCTAGATTTCAATCTGACCTTTATCTAGTACACAAGCTATCTTATAATACGATTTTGTGGCACAAATCGGCAATTTCCACTCTTTGTAATCCAGATATTGCCGGCCAAACTAGTTCTCATATTTTAGTTAACAAACAAGTGCTAAATTATATTATTAGAGAAACCGATTAAATCTAAACCACCGATTTGGATCATAGATAGCCTAGCTGCATATCTAAATAGTCATAACTGTGCACACGGCAATATTTTCCGTTGCAGTGCAAATACGTAGATACTACAACCTACTTTTATGCTGGGGCCGATGGATACATGACTTTATTAAGAACTGATTCGGATATTGTATTCAAACTGATACTCTATTATCTTGTGGCCTGTTTTTGGTTCAAATACCAATTCTTCGGTTCACCGGCAGTCTGGCTGAAGATTGTTTTCTAATAAAGATAGCAATAATTTGGATCCAGTATTGGAATAAAATAACAATCGAATTGTTTAAAAATCGCAGAGATTCGGTAAATTTCCCTAATTTGTTTGTTTCTACAAGAGGGGAAGTGAAAGCTGTTTCAAAGACAATAATTTCAGGGTGGATTAAAACTTTACTTATAGATACGGGGATAACTGCAATGCCTGGCAGTTTTCGCTCTGCAGTGGCCTCTAAAAACACAAGTTCAGTAGAACAGTTCTACCCTCATCTATAAATACCACTATTATCATGTTATTTGATAATGTCGATTAATTTTGTTGATTTCTTGTTTCTGATATTATATTATTAAACAAGGTAAAACGAATATTATAATAAACCCCAATAGTCATATTATACACTTGAAAATTTTCTTGCTTTTACAAATAAAAAGAAAAGATCAAGATGCTTCATTCAAATGACACTAAATTTGTAATTTTATTTATAAGTTTACTTAAAACATACAAATATCATTCACATTGGCGTCTGTGTCACCAGTGTCACCACTCACACTCACCACCACCAGGCGATAACAAACAGGTCTCAAATTAAATAAGCTTCGAATAACGGTCAAGTCAAATTAATAGAAGCGTTTTACCTTACAATAAAACGCATATTAATTTACTTACCTTATTCGAAGCTTATACTTTAAAGTCTACCTGGTGATTTTCGACTCAATGAGAAATAAAGATGGCGGCTCACTCAGTTCGCCCTCACTCTGCCAGGTGGTGGGGTTAGAAAGAGAAGGGTATATGAAAGAAAGAGAAAGATATATAAGGCGGGAAACGTAGTGCCTATCTCAAATTAAATAAGCTTCGAATAAGGTAAGTAAATTAATATGCGTTTTATTGTAAGGTAAAACGCTTCTATTATAAATATTGTAATTATTCTCGCGAAAAATATTACGATCAATTTAGGTATGTACAACGTAGATAGAGCTAGAACATGCAAAAAACGCAAGAAATTTTGAATTTCGATGGCTACTGTGTCGCAATAACCAATATTTCTTTCAATTAAAAGCAGAAAAATATGAGAATTGATCACCGTAAAAATATATTTCTGGTAATTTTGACCCACTGTGCAGTGTGCACCGTAGTTTCACTATTTTCGTTTTATCAATCTGGCGACACTAACCGACCGTCATCTTTTGAGACTCTGTGGAGGTTGGCGGGAAAGTTCGTAAAGATCGTGTTGTAGATTTTTTATTATTTTCCAAAATTTGTGTTTCTTCGAGTGTTAATGTGTAATAATGGTGGATTATTAAATGTTAAGTGCTCGTTAACGTGTACAAGTGTGGATAAATGGTACAAAGTTGAAAAACATGACTTTCGTATTATCTCATCATCCCCTCAGAAAACTAGTAAAGTTTCCATCACTTTACTAGGATACAAGTATAATATGTTCAATGATTACGACTGAAGGACATGTATCCATGGTCATGAATAAATAATAATTTAAAAAAAAAATAGTCATTTGAAATTACGTTTGTTTGAATTTTGAATAAAATTAAGTTTCATGAAATTATTGTTTGTTTTCTTGTTTAATGTTTACGAGTTACAACTTACAAGCAAAGTTTAATTAAGATCTACAAAGACAGAAAGTTATTTAATCGGTTAACTACGTTTTTAACTTATTCTAGGCAAGATGATTAAAACCGTACCGTGGACTGGTGGTACTGACGAAGAATATGAAACTCAACATTTTGGTTTTGGGGCCCAACGCCTCAAAATAGCGGTGCGACAAATGGTTGAACAAAAAATAACGAACGGAGTTAAGGAAATGGAGTCCCATTTGCTAGAAAAGTTAGGTCTAAATGAAACTGACAAGTTAACAATAACAAAATCATTTGATAAGTTGATTCGTTTGTATTGTGAGCGTGCTGGTTCGTCTTTGGAGGCTGTTGATGAAGAAATAGAACGGATGTTAAAAGTCCCTGAGAATGTGTTGTTACCTGAAGATGAAGTTCAACTAGAACAAACATCGAATGCAGACTTTGAAAAGATAAAAGAAGAGGTGGCTACACTAAAGACAAGAGTCGAAAGAGGTGCTCTTATGTTAGCTTTACTAACTGCTGAGGAAGAGGAGCTTGCTACGATGGATAAAGTGTGTGAAACAGCTAAGAAGGATATGAATGCTATTGATCTAGTTTGTAAGTGTGTTGACCATGGTGATAGCTTGAAAGCTATTCTAAGTGAAACACAGTTCGTAAGTGCGAGTGCATCATTTATGAAAAACCAAAATGATATATTTGAGGAATAAATAATCAAATGTGACTTTTATGATGCCGGTCACATAAAAGTATCATTTATTTACATTGTAAAGGAATTTTAATGTTATCCATAATAATTATAAATGTAAAAGTGTTTTTCTATCTGTTACTTCTCCACAGCTATTGAAATCACAGATAGCTTGGTAAGCCTAGGATTCAAAGGACATAAGTTATATACTTTTATTGATATAACACATAAGCCAAGCCATAGATCTCGGCCAGTTCTTAACCCCTGGCTGATAAAGTTTTTTTTTTTGGGCTGTTACACAGTTGAGCTATCCCGAAACAAATATGAAGTTGCAATATTTAGTGTTAATTCCGCCTAAACTAGGTTGTCAAGTTTAGATGCAATAAGCAGTATGCAGCACCACCCTTTGAACCACACTGTCACTTGACAACAAAGATATATTATACCTACTATGATAGATTGGCAAAGTGAATAACAAGCAATACAAAATTGATATGTGTTGGCAAGACTACTGTAAAATACGTTAGCAACCTAGCTTGAGACATGATTGTAATAATTTGCAGTTATTATTTATTTATTATATTCTTTACTAGCTGTGCTCACCGTCTGCGTGGATGTCGGAAAATAACATTGTGTCATGTTTATGAACACAATGTCTTCTAATGTATACACAGATGACTACACTATTTACTTACCATACTATATTTTGTTTTTACAACTAACCGGCTAAGGTGATGGAATTTCATGGAATTAGCCCTAAACTCTTCTCATTCTGAGAAGACGCTGGTGCCCAGCAGTGGGAAGTAATTGGGCTGATTATGTTAAGTTATTCTATAACACTAACCACAACTCTTCTTATTCTGAGAAGAGGGCCATACTCAGCAATGGGACAGTAATGGGTTGACTATGTTATGTTATTCTATATTTTCTAGTTTCTCAACTCTTCTCGTTCCGAGAAGAGGGCCGTGCCCAGCAGTGGGGCGGTAGGTAATGGGCTGATTATGTTATATAATTTATTTATGATAATCTATATTGTTAAATATCCAGTTCCTTAACTCTTCTCATTCCAAAAAGAGGCCCCTACCCAGCAGCGGGACAGTGATGGGCTGGCTATGTTATGTTATTCTACATTTTCTATAATACTAACACCATCTATTTGTATTTTTAGCAACTAACCAACAATCATGACCTCTACTTTGTATGCAACTTAATACAATAGAGGGGTCAAGCTGTATCGCTGGATCTACTCAACCGATTCAGATAAAACATACCCTATATTTTAAGTTAGACTAATACCAATACAGAGATGGCGGGATGAGCTGGACTCCTTCCAAAAGGACTGGACGCTTGTAGCAATAGACAGGGAGAAGTGGAAGGAGAGTAGGGAGGCCTTTGCCCTGCAGTGGGACACTTCAGGCTTATAATAATAATAATAATAACATTGTTAGAGGGCTCAGGGCGGGGCTATAGGTTGAGAAGAGGTGGTCAGGTGATATCCCACCTTCTTTACATGGATGATTTGAAACTGTTTGCCTCCAGTAATTCTCATCTGGTGGAGTTACTGAAAGTAACTGAAAATTTCAGTAATTCCATTAGGATGGAATTTGGTGTGGACAAATGTGCAGTCATGCATGTAAAGCGGGGGGGGATTATGGAATCTATTGGAACCCAACTTTCAGATTCCATAAACCTCAGATCCCTCTCTTCAACCGAAACCTACAAATATTTGGGTATGGCGGAGGCGTTAGGCATCAATGAGACTGACATGAAGCAATCGCTGGGGGAGCGCTTCTATGGCCGCCTGAAAAAAGTACTGAAAAGTGTTTTGTCGGGCGGAAATAAGGTGCGTGCCTTCAACGGTTGGGTCATGCCGGTCTTGATGTACTCTTTCGGCATACTCAAATGGACTCAGACCGAACTTGACGCCCTGGATAGGAGAGTTCGTACACTGCTGACTGCTTATCGAATGCATCACCCACGTTCTTCGGTGATGAGGCTGTACATCCCGCGGAAGTGTGGGGGCCGAGGCTTTCTTAATGCCAAAACCCTTCACAACCGTGAGGTGTGCAATCTCAGGGAGTATTTCGCCCAAGCCGACGGGGGGATGCACCGAGATGTAGTTGCAGTGGACAAAGGACTGACCCCGCTCTCCTTGGCTAAAGAGAACTGGCGCAAACCGGTAGTACTTGATACTACTGACCGCAAGGAGGTATGGCAGAGCAAGGAGCTTCATGGACGCTTTTTCCGGGCCCTTCATGGGCCCGATGTAGACTTTTTAGCGTCCGTATCTTGGCTGCGCTTCGGCGATCTCTTCGGAGAGACCGAAGGTTTTGTCTGTGCAATTATGGACGAAGTTATCATGACGAACAACTACCGGAAATATATTGTAAAGGACGGCACAGTTGACATATGTCGGGCATGCCACTGTACCGGGGAATCCATCCGTCATATTATTTCTGGTTGTTCTCGTCTTGCTAACGGCGAGTATTTGCATAGGCACAACCTAGTAGCCAGGATTATTCACCAGCAACTTGCCCTGAGATACAGCCTTGTGGGCGCGGAAGTACCATACTACAAGTATGTGCCCGACCCAGTTCTTGAGAATGACCATGTCACGTTGTACTGGGACCGATCTATCATCACCGACAGGACTATCGCTCACAACAAGCCTGATATAGTGGTGATAGATCGTTCAGAGCGCCGCACAATGATTGTTGATGTTATTGTCCCGCATGACGAGAATCTCGTGAAGGCCGAGAAGGATAAAGAAATCAGATACCTTGACTTGGCACACGAGGTTGTCGACATGTGGGATGTTGACTCAGCAGTCATTGTGCCGATTGTTGTTACGGCCAATGGCTTAATAGCCAAGAGCCTCGATCTACATCTTAGGAGGCTCGCGTTGGGCAGCTGGGTCAAGGGCTTGATACAGAAAGCGGTACTCCTGGATACGGCGCGTATCGTCAGGAAGTTCCTCTCTCTGAGGCCCTGACCACCGGTAGTCTGGACCCTGTTCCCGATGCCGGCGGGTTACTATTTTTTATATTTTTAAATGTTTTTTTATATTTTTTTTATAGAAATATTTAAAAATGTAAATAATATGTATATAAATAAATAAAGGAATAATAATAATACCAATACAATTGCAAAGTTTCATTACGACCTGTTCAGCTGCTTACACATGATGAGGTAACAAACAGACAGACAGACATAAATTTTATAAACAATTGATTTCGTGTTCTATTGCTTATTTCTAGTCCCACTAGCCAGTTTTCGCGAAAAAAACCTCAATGTACAGACTTTTCGACTTACAGTTTTATTATAGTATAGATAGATAGATTGTACATTACACCAAACGAAAACAAAGACAATAGTTTACAGAAAGATTAAGTAAGTACAATGGGCGGTCATATCACACAAGGCAATCTCTTCCAGACAACCTTTGGATGGACTAGAAGAATGGGAACCGATCATGGGTAGGTTCGGTGGCTATTATTATCGCAAACTAACTATTTAAGTAAAGTTGTCATGGTTTTATTACACAATGGTGACATATGACGACCAATCTGGTCTAGTGGTTCAAGTGTTGGACTACTGATGACGAGGTCGTGGGTTCGATTCCCACAGGACACAAATATTTGTGTGATGAACATGAGTGTTTGTGTTGGTCTGGTTGTTTCCTATGTATTATAAGTATGTATTTACATTAAATCGGTTGTATGCAAACAACCGACGATGACGATGTAATCCAGTAAAATTTATTTTATTGTAATGTGTAGTGATCGCGAAAGCCTAATAAATTATTAAATAAATTATATATTACACACACTGAAAAATTTACGCCTAAACGATTTATCTTTAAATTGGCGGTTATTGAACCGTATGACATTGAAAATACGGAATCTCGGATTAAGTTTTGTTTTGCAAGCATTACAATTCATAATAATTCATTCCTCTCTAATCATAAGGACGTAATTTTACAGTAAACAATCTCTCAATATAGTTGTAAAATTAAACTCTCGCGTTAAGTAGATACCTACCTTTAATAAAATACAATAAATAGGTACTGAAAGGAATCTGCTTTCAAGCATTACAAGCAAATTATTTTTTCCTTTTTGTCATAACTGGCAAAGTACAAAAAAAACGTTTAATTGTAAAATTAAATGCTCGCTGTTCTGTAGTTCTACAAATAAAGGTTTTATTGTGGCTTACCTTATTTCTTCCTTCGGAAATCGAAAAAATCTTCCGTTTCCTTGTCTAGATGTAGACACACATCCGTGTAAAGCACAATACACTACCATTTTCAATTAAAATACAACTACAAACACAAAAAAATATATTGCGTAACGCACTCGACTGGCGATTGACATCCATTGAATATTGCAGTCCAATGTGCCGCCAAACTGCGGGCACGTGCGGGGCGCGGGTGAGGAACTTAAATTGGCGGGGGGCGGTGAGTGGCCGTTCTGTACGTTAGTACTATTAGATATTCTGTGCTATAGGTACATAGTACTTAAGAAGTATATGCTTGACCAACTAGTTTTGGTGGAATTAACACTATCGAAGGTGACTCTAAATTATAAAGTGCGATTAATGTATTGTTTGTGAAATTTGTTGGCGAAATGAGAATCCAACCATTTGCAAATCCGACCAAGTGCGAACAAATGAAAGTAATGCCTGATACCATTCTTTGTTCTGAGAGATCCAAACCACCGAAATGTTTCTCTTACATCAAGTCATGATGCATTGTTACCAACAAAATTTTGTATTTGTTTATAAAATGGGTTTAAATAAAACATCACAAACAGTCATTATTATTTTAATGTAAAAACCGAACCTCTTACATAAAATTCACCTAGAAACGAGTATCATAGATTAACAATACTTTATTACATCAATTCTAAATAACATCCATATTACATGATTACTATGTAATGATTTTTAAAATCTCCAAAAAAACTATACAAAAGTTGATATATTTTTTTTATTTTTTTCAAAAATCTATAACTTGGCACATAGAACATGAAATTGTTAAATAAAGATTCAAAAAGTAAAATTATATTTAATTAAAATAATTACATACACTTTGTATTTAACTAATATTATTTGTATCACATTTATAACTTAAGCTACTGGCACACCTACAAATGAAGAGTTTCACTCAGCTGAGCTGTATAACTTGGGACTCATGATGAAGAAGCTTTAAGAAAAATATGTTGGTGAACATCAAACATAAAACTCTTTTATTTGAAATCAAATGTCACTACCTCCAATAGCTGTGTCACAGCGTGTTGACACAATCAATGTTCGGTGTTCGCTTAGACAAAGTGGGCTCCTCTCAGGTCTGGCTAGAATCAATCGGTTCCGAGACAATGGAATTAAATACGACGTCTGTGGTCTAGTGGTTCGAGTGTCGGACTGCTGATCACAAGGTCGTGGGTTCGATTCCCACAGGACACAAATGTTTATGTGATGATGAACGTAAGTGTTTGTGTTGATCTGGGTGTTGCTTATGTATTGTAAGTATGTATTTACAAAAAAGAAAGTATTTATATCCATTATCTAGTACCCATAGTACAAGCTCTGCTTAGTTTGGGACTAGATGGTGCTGTGTAAGAACATCCCAAATCCCAAACATATTTATTAATTTATTTAAATTGTCTGGAATTCCGGTAACTACATAGATGTTACTTTGATTATGGCAACAGTGATCAAAGCCGTATTATTGACAAATTGCATAAAAAAAACATGCCAAGATTATTTACGTACTAGGTTTATTTTTATTTTTTTTATTACATAGTAGGGCAAACTAGCATGCGGGTCACCTGATGGTAAGCTATCTCCGCCGCCCATGGAGATCCACAATACCAGGGGAGTCGCCGATGCGTCGCCGACCTTTTAAAAAGACGTATGCTCTTTTCTTGAAGGCTCCCATGTCATGGTTCGGGAAAACCGCTAATGGAAGTTGGTTCCACAGTTTTGCTGTAGGAGGCAAAGTGGCGTGTGAAACGTACTGTAGTTGACCACCAACCATCAAGATGGTGAGGATGGAATTTAGATTTATAGCGGGTGGTACGATGGTGGAATTCAACGGCTGGTATAAGGTCGAACAATTCCTCAGAGTACTCCCCATTGTACATGCGATATAGGACACAGAGATGCAACGTCTCTTCGCAAAGCTAGAGGGTCTAGCCGATTGGGAATAGCATAGTCGCCGACGATTCGACCCGCTCTGCGCTGAATGCGGTCAAGTGGAAGGAGTAGGTACTTGGGTGCTCCAGCCCAGAGGTGAGAGCAATATTCCATGTGCGGCCGGATTTGTGCCTTATAAAGTTTTAGGCGATGAGCCGGTCTGAAATATTGTCTCGCTCTATTGAGCACCCCGAGTTTTTTGGAAGCCATTTTGCCTTTACCCTCCAAGTGACTACGAAACTGAACGTCGTTCGATACGTCGACGCCTAGAATTCCCAATTTAGGCGTAGCTAAGAGGGGAGTGCCCTCTAAGTGAGGTGCTTCGACAAATGGGGTTCTCTTAGCGGTAATCGCGCAGACTTGTGTCTTAGTGGGTAGAAGTGGGCATTTAAACGAAAAGCGCTTAAAAAAGTCTAATAAAAAAAAAAGCGTATAAGCACGCTTAGTGATTTAAGCAGATTTCGTTTATACTTTTTCGTAAACCAAACTTATGCTTTCAATAGTACGATTGAAATGTAACCTTATTTCTATGACTATAAGACCCAATTTCAAAGATGACGGGTGGTTTGATAAGCAGCAGAATTAAATTTTATTCGTTTACGTAAAATTTGTATAGAGAATGCACTTTTTTATTTTGTTGATTATTTTTGTATCGTTTAAACGTTTTTAATTTGCTTTTGCTTTGGCGCTTAATTTTATTTTTGTTGTCAACGAGAGAATGCGTTTTTGAATGTTCTCCTCGGTAATTACGCGACGATTGTAGTTTTTTTGTACAGTTTTAGTGAAATTGTAAATAGAATAGTGTAATTGAGATAAATAAAAGTAAATTTTTTTTGAAGTGAAAAACGAAAAGCGTCAAAAGCGTAAAGAAATTAGTTGGCAGAAAAAAGCACAACGTGTAAACACGCTTACGATTTTAAGCCGTTTTTCCCAACTTTATAGTGGGGTTGAAGTGGACTAGGTTTAGTCTGCCCCACTCAGAGACTCGCCCCAGAGAAGTCTCAATTTCAGACACAAGTCCTTTCCGGTACTCCACATGTTCACGCGAGAGATTAGCTTGGCCAGAGTAAAGTGCATCCACAGTGCTGTCATCTGCATAGCAATGAATGTTGCTTGCGCAACATGTCATTGATATGCAGAATAAACAAAGTTGGGGATAGCACACAGCCTTGTGGGACACCAGCATCCACGGGCATCAATTCGGAGCTTGAACCGTCAGCCACGACCTTAATGCTCCAGTCCGTAAGGAAGCTGGCTATCAATGACCATAATCTCTCGGGAAGTCCATACGCAGGAAGCTTAGACAGAAGAGCATTGTGCTAGACCCGATCAAAAGCCTTCGCTATATCCAAACTAACCACTAAGGCCCATTGAGGAAATATGTACATATTTCCTCAATGCTAAGGCCTCTCCCTTGCTCTCCACCGCCTCTGCCCATCGGTGTGTTAGATATTGGCGGTCGCTTATCAACTAACGTGTATTACATTTTAGTAAGGCAAGCAACCAAACCGTCTCGCCAGACATCTTTTGATCTTAAAAATAAACTGGTTGTGTATGATGATGTATTAAGTACATTTTCATCACAGCTACTTTGTCAAGAATAGTTTGTCAAAGTGGACTCAGATTGTGTCGACCCAGCTTCACATTAAATATTTTCTTTTATGTCACAAATGCATCATCATCTTTCATATATAATTGAGTAATAAATTAGTTTGTTGAGTTTTTTATATTAGGTACATAATTAATGTGTAGAAAACATTTTATTCAGATATAATTTTACAATTACAGATTTTTCTGTTACCTAATATAAAAAATAAACCTCATTACTTTTCATTTAATAAATTCTTAAAAAAGCTTGTTTTTTACTTTGTTCAGCTCACACATCCACATGCACAGGTTTCAAAATGTATCAAGCAAAGTTATAAACCATGGTATATTAAGAAGTTTAAACCAAGCTGAAATATGCTTGTTTAATGACATGAAGAATAAGTTGACTGGTAGAGAATGTCATATGACATTAACCCCCAGTTTCCCAAAGGCTGTTCAACACAAAAATTAACTTATCGTTTGTCAAATCTCAGGTCAAGCGATGCGATTGGTTGTTAGTATTTTCGCCGACCAATCACAGGAGCTGATATTAGATTTGACATAGATCAAATTGATCAGCATTCCAGAAACTGGGAGTAAGTCCTCTTTTTTTTCCATACCTCTTTTTACAAGCTATTATTTATGTAATAAAATCGAGAAAGTTAGATTTGTCTCAATGAGTAGTTGAATGAGAGATGGTGATCAGGGTCTGATAATAGAGTCGGAAGGTGGTCACAGGATCTCTGCTGTGGTTAATGTAGACACACCGTGTTTGGGCTCGTTAGATTTGTCTCAATGAGTAGTTGAATGAGAGATGGTGATCAGGGTCTGATAATAGAGTCGGAAGGTGGTCACAGGATCTCTGCTGTGGTTAATGTAGACACACCGTGTTTGGGCTCGTTAGATTTGTCTCAATGAGTAGTTGAATGAGAGATGGTGATCAGGGTCTGATAATAGAGTCGGAAGGTGGTCACAGGATCTCTGCTGTGGTTAATGTAGACACACCGTGTTTGGGCTCGTTAGATTTGTCTCAATGAGTAGTTGGCTGAGAGATGGTAACATTATTGGTTTGGTGAGATAGACAAAGAA
Source organism: Asteroscopus sphinx (assembly GCA_949699075.1). NCBI lineage: Eukaryota > Metazoa > Arthropoda > Insecta > Lepidoptera > Noctuidae > Asteroscopus > Asteroscopus sphinx. The sequence goes on along the minus strand of OX453018.1, from coordinate 11,302,397 downwards.
AACTAGAAATATAATTAAAATCTTATCAAGCATCACTGAACTATAAAATTTTACCAAATTGCATAGTCACAGATATATAAAATTTCAACTGTTTACATAATTTGTTTTACAGTATTGCCCTCTCGCCATAGAAACGTATTCTAGCGATAGTTGGAGGATACCAGAGGCAAGTGGACGGGAGTATGACATTATACTTGCGGCTTCGTATTTCATATACATTGAAGCTTAAATAAATAAGATGTAAATAAGTAATTAAACATTAAAAAAAAACTATCAAACAAAATATTTTTTGAGGAACAAGAAAAACCATGAGAACTCATATTCCCATACAGACAACTTATTTCCCTTTTACTTTGTCTTCAAATTAGCTTAGAAACACGATCTTGAAAAATATTCTATTAGCACACTTAACACAATAACAGTAAATACCTACATCCAATGATAGGATAGCCAACTAGCGTCAAAAAATAAATATTAACTTTATATATTTATACATATTTAATATGTATAACTACTTACTAAAAAGTGAAGAAAGTTCAGAAATTAATTTTGGATAGACATTTTCTTTATAATATCCTTTTTATTTTATTTATCTCATGCAATAAATCTATAATATTTTGTTGTATGAATCTTTATAACAGTTAGTATCTTCCCGATCTGCACTACGGAAGACGGAAGATTCTTCCGTAGCTGCACTACGGAGAATCTTCCGTCTAGGGTGACTAAAATATAGAACACAAACTAAGTTTCTGCACATTACCTTTCTGCCCATAGATAATATACTTATACTGGTATGTCTAACCACTGTGAAGTTATTAGGGTGATAGATTGTTATACTCTATTCTTTCTTCAATCTGCCATTTCTATTTCTGAAATAGGTTTATTACTGCAGATATTTGGCAAGTGCGCTTTCCAGTGAGACCAACTATTCAAAGGTGTATGGGTGTAACATGTTTTTATGTGCTTCTAAAGATCACAGAATGTTGCCAAGGGCCAGTTCATTTGGATCCCTCTGCAGCCTTCCTTATACAATCTGTTATTGAAATAACTGAAAACCTACAACAACAATTTTGGTTATATTTAATTTTTTTTCTTTAACCAAGTTGATCTGATTGTGGATTCAGACGTCTTGAGTCATTGTCCACAGTTGACACAGTTGTAAGGGCGCTTGCAATAGTTCTACGATTGACCTTATTTCTCGCACCACTGACTTTGGACACCAACTTCCTTTTTCTTGGATCTTCTATAACAATCGACTGACGATAAATATACAACGTGTATCAGAAATGCGTGGTCATATTTGAAGAGCTCATTCAGGGCATAGCATAGAACAACGTTTACTATGGGACCAACCCTGAAATCGCGAAAAAAATATCATCTGTTACCTACTAAATCATCGATGTCGCTCGACAAAATGTAAGGATCAGTTGATATTTTTTTCGCGATTTCAGGTTTGGTCCCATAGTAAAAGTTGATCGATAGCATCCCCTGAATAAGCTCTTCAAATATGGCCACGCATTTCTGATACACGTTGTATATTAGATTCTTAACCGCCTCGTTATTTGTCCCAGGAACCAGATTGAAAAAGGTAAAGGTTTTGAAATAGGTGATTGAAACGAAAATAAGTACTTCCTCATTATGTGCACCAGACCAAACACTTGTTATAAAGATTCCTTCAACTTCTCTGTCACATTACACAACATTTATAATTGATTAATACTGCTTATCACAGATGGTAACCAAAACAAAACTATAATAATAATATCTAATGAGTCTATGTACAACACTTTAGAATTTATGCTTTATTTCGATTCATATTTACAATTTGTATTACGCCTAAAACTATACAAATGGATTACGATGTATGTTTCTAGTTTACAACACAATTGTGAACAAATGTCTTTTTTTTTCAAAATTAACGAATTAAGTATTGATTTAAGATAAATAAGACTATAAGCAAACAAGTTTAACCAGATTATATCGCGTATATTATTTAGATTGGTTTCCTGACGTTTCGAAAGCTTTGCAGCGTTCGTGGTCACAGGAAAACTAAGATGACAAGTGTCTTTAAAGATATTTCTAAAAAAATATTTTTAACTTGTTAAACTTAAATCGGTTAAACTTGTTTTATTATAATGTGTAGTGATCGCGAAAACCTAAGAAATCATTATAAATAAGACTGTTTAGCTTCTAATTCCGACTTATGAAATAAAAATTTGCAAATTTTTATTTCTTATTGTCTGTCCTAACAATGAACACTCAGTGCCCAATTTTTAAATACATTAAACGACTAATACTTATATTACAAATAAAAATAATTTATTATTTTAGCATTACTCACACATTTACGCGACTTAATTATTTTGGTAAAATTTTCACAGAAATAACATTTAAAAATAACACTAGATTTTTATATGCTATTTAATAAATTCATAGCATAATAAATTAATCTTCTAAATAAATATTTGGAATGTTTACAATATTACAATGTGTGGAAGATATTACTAGAATAAGCGACATATACACGGTGAATTTTCGTTTGTTTTAGAAACGAAAAGGGGTCATTGTACTCATCATTATGAACAATTTTTATTAAGGGACCAACACAGAAATCGCATAAAAAAATAATCAGCTGATCCCTACATTTGTGTTCACATAAATCGACAAAATATAGGGACCAGCTGTTTTTTTTTCGCGATTTCAGAGTTGGTCCCGTAGTTTTTTTTTTAAATTTTAAATTTCTTTATTGACACAAAAGTTGTCTTACATCATATGAGGCACAACTCCTGCTACTCCTGCGCTAGGTTACAACACCTGTGTTACAGGAGCCAGTAGTAAAAGTTGTTCATAATGTCATCATTGCACTCATGTACAATGACCCCTTTTCGTTTCCAAAACCAACGAAAATTCACCGTGTATAGTAAAAAGTCTTAAAGAACACAGTTTTTAGTATTGGTTAACAACTACATTATAATGTCTTTTGATGGCACACTTTGTACTAAAGATGGTAAATTGTTTATAACAAACATTTCTTTGGTATATGTTACAAAAATTACTTATATTTCTACCTGAGCTGAGTAATGACTAATGAGTATTTTTTATCAGTATTGACCACTAGCCTTTTCTACAATAAAGTAATACATACTGGGTGTAAGGGGAACGCTTCCGAAAACTAAGATAGGTGCTGGTGATTACTTCTTCTTATCGTGTCAATGGTTCAAATGTGGTTGGAATAAAAAGTGGCCACTTCAATGGCATTTTCAGTGGCGGCGAGTAGATCTCTTGTGCAGGTGTTAGGGCACAAGGGACAAGTTAGCAAGTGCGACATTGGATGGTGATTAGTGATACGAAACCACGAAAAAAATGCGATTCTTTTTTTAGATTTTTTCATATATATTTTTTGCATTTGTCATACAAAACCAGCTTTGGGCAGTTTAATAAAACTCATACATAATGAAAAACGCAAAAAAAATATGAAAAAATCTAAAAATAGAATCGCATTTTTTTTCGTGGGTTCGTATCTGTAATCACCAGCACTATCACCTATCTTCGTTTTCGGAAGCGTTTCCCTGACATCCTGTATAAATGTAATTGTATTGAGAACAAATATTCCTAGTTCAACAATGTTATTTCGTGAAATATCTATGAAACAGTTATGTATTGTATGTATCAAAAATGTATCTGACTGCACAAAGCTATTTAGTAGTAAAGAAATCATTATGGCACAGTGTAACCCCTACTTGATTCATCAGTTTTTTGTCGTCACATGATAAGTAGAAATTATAATGAAAAACAGCATTGGCACGGTTCACATCAAACGTAACGCTCGTTCTCAGTCAGCCGCCATGTTAGTTTTACGTGGTCTGCAATTTTTTCATAAATTCCAACCTTCTGTATGCTACAGCAGTCAGTACGTGCGTACGTACGTTTAGTCAGCGGCTGACTATACGTTTGGTGTGAACACTCTCCAAAAGAACTAGACTGTATTTAAATTCAGTAATGATAGCTCCGGATATAAGCTCATTTCCCTCGTAAGCGGAGCCGATTTCTTTGTGAAAACTTGTGTAAACAGACTGTGTAGATGTAGAGTTACTATTTAGATAGACTGTTTATACAATGAATACGTAAAAGCAACGTTTCCCAACCTTTTTTAACGGTTGACCCATAGTTTTTTTTAAATAAGGGAGATATGCCATCAATGCATAATTTTATTGTTCGTGTTTAGGTGTCGCCGCTTTTTTCCCACTTATTTTACAAACACAAAAACATAAAGTACAGTACGCGTAATTTAACTCTGCCCCTGTGAAAACAGCAACAGGTTTCTGCGCAGTAGTCAATTTTGCAATCAACTCAGTAGTGCGCATGCGCGGTAATGGCGGCAAGACTGATAGGTAGTTCATCTGAGCAGCAAGATGACGGGGACTGCATGTTCTCGCTATCTCAGTCGTTTGTTAATGTTCGATGCATCTTTATGCCCTGCTCACACTTATTACGCGACTGTACCTGCGCGACCCTTCGCCCAGCCTGGTTTTACAGGGACAGTTTAATTGCGCGTACTGTACGTCACACATTCTTGTATTTTTTCACGCACACTAAAAAGCACGCAGCTACACTAGTAAACTTACTAATTGTACACATGCGAAAAGTGGGTGTGAATTGTTTAAATCTATGGGCAAGCTATCGGCGATGTGATTATCTAGCTCGTTTCACCTATAACTTCTAAACTATAAAAAGTAGATCAAAGATGATCTTCAGTTTCACGGACTCCTTAATTTTTTTTTTTAAATATTTTTGTTATTTTTATTTGTGGCCTGCTGACATGCTTGGGGACCCCCGGGGTTCCGCAGATCCAGGTTGGGAAACACTGCCTTAAAGGCTACACTATTGGCGCAGTGGCAGAGTGCTTGGTTGCTGCGCAACGGGTCGTGGGTTTGAATTCTACATGGAACAAGTATTTGTATGGCCTACAGATTTATTTCAGGTGTAGGTGGTTAAGTTAACATACAGTTAGGTATATAAGGTTAAATCAAATTAGTTGGCGAACCTTTATAGCCGTGGTGGGTATCTATATATATATAATGATAATAAAACAAGAAAAAATCACGAAAAAATAGGATTTTATAAAATCTTCATTTCAAGTCAGCTGATCACGGGGTCGACAGCCGCGCGACACGCAAACTGCTTACTTAAAAAATATTGTAGCGTTATGGTTTCTGATGTACGGTCGACCGCACGTCAGTGGTAACACTTTGACATTAGCAGCATCTTTATTTCGTAAGCAATAAGGACGGTTTTCGAATTGAAGTGTTACCACTGTCATGCAGTCGACTGTACAAGGTCACGCGACTCATGTAATCAGCTAACTTAAAAAGAGGAGTTTCTAATCATAAGATAATGTTTCACCTTAATAAATTCCTTTCTCAATAATTTCACCAGGTACTCTCTTCCCTCCCATGACAGCTAGGTCACGTGATTACCTCAGTACTACGTCATCGGTTATGAAGCCAATAGCGGGCTGTTAGCGTGACTTGTCAGTTTGATGTTCTGCCACTATGTGTAAATAAATTACACAAGCAAATTATTTTTTCATTTATTTGCTCCTATAAAGAAACACTTTTGATCTAGTAATTTTATACAGTTTCCTTTATTAAATTTATGAATAACACGAGATAACACATTGTTAAACTGATTACCTAGCAATTTATTTTATATTTATTATAAATGAAAAATCTACTCAAATATACTGGGTGTCAGGGAAACGCTTCCGAAAACGAAGATAGTGCTGATACGAAACCACAAACATAAAACCGATTCAATTTTTAGTTTTTTTTTTGCATTTTTCATACATAACCAGCTTTGGGCAGTTAAATAAAACTGATTTGCAAATAAAAACCCCATTTATTTACTGATTTTTTTAAAGTTCGCAATGTAATTCAAATAAGATATCAGCTGGCGCTAGGGGTGAACGACATCCGCTCGCATACGTAGTCCGTGTCGTAGCGAGCGTAGGTAGGTTAGGTACGCGCGGCATTGATCCAGAGTTTCGCTTTACATTGCGGGTTTGCAAAATACCAAATCACTAAAACAATGAGTATAAGGCTAATGGTTATTGGTATTCGATTGTGTTTAGGTAGTACACACGGCTACACATGAAGCTGTAAATTCCAGTATAAGCTGACCTCGCATTGTATAGGTTTTCCTTACAACACGAGGTCAGCCTTTACTGGTTCTGTACAGCTTGATGTGTAGCCGTGTGTACAATAATAGCCTTTCAGTTTCGGGAGCGTTTCCCTGACACCCAGTATTGAAGATGTCAATCAATGGCAGCACTGATCGTGACGTAGCTTCGAGGCATCGCGGGAAGAGAATAGTTGGTGAAACATATTATTGTACCAAGTTTCTAATCATATTTTTTCTCGTTTTAGATATCGATACCCACCACGTCTATGAAGTTTCGCCAGCTAATTTAACCTTACATTTTTGAATATTTATTTGAAAAAAAGTTCCTTAGCCACTAAATCAAGCAACATAAGTCCGGTCACTGAACTGAATAGTGTGTAACAAGGCGGTGGCCGTCAGACGTAGGCCGGCGGGCGCTCGTCCACGGCCCTGACTACGCGGAAGCCCGCAGGCCCCGGCCACGACCAGCCGCTGTCGCTAAGAGCCACCAGTCACACTGGTCCACTCCATTCTGTGCTGTCCTGTAATAACGAGTTTGAGTTTACAATCACATGAGACTTTCAATCTTCATGTCTCAGTTTGGCGAAACGACTTACGGTACCATTTAGGTAACAGCCTAGGTGGTAATGCAGCTGTTATGGGCAAAGGTAACCGCTTAACATCAGGTGGGCCTTGAGCTCGTTTAGCCATCCTATACTATTTTTATTTTTTTTGTTTTATCGTGCAATCAGTCGACAGACTATGAGCAGATGAGATAGAGTTTTGTAGCTTTTAGAGCAGGATCCCCTTTGGGAAGGTCTCTATAGTGACTTATGTGCAGCTGTCCATTTCCAGAATGTGCCGCCTTTTCAGTCTACGTATAGCATCCGGTATAGTCAATTGCACAGCTAGTTGGTTTGGATGTTTTGCAAGTCATGCTTTGTATTTGGAGCAGGATGACCTTATTTCATCCTTGATTGTCTTGATGTTTAAGCAATCATGCACTTCCGAGATCCTTATAAACCACGGCGAGTTGGAAATCTGTTTCAGGATGTAATTTTGAACCCTCTGTATTATGCTTACACTGGAGTCACAAGCTGAACCCCTCAGTTCGATACCATATGTCCAGATTGGTTTAAGCATAGTCTTGTAGATGAGGAGCTTGTTATCTATGGAAAACTTGGAGTTCCTTCCAAGCAGCCAGAGTCCTCTATATTTAAGGTTTATTTGATCCCTTTTTTTTGCAGGTGATTCTTCCAAGTTAGTCTTCTATCTAAGACCATCCCCAGATATTTGGCTGAGCCATCCTATACTATAAAAAAATTAAAATAAAGAGCGTCTGTTCAAAAAAAGTTATTCTAATGACAATAAAGTTCCGTTGCTACGCACGTGTACTTAAGAGCTTCGCTCTGTATGAAAATGTAAGCGGGTACAGCTAACCATACTAATTTGCACCTTATGGTCATTAGGATATAATTGTTTTAGAACAGACATCTGTTCAAAAAATGTATATTCATGGAGTTTCTTGTCAGTTCTCCATAGGACCTACCTACCATTTGGGATCGTCCAACTGGGTAGTCGTGTAAGTGCCTATAAAATTCATATTTTTTAAGTTAGATAGATAGATAAAACGTTTATTTAGTACAAAAACAAGACGCAGGACATACAAGTAAAAATACAATAAAAAAGTGTGATATGTGTCTCAGTATTGTACCAAATGGGTGTCCAGCTCAGCATGTGCCAGGTATTATACGTGACGCTGGTATTCTGCTGGATCCCTGCAGTGACATACGGACGTCTAGCAGACCAGATACATGAGAAAAATTAAGAATGATAGCTTTTTGACCGGATAGATGGCATAGCTGACTGAGATACCACAGGGCCCAGCGTTCCATCCCCAGTAAAATATGTCTTTTCGTTTTTTTTTTAAATAGTTATCTGTAACATTGACTTTACCGACCAGATGGCGCTTAAAGGTGAGGTTCAACGCAAATCTTAGCGTGACGTGACGCTACATTTTCTCCCGAATCACACCTACTGCAAGCCCCCATAAGGAACTTCGTTTCAAAACTGTTTCTGCGGTCAACAAACTGCAACTGCTAGCACTACAATACTTGTTTTTTGGAAGAGAATTATACGTTGAGTGACCAGGGGCATGGCTTGAAGCACTTTATCACGAGGCCCTTTACATCCTTGTTTGGGGCTCTTGGCCTTGGCTGGATAGTTATATTTACCTGTGAAATGTTAACAGTCTTAGAGTGTATAGGGCTCTGCGGAGCGGCCACGTTGGCATTAGTAGTGAAGTAGCCGCCGGGCCGCGGTCGCAGGTGTCGGTTGTGCATCTCCATTTGAACTATTTTCATGAACTCTATCTGGGCAGCTAGTTTTTGAACTTCCTCCTGTAATTTAAGTAATTATTATGTAAGAAAAAGGCGTAAAAGGAAGGAGGTTTATTCAGTGGGTTCATAAAAAATGAATGATGATGACGATTATGTGAGAAAGACAGAATGGAAATTGCTTGAAGTTTTTGATTCCTGTGATTTTTAGGGTTCCGTACCCAAAGGGTACAAACGGGACCCTATTACTCTCGCCACGCTGTCCGTCCGTCCGTCTGACTGTCTCAGGGCTGTATCTTTTGAACGATGATAGGTAGCCGGTAAATTTTTTCTCAGAATATTTGTTGCTAAGACCTATATCACAACGAATACTAAAAATAAAAATAAAGTCTAAAATCAAAGGGGGACCCCATACAAGAAACCTCGAAAAACATGATTATCTTTCAACGTTTTTGTTCCTGCTTTATCTTCAATACGGTAATACATACCAGCGTCACGCTTAGTTTGATTATAGTGCATTCTATGTACTTAGTTTAACAACAAATAATAAAAATAGGGTAAACATAGACATATGTGGTGGTACCTGCGTAAGAAAGAGGTGCAAAAATTCATACTTCGCTCACGGTGCATTGATTTATTTTGATGAACTCTCGTAAATTAAATCAGTTTCTATGGGGTATCAGGTCGATGGGTGGTACGGAAACCTTACTGCGTGAGTCCGACTCGCCCTTGTCCGGTTTTTTAAGAGTCCTGTGGCTTAAGTTTATGTGGAACACCATCAGAATAAAACTCATTAAACCTCATCATAGTTGATTCAGCGAACCGAGGTCTCTGAATTAACTAGGCCGCTCAGCACTTTGTTTGTCTGTCTGTCAGTACCTTTAAACATCCAATACAATATAGAGCATTAGAAAGAAATAATCGGCTAATTATGCGTCATCTCTTTCACGTAGGTATGAGTGACAAAGATAACGCTGTACAAAGTCTAATCTAGCCGATCATGGTATAATAAGATGTTTCACCAGGTATTCTCTTCCCACGATGACAGCGCGATGCCTCCAAGCTACGTCACGATCAGTGTTGCCATTGATTGATATCTTCAATATAATAATTTCTTAGGTTTTCGCGATCACTACACATTATAATAAAACAAAGTTTAACCGGATTATTGTCTTCAATATACTTGAGGAGATTTTTGTTCATAATGAATATAAAATAAAAAAATATATTCCTAACTAGCCTAACTATTTATTATCTCGTGTTATTCATCTAATTAGTTATTAAAGGAAAATGTATAAAATTACTAGTTCAAAAGTGATTCTTTATAGAAGCAAGTAAATGAAAAAATGCATTTTGCTCGGGTAATTTATGTACACAAAGTGGTAGCACATCAAACTGACAAGTGTCACGATAACAGCCCGCTATTGGCTCCACAGCCGATGACGTAGTACGGAGGCAATCACGTGACCTAGCTGTCACGGGAAGAGAGTACTTGGTAAAGCATCTTGTTATACCATGTAGCCGATTATCTCAAAAGCTCGATGTGTAACGTCAGTATACAAAGTCTTTGTGTGTAATATTTACTGCCGGGTACTGTACAATGTACTATACAGGGTGGATATGACAATACGACATTAAATAAAACCACGTACAGAGTATCGTATACAAAAAAATTATCATATCCAGTTAATAGCTTAGCCAGGGGAAATTATTTTAATTTCATTAATTTTGAATGTAGGACCATTTTTATTCTAGGCAAAGATCGACGATATGCGAGTCCATATAATTTTGAACACTCTTTCTCAATGATTACGGATGGTGTTACTTATTATTTCGATGTTTTAATATTTATTTTGTAAAAAAAAAATGTTTTTTTAATTTTCGATAAACAACTTATTTATGTGTTATAATGCTTCTATAGATTAGTAACACAGACCAGTAAGCCTCTAGACGCCTATTAGCCGGATACCCCCGATCACAAAGCATATGCAGTAACACTGCACATCTTACGCCCAGCCACCAATCGGGACGTCACTCCATCAGCGAGCGGCACCAATCATATCACCGAACATTTGAGCCGACCAATCATAACGCGCCGTCCGCCCCCCGGTCCCCACCCACATTTTACGACTGTGTTCTCATGCAAAACTTTGTTTATTAATTATTATTATTAATTATTTATTAATCAGATAACAATGATCCATAATGTGTTAGTTATAAATGACTTAAAACTATGTTAGTATTAAAGGTAGTCTAAAATCTTGTAATTATTACAAGCCAAACCCGAGTAGTATAATCATTTCTGCATAACTAGCCTGCACCTGCATGAAGTGATTCAGGATTGGCGAATAAATTTTATCCACTAACATCTTCAAAATGCTGTTAGGACTTGAACGTGTTCTCTGTAAAAGCGAGGCCGTCTTAATCCTTACCATGGCGTAGAAGTCACGAACGCGTGCCTGAGCGAACATACTAGAGGCACTACAAAAACGCGGCAGCCCCAAAAGCATTCTGAAGCTGTTATTGTATTGGACCCTCAGGGCGTTCAGTGTTTTCCGCGTGTAGCTGGCCCACAAGCTGCTTCTGTAGAAGGTTTGACATTAAGCTTTAAATAATGTGATCTTAACTTCCTTGCTACAACAAGCAAACCTGCGCACCAGCATATTGCTTCTCACAGCTAGAGCCCTGCGCTCGCGATCGATGTCCTCAATGTGTTTATGTGGCGTCTTGAGGCTTTGGTCTGTGACTAGTAACAACCGTGTTTTCATTTAGTGTCGTATTGTCATATCCACGTTGTATAACGTACCTTGAGTTCCTCGTTCTCCTGGTAGAGGTCGGGCGGCTCGTCGGGCACGAGGCCGATGCCGTTGAGCGAGGAGGAGGCGGGCACGCCGCGCGCACGGGCCCGGCTGTCCCACGTGTCGCCCGTGCCGCGCACCACGCGCATCACCTGACCAAGCCACTTCATTATAACTAAAGGTGTTCACAACGGCTACATATCAAAGACGCGTTATAACGACATGCTATATGTATCGCGCATAATATTTTTTATCTACACTCGTATCGTAAAATTCGAATTATGAACTCGAAAGTAATGTCATAATGACATACTTTACGCACATGCACCTGTAATGAATTTAAAAAGTTTCATTACGATACAGTTTGCTGAACAAAACAATGCGGTAATTTAATTTTTTTTCCATAACCGCACACTTCAGCCCAACTAAGGAGTTTTTAATGCCACTTCGACCCAACCAAGGAGTTTTCAAACCTTTTTTTTAGTAGTCGTACAGTTTGGCACCAATGAGTACACAAAATTCAGGGTGGCGCCACTAGCCATACATTGAAAAAATGTATCGTTTAAAATCGCGTTTTTGGTAGAAGTTTGGATTGTCATATTGCTTTTAATTATATTTAAGTGTTTACAGGCATATTTTTTGTATGATAAAACAGAGATTGACGGAATCCTGACAAGGATAGAAAATTAGTTCCGATTATAATGTTTTCGCCAGACTATATTTTATTATCTGTGTAGGCGCGCGGCAGGGCGCGTGCGCGGCCACGCGCCATGACCATCGGATTTGGTCATCGTTACTTGTAAATTTATTGTAATTGTTTACGTTATTATTATGGTTATGTATGTTGGAGCAGACGAGTCCATGAGTGGAGACCGCGTATCGGCAAACGCAGCGTAGGGTGCCCCCCTGCCAGGTGGACCGACGACCTAAAGAACGTGGCTGGGGGGGACTGGATGCGGAAGGCAGAGGACCGAGCGTTGTGGCGCAACTTGGGAGAGGCCTATGTCCAGCAGTGGACTGCGATAGGCTGAGTTGAGGTCTAAAGTTTTATTCTGGGCAAAAATATCTGACTACAGCAGTGATACTGAACTGAGGAGAATATGACCTCGCCTGAATTTCTGGATGCAGCAACGTAAATGACGAACAATCTTTTACCAGAAAAATCAAGAAAAACTACAACAATGTTACCAAGATTTTGACTTTGGTATTTTATTTAAAATTGTATGAGTTTAGATAAAATAGTGTATGAAACTGACATAACTAGGTATTAAAACACTCGTGTGATACTATTAAAAACCTCGCCTAGGGCTCGGTTTTTAAACTCACACTCGTGTTTTAATAACCCCTGTTATGCAACAGTTTCATAAACTACTATTATGCTATAATATAGCATACAGCACTCGTTAGAAATCTCAGTCGGCTTTCGGGGTTCGGCGCGGCGCTCGAAACGCTACGAGTATGTGCGCGTTATTATATTCATTATCAGCAATGTGCGAGTGCGAGCACGAGCGCATAGGTGAACCACACTCTGCGTTGTAGCTCCTTGACTTGCTATATAGCAGGCTGCGTTAGTTAATGTAATGTAAGATTTATAACCCGCGCCATTAAACGATGGTTTTGAATCGCGAATTAAAAGTGCCTTCTATTATTTTTATTTTATTTATTCAGGGACAATAAAATAAGGCAAATAGTTGGCACTATTTGCCTTACAGAGCATTACATTAAGTTATAACATCATTAAATTGTAATTTAAGTATAAATATAATAATTATTTAAAAGACAGTTTTTTTTTTACAAAAATTACTAAATTAAACATAAATTGGACAAAGATTTACTTTATAATTATGGACAAACATTCTATTATATTCCGTCTGAATTTTGATTTAGAGCATACAAAAATATCAATATCAATAAAATTGTGATTATAAGATTCTACCATTCGGCGAATAGGGCAGCGCAATCCAGAGTTTGTTTGACAGAAATTGACAGCAAACAGGGTACCTGCACGGACACTACGCTTATTAACAGTATGGGGGACAGCATAACATAACTTGCTCGTTAGGTCAATTGAATCAATGTTATTATGTACAATGCCATGTAGTACATTGGCCTCTAATAACTTACGTCTGGATTCCATAGCAAATTATACTTGTGTAGCAATCCGGGAGTGGACTATTTTTCAAATATATTTTTAAACTCTTTATTTGGATAAAATAAGTCCGTAAATTTAATATAATTATTTTATTTTAGCTCTAAATATATTTAAAAAATATATAATCATGTAAATAAAAATCATACCACAAAAACGCGGCAATCTGATCACGTGACACTATGACGTCATTGTTCATTACGCTACACTATTTACTCTGTGACACTATAGTGATCTGTGGTTCAATAAACAAACAAAGCACAAACAAAGCAAGTATTGTCATTTTGTAGCGAAGTTAGATTTTTACGTTTATTCAATTATGAATGTGAAAAACTATTAACAGTGCTGTTCCGTGCCTTATTGCGAGAATACTACAATCAAAACACCCACAAAACTGTTTATACATGTGCCTGTAAAAACAGAATTGCGAAAAAAGTGGTTGGAACTTGCTCGACTGAATGTGGAAGATGTGTCGGCGAAATCAAATATATTTTTTGTGAAGATCATTTCGATGTGAGTAACAACTCATTGCAATACCTATCACCATGTTCCATCTAAATAATTTCACTAAACAAACCTATATTTTTAAGGTTATGTTGTTAGCTTGAAGCCGTGTGAGTCGTGTCTCCTGCGACCAAAATCTAACAAAACATGTTAACATTTTGCTTGCCAATCAAATGTAGCCAAACAGCTAAGCCAAGCTAACATGTTATTTTGTTAGAATAACATGTTAGATGTTAGAAATAACAAAAATATGGTCGCAGGAAAAATGCCCAATTAATTTAATAATATTATGATTAGTGACCAAGAATACCATTTGACATTTTTTATTTTATAACACCATTACATTTCATTATTTATTAGTAGTATTATGTGACATTTCGAATTGTATAATTAAATATGTTTTTACTAGCATATTGATTCAAATTTCTCATTTAGATTTTAAATACACATTTGTACGCCTGCTGGCATAACATAGCAGACTCTTTATTGTATTTAAGAACTTTATATTATTTTTTGTACCTATGTTACACAAATGAATAAATGACTTATGTCTTAGGAGACGCAGCTTGAGTTTAACAATAAACAACATTTTATTACTGAGGTAATATGTACTTATTTTATCTATGTTTCAGCTCCCAAATGACATGGATAACTACATGGAATACCATTTATTAGGTTCTGTTAAGAGAAATTTAATGAAACCCAAAATTGCTGTCAAAATTTGATTGTCAACCCACCAGAAAAAGATCAACTATAACCAAGCCTCTTGATGATCATCACCTACAAAGACAAAGGACAGAACTTGACAATCAGTTATTATTAAGAAGTGAAATAGAACTGGCTGTTATGAACAGCACACCCTCGTCTGGAACTTTAAGTAAGTTGGTTACTACTTATGTATAGGGATTTACATTTTAGTTAAGATTACCTTAATATTGCTTACAATAGCATGTAGTGAAGATATCCTGCTGCTACAGAGTTAAAATATATTTCAGTCATAAACAACTAGATCAAAAGATGCAACACCAAAAGTTTTTTTTTAGCTACTGAGACACTGCGTCTATAACCATGTTGTTACTGTGAGTTTTATTAGTTAGTTTGTAATAGTGAAATGCAGGTTAGGAGCAACTCTGCATTAAGTAAAAAACAATAAGCCCGAAGTTTTATTGCAGAAAATTGTTCTGTAAACCTAATATAAGTGTAATACAGAAAACTATATTTTTACAGATACATCTGAAGAACAAGTGGCAGTTCGAAGTACATACATCAGGAGAAACCTAACCAGATGAAGTTCAAGAGATGCCAACGGATCCACCAAAGTTGGTGAATAAGTCAATCCAAGTATACATAACTAAGAAATACAGAAGTAAAAGTAGTGAAACTCATATTAGCCAATAAAACTCTGTAACCTCACCCATTAAAGTTAATGCAGCCAATATTGATAGCAATAAAAGTTTACTTTGACTTGACTTTTTTAAAAGGAGATATAGATCTCCTTTTAAAAAAGTCCCCCCCATCAAGGTCAGGTGTCAGGTGGTTTCTTGAAGAACTTACCACCTGGTGCTCACATCCTAGCAGATAGAGGTTTTAAACATTTAGAACCATTGCTATGGACAAAAGGGATTCATTTATTGAGATCTTCTAGTGTTCCTAGCAGGGCAAAATTATCTAAGATGGAAGCCAATCAAACCAAAGAAATAGCCAGTTTAAGGATACATGTGGAGAGATTGATTCGAAGATTGCGAGAATTTATTTTTTATTATAACAGCTTTTTTGACATTGTGTAATTTTCTTACACATTTTAGTTTTTACTGATCTGTATGAACTGTTAGTACCAATTCAATTTGGAACCGTGCAACTAGAGCCTGACGTTTCAAAAGTGCCTGTAAAATTAAATATTTTTGGGACATCTTCTCCTAAACTAAGAAGAGCTTGTACTATGATGGGAACAAGACAATAGATATAATACATAAGTACATTTTTTTTTGTAAATACATACTTATAATACACAAAATAACAAGGTTTATTTGAAATAAAAAACATTTCAATTTACAACCTGTTATTGTAATAACTGGAAACCTCTTAAGGGGTAATTGTACTCATCATTGTATGAACAACTTTTACTATGGGTCCAACCTTGAAATAGCGAAATAAATATCAGCTGTTCCCTACATTTTGTCGATTTATGTGAACAAAAATGTAGGGTAGGGACCAGCTGTTTTTTTAGCTATTTCAGGTTGTGTCCCACAGTAAAAGTTTTTAATAATAATATAAGAATAAATTCAGAGTCTGTACTAATAGTCTTGTAAAATGCAGTTATAAGCTTACATAATGTTCTAAATAGCATTTAATAAGTATAATAATAGGATCAAATACTCTTATGAAATCTACACAAGAGGAAAGAATTGTATTTTTGTGTGTATGTTTGTAATGAATAAACTCATCTACACTATCTACACTAATATTATAAAGAGGAAAGATTTGTATTTTTAACCGACTTCATTGTGTATATGTTTGAAATGAATAAACACAAAAACTAATGTGCCGATTAAAAAAAAAAATTCACCATTAGGAAGCTACAAAAATGGTATTGGTATGAAAGAGCAAATAAAGAAAGATTATTTGCTCTTTCATACCAAATAATCTTTTTTTTTAATGTACAATAGGTATTATTAGTTGTTAATTGAGGAAAAATAAATTAAGCTTCCTGCGATACAGGCCTAGCCTAGTGCAGGAAGTCTTTGAAACTATCTGTAACAGGTGCTCTACCATAGAAATAAGTATAGTTTGTATAACTAGCTTTATGCGAATTGTAAACCTGTAAACTATTTAGAAAATAAAGATTATTCTATTATTCTTATTCTACATTCACCCTGAGTAACATAGGCTATATTTTTATGTCCACCCATGCGAAGCCGAGACGGGCCGCTAGTAGTGCTATTGAAAAAAAAACGTATGCCATAATGTGAAATGGTTAATGTTTCGAACTAATCTTAGTACCCTACCACCTGTATTTACCACATTTTTACAAAATAAATGAATTTAATTGAAAAAAAACATTTGTTAGTGTTAGTCTTGTATACTGCACTTGAGAATAATTTTAGTCTATTATGGCTTATAACATGCTATTATATAATAAGTAAAGCAGTATTTAAAAATGCCTGTATAAATTCTATAAGTCTTTTTTTTCTTATAAGGGTTATTTATACACTGTGTTATTGAAATAACTGAAAACCTCTTAAGGGGTCATTGTTTTCATCAGTATGAACAACTTTTACTATGGGACCAACACTGAAATCGCGAAAAAAAAACAGCTGTTCCCCTACAGTTGTGTGTTCACATAAATCGACAAAATGTGGGGATTTTTTACGCGATTTTTATTTATGTTTGGTCTCATAGTAAAAGTTATTCATACTGATGAGTACAATGACCCCTTAAGAGGTTTTCAGTTATTTCAATAACACATTGTAGGATTACTTTGCTGGTTTAAGTGAATGGTGGCTTTTATGTTTTATTATGTAATGAAAAATAAATAAACATTGAAATTCTTATAAGACTTTTATTCAAAACAAAAATTACTACAGATCTGTAGCCCTAGTTTGATTAAGCAAAGGGTAAACATTATTTTTATAAAAAATTGTTATAACATTTAAAATGATATATTCTGTTTTTTCTCCTGTCTTATTTAGTAAACAATCTTAGCACAACTCTTTATTCAAATAACTAATGATAAAATATAATTACTAGTTCTGCACATGTAATTAGGTAAAAAAATGTTATTTAGTGTGTAAAATTGTTAACATAATCAACTCAGCCTATCGCAATCCACTGCTGGACATAGGCCTCTCCCAAGTTGCGCCACAATGCTCGGTCATCTGCCTTCTGCATCCAGTCCACATAACATAATGTCTTTTAATATTTACTATTGACAAATTGCATTAAAAAGACATGCCAAGATTGTTTAAAGAAAGAAAAAAAGACAAGAAAAAAACAGACTATACTTGAATATATTGCACATTTTTGTTGGTTTCAAATGCAACACAAAAGTAGCACTTTGTAGGCCTTGGTATGTGCACTTGCATCTGCACTTGGCAATAGCACTTATCCGATAATTTTCCACTTTATAAATAATTTCCACTGGATTATTCAGTAACTGGATGTTTTATTTCTATTGAACTGTCACTGTTGTAAACACTATTTAGAGACACAGCCAGCATAGGGTTTTCTTTGGATAAAAACAATTTACATTTGTTTTTTCTGAGCATTTTCTCCACTTTTTCTCTTACTTTCTCTTCTAGGATGCAGCCTCTTCGCATTGATGGCATATCTGGAGTTCATCCACCCATTATTTTAAATTTAATGTACCATCAGGGGTGTTACATCTACTGGCTTCATAAGCTATTAATGCTGTTATCCTCCCATACCTTTGTTCATACCAGTGTAATCTTGTATTGGTCTGTAACTCAATATTTTTTATATGGTGAGCAGATCTTTAATTGATTCCAGAAAAATATTGCAATCATGTTGTTTGTTGTAAACACAGACATAGTAAAAAATATAGACTAAGTGCTGCAAACAACCATAGTGAAGCCAACAAAACCGTGCTTCTTCATGTACAACCAGTGCTCACGCATACACATGCACCTTAAACCGTGCTCACTTATCTCAGTGGGCCTAGTACGAGTTTCACACTTACGAATACTTTCATCGTTTTCGTCGACTTTCATTCATAAATCAGTAGCGCCCCTGGCGGATACGAGGAGGAACTACAGATTTATTAATGAAAGTCGACGAATACTTTGAAAGTATTCGTAAGTGTCAAACTCGTACTAGGCCCTCAGTTCACATGCCGCGGCATCTTCCAGTAAGCATCGCGAAAACAAATATCTTTCAGGTGCATGGTGTGTGTGTGTGTGTGTGAGCACTGGTTGTACATGAAGGAGCACGGTTTTTGTTGGCTTCACTATGGTTGTTCGCAGCACTTAGTCTATATTTTTTACTATGTCTGTGGTTGTAAATAATGCAATGAAAACATTTTTACATCACATGGCTCATACCCAGGTTGGTGCTTCGTTAGTTAGCAGTTATCAAGTTTTTGTTGCCCTGCTTGTGATAAAAACTCAGCATTTCTTACACTTGGTTATTTCAAACTTTAGTAAGGTAGGTACCTATCTACCGTTTTGTTTTTGAAAGCTGTTTAGCTTTGATGAATTTCAATGTACTTCCAACCTGCAGAAGAAAATATGTGTTACATAGGTATTCAGTGTAAATGAAAATAAGGCATTACTTAATAGACAGGTATAAAGTCTTTAAAACATAAAAGTAGCAACAACCTGTGCTTAATTTGCTGTTTTCTACAATAGCACTCTCTGGATGTCGATGAAGGATCTCCACTTCTGTGAAGCCACATAAGGAAGGCAATCGCGTGCTTGGATCCACCCAGTGAAGCTGCGCAATCGTGACATTGTACATCCATGACTTTGGCTTCATTTTCATTCAAAGGTTAAAGTAACACTGTAGGGCTTGGCGTGGACTTTATGCTTCGGGCAAATCCTTGCCTTTACTGTACACAAGTCAGCGCTACGACTTGTATGTAACCGATAGCGTCATCTCCATAAGTTTCTCTTGAAGACCTGAGCAAAACAAAAAGGAAGTTTAATGTTTAAAGTATTAACTTTTCACACAAATTATGAGATTGTACTACGTTTAAAACGTTATACTCACGCAGAAGTTTTAATGTTTCTCTATTCGGACGAACAAAAATCGGGATTGGTGGCAAAATAGGTTTCCACCATAAGAGCGTCTATTTTGGGCAAGTTCGCACTGTCGCCCTTATAAAAACCTGTCTCCATTTTCGACTTCAACACCACAGCTACTAAACTTCTTAAACTTTCGAAAAACAGCAGTATATTATAAATTCATCCTCAGAAATAACCCATAGCACAACAACAACAAATGACAACAAAACTTTTGACGTTTATTGACCGTCAGTTACAACCGTCAGTTGAACAATGACGTCACGTCTCCTGATTGGTGTTTGTTGTCACGTGACTCACAGATATAAAATCCTAATTTTAATAACTAAATATAAAATATTATAAACAATATATTTTCAATATTTGTATTTTTTTAGGCTTTCTATCAACAGACCCACATAATCCAATAGTCCAATTTTTTTTTTTGATTCACTGTCACCTCCCGGATTGTGAGTACGACAAATACGCTCTGTAACACCTGTAGTGCTTTCGCTCCAGTATCATCAACTCAGCCTATCGCAGTCCACTACTGGACATAGGCCTCTCCCAAATTGCGCCACAATACTCGGTCCTCTGCCTTCCGCATCCAGTCACTTTCATCTAGGGATGCCATCTCTAAAATTCGGCAACCAGGACAAGACGCGTGAAAACTCCGGATTTTAGAGCCTAGAACCCGGACATGTCAACAGGTTTTTTTAAACATAGTCAGTGTAATAAAAAACAACAAGTGGTAACTGCGACGGGAGGGGCGGGGGACGGTGAATTTAGTGAGTCGGTTCGTCGGTTGATCGCGGCGTGCGGGCACAGTGCGAGTGTCGCGGGCGGCCCAAGACATTAAATTTTTAAACCCGGACTACAAATGAAGCACTCGGACGCTCCCCGGATGCCCTCTAAACTAGAGCAAATCCGGGGAAACCCGGACGGATAGCAACCTTACTTTCATCAGGTCGTCGGTCCACCTGGCGGGGGAGGGGCCTACACTGCGTGTGCCGATTCGCGGTCTCCACTCAAGGACTCGTCTGCTCCAACGGCCATCGGTCCTTCGACAGACCACTGCCACTTCAGCTTACTAATCCTACAAGCTATGTCGGTCACTCCAGTCGCTCCAATATACAACGTGTTATTGAAATAACTGAAAAGCTCTTAAGAGGTCATTGTACTCATCAGTATGAACAACTTTTACTATGGGACCAAACCTGAAATCGCGAAAAAATTTGCTTGTCCCCTACATTTGTGTTCAGTTCAGATAAATCGACAAAATGCATGGGACACCTGTTTTTTAACGCGATTTCAAGGTTAGTCCCATAGTGGCCATATTAGCGGAAGAACCGAGAACCGATGGGTAGACGTGTTCTTGAGTGAAGACCGAAAATCGGCAAACGTAGAGTAGGACCACGGAATTGTTCTGTAGGTAGGACGCTCTCAGGCTAAGTGTAGCGATGATATTGGCAAGGTGGCTTGTAGCAGCTCGATGCGAGTGGCCGAGGATCGATGTCAGTGGCGTGTTATTGGAGAGGCCCATATCCAGCAGTGTTTAGATGAAGATGCTGCTGACCATCCTTTGTATTTTATCCCTAGTAGTAGCCTAGTAGTAGCAGCCTTTTAAGACACATACAGGCTACGGGTATTTTTCTTTTTCTTTGCCGGAAACTTAAAGACACTCAAGAATATTTTTTATTATTTGTCAAATTCAAATTCAAATAATTTATTTTGTGATAATAATATAATAACCCTCCGTCGTATGGGTTACGTTGACGTCGTGGTAGGGCTTGTGCGCCTTAATGAGCGTTAGGGCTATACCGGTAGATACACTCATGCCGTGGCAGGTCTAGGGTGAAAGGTCAGACCAAAAGGGGTACAAACTTGTTCTTGATCCTATCCCAGATCAAGATCATTTTCCTAGCCCAAATTACCTTTTCCGAATCCCAATTCCTAAATTTCCTTCCTTACCTTGCCTAATCCCAATCCCCAATCCCTACCTAAGCTTCTAGTCAAACCCCAGGCTATAAGCTTCTCCATTTCCCAATTCCTCCAAACCAAGGTGAAACAGCATACGCTGAGGGTTTCATGGCTAAGGGAGAGCTTAGTCGCTAGTATGCGAACTCTGGATACTAGGGGACCTCCAGTTTAATTTACCCTTGCCGCGGTGAATGCAGGGCTCTGCCGTGGTCGACTCATGTAGTCCCTAGCTTCTCGTGGGAATAATTATGATAACTAGATCCAAAACAAAAAAAGTTGTACAGGCAGATGTGCCACCTTTAGATGATGAAATTACTCAAATGTCTTGGTCATCCTCCACGAGATCTCTCTTTCCTTCCATTCCGTCATCATTGCATTCTTTCGGTGTCTCTCCGACACCATCATCACCAACTAGCTTACAGTCAGCGGATGTTGCACAGGAGACAAACTCTGTCAACGAACCTGTGCCCACCACTAGCACTGCAACAATCCGTAGGAAATGGAGCATTGAAATGAATGAATTTATCCTACGGACTTATCTTCATCTTACTAACATGGAAACTGACACCAAGGCATATCTTCCATCACTTCACACTAAATTTCTAGAAAAATACCCTAATATGCAAATTAGCCGGCAGAGGATAGGCGACCAACGTAGAGCAATAGTTCAGAAAAAATTAATACCACAAAAGTTAATAGATAAGATTTATGAAGAAGCTAAAACTGAATTGCAAGCTATACAAACGCAAATACAACATCACTCTTTACAATTTTCAACAACAGCTGACACACATCGGATGAAATGGTCAAATGAATACAATGAAGCAATTATTAGAATTTACTTTAAAATAACAGAATTAGAAACAAACAAAACAGCTTATAGGAAATTTTTATATCAAGAATTCATTACTATGTACCCCAACCTTACACATTTAACAGAGCAAAGAATAGCTGATCAGAGAAGAGCAATCATTAATAACAAATACATAAACGATTTCAGATTAGCACAAATTAAACAAGAAGTGGCAGAAGAACTACGTAATATAAACATACAGACACAGTCATCAAGCAACACAGAATGTCCTAATATAAGTAATATACATACACTAAGTACTCAACAAACAAGTACACACATATATTTAGACACAACAACAGACCCACTTGACTTTAGCACTCATACACAACATGACTATGTCACTCCAACACTCACAGACCCACAGAATACCAGTGAGAATAATTTCTTGAATAATATTCCTGTTGAACAACTCGTTACCACATACCCTTCTACTGAAACTGCCGTACAAGTAAACCCAGTAAACCCAGAAATAGATCAGACATTTCATCAAGCTCAACAACACTTTACTAACACTGACCCTACTAGCCGACCATACATTCCTAAACAAAAGACATCTAAAAAATTCTACACTATAGTAAAATACATAGATACCAATATATTACCCAAATTCGTGAACAGAGATACAGATTTCAACACATTACAAGATGTAATTTATTGTGCAACATGGACGGCAGCTACATGTAATGGTGCTAAAATATCACATTTTCAAAACGAACATCCGATACGACTAAACAGAAAGCCAAAATGGCAAGTTAGATTAGGATCAAAAATACAAGACTTAAGAGCGAATATAGGCAGACTGACACAATATATTAGAGGCAACAGAAGTAGAAGAGTAGTAGCAGCAGTAGATAGATAGATAGATAGATAGAGTATACTTTATTGTTTGCACACCATAAAAATAAAAATAAAGTTATAACAAACATGAGCACAGTACTAACAATTGGCGGTCTTATCGCTTAAAGCAATTTCTTCCAGACAACCATTGGATGGACTTGAAATGTACAAGAAAATACAACAGGTAGTTGGCGGTGTACTATAGAGAAAATAAAAAAACTATATAAATAACTAAAATAAAAACAAAAGCTTATTAATATATATATCAAAATTATAAGTGTATTTAAGATAATACATGCTTACCGAAATATAACATAACTGGATATATATAAAGATACATAACTCTATTATACAATTATATATAATATAAATATATAAGTAATAACTATTACATAAAAATAGTAACAAATTAAGGAGCTAAGTAATATTCCTTTACCATTCTCCTGAAAGCTGGCAACGATTGTGCACGTCTCACAGACACCGGCAGTGCATTCCACAGGCGTACGGCTTGAACAGTAAAAGAGTGGTCATAGAAACGTGTGGAATGCTTGGGCATCTCTAGCGTTAAGTTTTCTGATGACCTCAAGGAATGTTTATGTGTATCACAGACGAACTGAAATCGCTCTTTAAGATAGAAGGGAGTAGTGGGATGAAAAAGAATACTATAAAGCAGTGATAGAATATGAGCATTCCGACGAAGGCGTATTGGAAGCCACTTGAGTTTTGCGCGAAATTCTGACACATGATCATATTTGCGTAAACCAAATATGAATCTAATACAAAAGTTTTGAAGTCGCTCAAGCTTTTCGAATTGGTCTTCGGTGAGATCTAGATAGCTGGCATCGGCATAGTCAAGAACAGGAAGAAGAAGAGATTGTGCAAGCCCAATCTTAGTGGCAGTTGGAAGAAAGTTACGCAGTCGTCTTAGCGATCCTGCTGAGGCATACATCCGACGACTGGTTTCTTGTAATTGTGGACCCCAAGACAAGTTTTTATCCATGAATATGCCCAAGTTTTTCACCTTATCACTAATGGGAATTTGAATACTGTCGAAGATAACTTGCGGAAGGTGGGACCAGTCAATCCTCGAAACCATACGTGAGCTGCCAATAACAATGACTTGGGTTTTTAAGGGGTTAACTCTCAGTCCGTAGCACTTGCTCCACTTAGATATTTCAGAAAGATCTTTATTAACATTGCCGATGGCTTCCGACAACTGTTCCACTGAAGTTTGTGAATATATTTGAAGATCATCTGCATAAAGGTGGTAAGAAGAAAGCAGTTTATTAGAGATTGAATTTATAAATATTGCGAAGAGTAATGAGTAGAAGCGATAAAGATTAAATACCAGTTACACGCACAATATGAAAATACAAACACACAAATGGAACACTTTTTAGACACCTTATCTTCCTCCAGACTTAAGAGATACTTAACATGCACAGCCCGTAAACTACAAAACACACAATTCATAAGTAGTGAAAAGAACTTCTACAGAAATTTAACAGCAACATACGGAAATACAAATAATCAAAACACAGATATACCATCATCTGAAGAAATCCGAGATTTCTGGGGCAATATTTGGGAATTACCTGTTCAGCACAATAATGATGCAGGCTGGATTAATGAGACTTCCCAAATGACAAACAATATTCCACAGATGGAGTTTGAATTTATACCAATAGACACATTTGTAGAAGTAATAAAACGAACGCATAATTGGAAAAGCCCAGGTACAGACAACATACACAACTATTGGTATAAAAAAATCACTAGCATACAGCCACACATATACAACTTCTTAAACACATTTATTAAATCACCACACTTACTACCGGCATACATAACACAAGGGGTAACATACATGATCCCCAAAGACATGAACGATACTAAAAATCCAGCTAAGTACAGACCGATCACCTGCCTACAAACCATTTACAAAATATTGACAGCATGTATAAGTGAAGTTGTTTACAAACATTTAGATAATTTTAACATATTAGCTGAGCAACAAAAAGGATGTAGGAAAAATAGTCAGGGTTGTAAGGAGCAACTTACTATTGATGCAATTGTTATGAATAGTGCAGTTAAAAATAAAACAGATATACACACAATGTTTATTGATTATCAAAAAGCCTTTGACTCAGTTCCCCATAGCTGGCTCTTACATGTCTTACACTTATACAAAATACACCCTACTCTTATATCTTTCTTACAAACTTCTATGACAACTTGGCAATCCATACTCAAAATAAAACAATCTTCAACCCAGTCTTTAACTACTGAACCGATTCGTATCCAACGTGGTATTTTTCAGGGCGATGCTTTAAACCCGTTATGGTTCTGCCTGGCTCTCAATCCTCTCTCCCAACTCCTAAATAATACTAATATAGGATCTGCACCCCCAAATAATGGAACACAACACACTGTATCTCATCTGTTGTATATGGATGATATAAAACTATTTGCTACCGACAAAGACACATTATTCAAATTAGCTGATACCACACAACAGTTCTCACAAGACATTAATATGCAGTTTGGAGTTGATAAATGTAAAATACTATCAATTGTTGATGGAAAAATTCAAAACAATAGTTACACACTCGAATCTGGCGAAGTTATTGAACCTATGGATGAAAATAGCACATACAAATACCTAGGTTTTAAGCAATCTAGACAAATCCAACAAAAAACAACCAAACAAGAATTACTAAATAAATTTTCTCATCGCTTAAATCTGATATTAAAATCTCACCTAAACTCTAGAAATACCATAAAAGCTATCAATACATTCGCTATACCAATTCTTACATACTCTTTTGGCATTATAAAATGGTCAAAGACTGACATCACAAAACTACAGCGTACTATTAATACACATCTCACAAAATATAGAAAACATCATCCCAAATCATGCATACAGAGACTCACCCTACCACGCCATGAAGGAGGAAGAGGATTAATCGATATACGCAGCCTACACAACAAACAAATAAAAACACTTAGAAATTATTTTCATAACAAATCCGAACATTCAGTATTACATAAACACATTACAGAATTAGACACTAAACTCACACCACTCAACTTACAGGACATAAACACACAAATAAATGAAATCATTACAAACACACAACAAAAAATTGCAGCATGGGCTGGAAAATCTCTACATGGGAGACACCGATCATTCTTGTGCCAACCACACGTCGACAAAGAGAAGTCGAACGAATGGCTCAAACGAGGTGAACTTTTCCCCGAAACAGAAGGCTTCATGTGTGCGATTCAAGATGAAATAATAGATACCCGGAACTATAGGAAATACATCATAAGAGATCTCAACCAGCCAACTGACTTATGCAGACATTGTAATACCGCATCAGAAACCAACCAGCACATCACAGGAGCTTGTAAAGCATTAGCACAAACTGACTACAAACATAGACACGACCAAGTTGCCGCAGTAATTCACCAACACTTAGCACACAAATACCAGCTCATAACAGAAATATGCCCATACTATAAATACAAACCTGAAACTATATTAGAAAACAGAAATTACAAAATCTATTGGGATAGAACGATCATAACAGACAAAACGATTCACTACAATAGACCGGATATTACTGTACACGACAAATCAAACAAAGTCGTGTACTTAATTGATATAGCTATTCCGAACTCCCACAACATACAAAACACAATATCAGAGAAACTTAGTAAATATCAAGATCTTGCAATAGAATTAAAAACTCAATGGAGAGCACAAACAGTTCACATCGTCCCCATAGTCCTGTCTTCTACTGGACTTATACCAAAATCTCTACAACAAAGCCTGAACACCTTAAACATGCCTACATATACACTACACATACTTCAAAAAGCCACCATCCTTAACACTTGTCGTATCACTAGAAAATTCTTAACATCTTCAACATTATCATCCACTTATTCCATTTAATTTTAATCGTCCCCTCTCACGCTTGGCTTCGGCCCGCCAACGAGGTTCTTCGCCCTCCCAAAAAGAGGAGAAAATAAAGATATACCGATAATAATAATGTCCTCCCGGCCGGATTTTGGTCACGGCGGCCAATCTCAATGGAGACCAGCCATCTGCGCGGGACATATTATAGTGCACAAGTGTGTGCGCAAACACAGGTGCACTCTCTATTCCCTCACTCTCATAATCCGATGGGACGGCAACTCGACACGACCGGAGAGAGATCAGGCGCAGGACCGACGGCTTTACGTGCTCTCCGAGGCACGAATCGAATCGATTTTGTGATACACAGGTAATAAATAGGTTTTAATAAAATACAATACAGTACCATCTGTGATCAGCCTCATGGCATACAAAATTACAAATGTCATAAAATAAAATCACAAATTACAATACACAAATCACAATTGAAAAAACATTATTGATGTCAAAATTCATAACAGCACAACAAAGAAATTGGACATAACACATTATTTAGAATTTCATTTTATTTTGTCGTTTATTTTAATATCCGTTAAGAAGTCATTTATGGAGTAATATCACTGTCAATCCGAAGATATTCATTTTAAGCTACACTATTTATTAATTCATCAATAAAATAAGTTTACCTTAGGTAAAAACACCAACAGCACTGTAGTTGATGTAGATAACTGAGTTCTTATAAACCCAAGCAGATACTTTATATCGGGCCCAGCCTGGGGCAATATAAGTAAACTGAAAACAAGAAACATTCAATATCACTTATTGTACTCCCGGCCTGGAGTAATTTTTATGATTTCTTAATTCGTTAATTCACTTAAAAGGTACTCCAACGAATTATCTACCTACTTTTTTACATACAAAATAATATCATGTATAAGCACAGACAGTAAAAAATATAGAAGTACTGCGAACAATCATAGTGAAGCATCAATCAGGCACACACCATGCACCTGAAGGGTATTTGTTTTCGCGATACTTACTGGACGATGCCGCGACATGTGTACTAAAGCGGTGAGCATGGTTTGAGTTGGCTTCACTATGATTGTTCGCAGCACTTTGTCTATATACATACATATTATGGTGAATTTGTTACAGTTATGAATACTTACTGGAATGCTATCATGAGAGAGTTTACAGTAAATATATTGTAGATGGCTATAGAAATGAGCCGCGCCTCGTTGTAAAGGCTCTCCGCGTGACGGACGCGATAACACACTCGCACTCCCCATAGTAAAAACAGAATTTCACCTGGAACACAAATAAAATTAGTTAAAGTTGTAAATAGATACGACACAAAAAATAAGGCTCGTCGTCAATCTTCGTTCGCGTAGACACGAAAAGACGATCGACGAAAACACCCGAAACATTAAAAAATATAATCAATCTTATGCAATTCCCATAAGGTGTTATTGCCATGACGTCTTTTTCTATTTCGCTCAAACGCTTCCTTACTCCGGCAGTGGCTGCGACTTTTGGCGTTTAGCGATGGTATTTTCTGATTGGTTAACCGATTTGCCGCGTATTTACATTGTCATCTGCGCAGGTACATCGGTGGGCCAAATAAAATGTGTACTACTGTATTGTTATTAGGATACCAGATTCAACGGTTTTGTATCTCTTATGGTGATTGCTACCTAGTAGCCCGCGACATCCAAAATTTCTTGCGTTTTTTTACTTATAGTAGAGGATACTGAGCTCATAGAGCTAGGTTAATGTTTTTAATGAGTATTATTCAGTAGATATGTTACGGCTAAAGCTAGAACAGGTAAACCTAGTTTTATCTGGTTACACCTAGGATTATCCAAGCACTTTGGGTAAAGTCCGTAATTTCTTTAGCATCAGTTCTTATTCAGCATTTACCCGGATACACCTAGGTCTACCCAACGCTGACTGGGTAATGTGTGAGATAGAGTTCATGTGGCTTTCAGAGCAAGATTCCCTTTAGGAAGGTCTCTATAATAAGTCAGGTGCAGCTCTCTATATCGAGAATATACCTACCGCCTTTTCAGTCTATATATATAGCATCCGGAATAAACAATTGCACAGCTAGTTCGTCTGGATGTTTTGCAAGTCTTGTTTGTATGTGGTACATAACAGACCAGTAAGCCTCAAGACACCGCATAAACAAAGTTTTGCATGAGAACACAGTCGTTAAATGTTGGCGGGGGACAGGGGGCGGACGGCCCGTTATGATTGGTCAGCTCAAAAGTTCGGTGGTATGATTGGTGCCGCTCGTTGAAGGAGTGACGTTCCGATTGGTGGCGGGGCGAATGATATGCAGTGTAGTGCGTATGCGTGGTGACCGGGGGTATCCGTCTAATCGGCGTCTAGAGACTTACTGGTCTGTGATGTGGTACAGTCGAAGAATGAAAAGTTTCGTCACATTAAGGTCTATTTTTGCTTGTACTGGCAAATAACAATAACGACAGTTGTACGTACACCCACCTAATTATCTCTCCTTCGGAGTTTGAAAAGGTAACATGTACTCGTGACACGGTTAAATTAATCAATTTGAAAATTGACGAACCTTTTCGTTTCTCAACTGTGCATACTAAACTAAAACTATTTTTTTTTACCATTAACATTAGTTCTTATTACCTATAGCTAAACTGTGATCCCACCAATTGTAAGTACACTGCTTGAATTTTAATCCTTTGTTATCTGTTATCTAAAAACAAAAAAATAGAACTTTTATATTCTGTATTACAGTTATGCAAGCAAATTCCTTAAATAATAGGTAAGGTAATTTGAATAAAACTCACAACTTCGGCATCTGGTGGTGCGGATAAAGTCCAGGTGCCTAAGTAGACGAGCATGATGAGAAGTATCGGTGCCATCCACTGTAGCAACTGCTTGTCAGTCAGCTTCAGTTTGTGCGCTGACTTCACACGGTATGTCAGAGATACTCTGCAAGGTTAGAAAATAATGGATGTATGGTCAACTGTACGTCAGTGGTAAAAGTCAAAGGTTTTTATTTCGAATAAGCATTTACGAGCACTTTTATGAATCTAGTTGCACGGTTCCAAAAAGTTGGTCCTATGGAGAAGAGCCGGAAAGAAACTCCATGGATATACTCTTTTCAAATAATAATAGTACAATGATTTGTTACATGAATAATTGAACATTAGGCGTCCATTGGGCTGTATGGTCATTGATTACAATTGATTCTCGGATATAAGTCCTGAGATAGAGGTATTAATTTGTACAGTCATAACAACACTGTCTACGGAAAAACCTCTTGTCAATTTTTGTTTTCTTGTTTTTTTTTACACTCTGGGAGACTATGCCAGCCTCATAGTCAATCATATATAGTATGATTAATAGCATGCAGGCTGCAGTTACAATCAGCATGCAACCAATCACATCATCATTCACTCCATCACACTCTTTGACTCCTTTCTTTCAAACACAGTTTCAAAAACTGATAAATACTCTTGCACTCTTCAGAACAAGGCTGGCTCAATAGTATGTTAATTTTGCCATTATGGAAGTTTATGGCAACAACCTCATTCTCAGGCAACAATACTGATCACATTCCATCATCATTGAGCGGCTTTTACACATAGTGTCAATAATATTAATCAGTCAACACCAGTTGCTATTACAGCTGGTAACATTGTAACAAAGATGGTCATACTGCTAATAGCCAGTAATCAGATGATCATTGGATTTTGACCTTACCTCCATGTTTTCATTAGAAGTGCTGTATAAGTGATACAGAATCCCATGTGACGAGTCCATTTGGTAGCTATGCAAGAGTACCTATCCAACACTGGGAATATAGCTGCCATCTAGAAAAAAATACAATTATTTCATTAGTATTTGTTATTTATTGGCAATTTAACTATTAAAATGGCTAAGCACTATTATTCTGTAACTGCCTACAGATTTTAATGGTTCAGGTATTGGTGCTAATGCGATTCATGTCTTCATGAACACGCATTTAACAAGAATGTGGAAAACTAAGAGACTTTGCTTTTAAAAACAAGGATGGCATTAAAAAACAACAACCCAAGTGACCAATCATCGCCTGTTTTTTGATTTGTTGTTTTTTATAACCGTCCAACTATTATAATAATTCTATTGAAGTCTCCTGACTATAGAATATAATTGACTCTTTGTTTATCATTTCTTGTAGTTAAAATTGTAAGTATAGATACAAACTATAGATAGTTTGTCATCAAAACTACACATTTAAGCAAAATTTTAACCTATTCGGATTATGAGAAATGGATCGAAATTTACTTGCAGATTTGTAGAAGACAGACAAATAACAAAGCAAATTAATTAAAAGTTTTCAAAAAGTATCCAAGTAAGGATGTTGTGTGGATTAGTTTTTTTTTCTTTTCATATTCCTAATGGGCTTGCGTTTGTCTGCCACATCACCTCACTGATGTTAAGCGATGGTGCGGTCAACAATGGTACATGCTAACCCAACAAGAATCCTTTCTCTCAAACATGGAAGGCCACCAGATTATACTTATCGGGGAACACAGACATTGGCAAGGAATTCCACTTCATAGAGGTATGCATGATTTATTTTCTAAACTATATCTAATTTAAATTCATACAAAACCCCAACATACTCACTTCCATATACATACTAGCACATCCAAGAAGTGTAATAGAGAGGAACACTGGACTGGCCACACGGAACACCTTGACTCTGCGGTGGTGACGAGTGTAGATGGTCAGGCAGACGGTCAAGACCGCACAGCTCACCGATATCACCAGCAAAGATATCCTGAAGTGTAAATGGATACATGTAATCACTTAATCAGCATAAGGTAATTTAAAAAAATAAGCACAGGATTTACATGTTGTCAAAAAATATGATTTTCCATTGATTATACTTATTATCAATATGAAAATATTACAGATTTATAATATAGAATCGTGAAATGAGCTAGAGGCTCATCTGATGTTAAACGGTTACCTTTACCCATAACAACTGCAATACCACCTAGGCTGTTGCGTAAATGGCAACGCAAATTGGTTCATCAAACAGACATAAGATGGAAAGTCTCATGTGATTGTAATTTCACCGGCACCCATATCCATCACACCAGAATACAGCAATGCAGGCATCACTGTTTGGCGGCAGAAGTAGGTATGCAGTGGTAATACTTCCCCGGAGGAGCTCCTTCACAAAGAGCTTTACTACTTCTAAAAAGGTCCTGGGGTTACCAGTCAGACAGTCATTTTAAGATTTACAGTGTTTATTTTCTTACCGGAATGGCCAATTGTAAGTGGCAAGGCATGGCTCTGGTCCTCGACACGTTTCGCAGCCTGGCTGACATTTCAGACACTCATATGGCTCGCTCCAGTTTTCTAAATCGTTTTCTTCGTATTCTTGGTATGCAACTAAAAGAAAAATAACAAACAATAATTTTCCGTAGGTTATGTACATCACTTTATTTTGAAACCTTATTAAAATTTGTTTGTTCTTTTAACTTACACAAAAAACTTTTAGAGCAATAAAGGTAAACGAAGTTCGTTTAATGAACTATCAATTAAAAAAAACAACTGAGGGTCGAACTTCAAATCAAAGAACAACAAATATTGCGTTGATTGTCCGTCACTTGCTTGTTTGTTGTTATTGTTTTTTTTGTCCATTTCATACATTGAATTAAGAAACCTATTTCCATGAATCTATATAGTAGGATAACACACTATGTGACTTAAAACGAGCCAAGCGAGAGGTCCATAACACTATTGCATTTCTTTCTACTAGGGTGTCCAAATAATATTTATTCGTGGATTTTCTCAAACTTAATGTTATCGTTTCGAAAGCTAAGAGGGGTCATTGTACTCATAATGAAGTAAATTATATGCTTTGACTTTATTTATATATTTTTCTTACCCCGAGTAGAATCAGTATATCAAATCCGTTCAGCCGTTTCAGTGGTATGGAAGAACAAACTAACATCCATACTTTCGCATTTATAATATTAGTAGGAAGTAGGTATGGAAATTGTCAACACGGCCTGCTGGTTTACGGTAGGCAAAGTCGAAGTTTTATTAATTTTATTTTCATGGATCATTGGTGTCAATTCTCTTGTTCACGCTACTTCAACAACTCAACTATCGCTCTTTTTTATTAATAGTAGATACAAGAAAGAGATGGTAACAATTTTAGAACTGTCAAATTAGTTTACGTGTTATATTTCACTGTATTTTAGTGGGCACGTTCCGAAATCACGACTAAACTTGTATAGAAATTTAAATTCAGACTAATTTGACAACGCTTAAATTGTTTCCATCCCTTTCTGTTATATCCTATCAGTAAAAGAGAGCGATAGTTTAAAATAAATAAATAAATAAATATAAATATTTTTGGGACAAAATAAGTAAAATAAGTTTAGTTCATGAACAAGAGAATTGACACCATTGCCAACTTTGCTAATTCTACGTGTGCAAAGATATTATACAACGTGTAATTAAAATAACTCAAAACCTCTTAAGGGGTCATTTTACTCATCAGTAATAAGCTGTTCCCTGCATTTGTGTTCACATTACACGACAAAATGTAAGGAATAGTTGTGTTTTCGCGATTTCGGGGTTGGTCCCATTATTTAATAAGCATCCCGGGAACCTCAAAAACGACACCCATATTGATTTTATTTAAAAAGTCACGTCCACCATCTTGGATCTCAAAATTGATGTTATATTCATAATCATCACCCCGGGAAACCTCGAAAACGATACCCATATTGATTTTATTTAAAAAGTCACGTCCGCCATCTTGGATCTCGAATAGGTGTTATATTCGTAATTAGCATCCTGGGAAGCCTCGAAAACGATAACCATATTGATTTTATTCAAAAAGTTACGTCTGCCATCTTGGATTTCAAAATGGATGTTATATTCGTAATTAGCATCCCGGGAAACCTCGAAAACGACACCCATATTGATTTCATTTTAAAAGTCGCGTCCGCCTTCTTGGATCTCAAAATAAATCTTATATTCGTAATCAGGACCCCCGAGAACCTCGAGAACGATATCTGTATTAATTTTATTTAAATAGTCGCGTGCGCCATCTTCGATGTCCAAGTAGATGTTGTATTCGTCATGCTCCACCCAATGCGGGCCCGACACGCACCGGCTCGGTGTGGTTTGCGCTTTAGAGTTCCTAAGACTGTGGTACAACCATAGGCGTATTCAGAATTTTGTCATCATTCAACGTAAATAGAAATAATCTACTTTTTCTTTGATTTGAATGAATGAGTTTTTTCAAAATACACGCTAAAAACGATAGACGACTTTGTGGGATTCCTGGGAATTATTTTTTCCCGATCTGTCATTCATAGTCATCTTTGGGATCCAATAAAAAAACCAAATACATTCGTGCATACAACGCATGGTCACCCTAGTGTGTCAGTGCTTTGTAAATATGAAAACCATATGAAAACACTTTACCTGTGAAAAGATAAGCCACAGCCAGGATATGATTCTTTTTTACAACCACGTACGCAACAAAAATTCACCATTTTATAATAAAATATACTGAAAATTCAAAAACATGAAAAATTACAATAAACCGCCATAATTGTTGTCAATATGACAAATCAGTGTTGACATTTAAAGGTTAAAGTTTACACCAATATTATTTTATAAATTCAATAAGAATACGTAACAAAATAGGACAATCTACTTTTATTAATGGCTTACATCACTATTACGAATTTCACATTATCGTATTATACGTGGGACACTCAGAAAGTTTTGCGAAACTAAAAAAAATTGTTCTATACGTACATATATTTTTATCAAATCTTTTCAAAGTACTTTCCACCAGCCTCTATACAAAGATTCATGCGCCTAAACCAGTTTTCAAAACACTTTTTCCAGTCCGCCGCAGACACCTCGTTTACAGCCTGCTCGAACGCAGCCAGCGCATCTTCCGGCGACGAAAATTGTATCCCTTTGAGCTGATTTTTTATTTTTGGGAATAAAAAGAAGTCACACGGTGCTAGATCAGGGCTGTAAGGAGGGTGACCCAGGAGTTTGACTGGCGTGCTGTCCAGGAAGTCCCTCGTTTTGAGTGCGGTGTGCGCAGGTGCATTGTCGTGGTGGAGCAGTAGCCCGCGGAGCCCTGTGTTTGGTCGCTTGTTGCTTATAACAGAGAAAACTTCTGGCAAACATTTGGTAGTATACCATTCGGCATTAATGCTTCTTTGATCCCGTAAGGGAATTGATACCAAGTGGCCAGTCAAATTAAAAAAGCTAGCGATCAAAATCTTACCCCCGCTTCTAGATCGCTTCACTTTGGTAGGCGTTGGCTCATTTTGAAACACCCAAACAGTCGACTGGCGCTTGGTTTCTGGGTCGTATTGATAAATCCAGGACTCATCACCTGTAACGATGTCGTAAACACGCCGAGACGAGCCTGCTTCAAATTTGTTAAGCATATCACGGCACCATTCCACCCGGGCCTGCTTCTGAGCATCGGTGAGGTTGTGCGGCACCCAGCGTGATACTATCCTCCTCACGCGAAGATGGCTGTGTAGAATCTCGTGAACGCTTCCCGATCCAATCTTCAATATGTGTTGAATCTCCTGATATGTAATTCGCCTATTGTCTTGGATTAAATTTTTCATTGCTAGCACGTTTTCTTCGGTAACAGCCGTCAAAGGGCGACCGCTTCTTTCGTCATCCCCCAAAGTTGGTCGACCGCGCTTGAATTCGTTATACCAACGATACACGGTTGCCTTGGAAGGGCCTTCATCCATGAATGCCATTTGAAGTCTATCGTACGATTCATCCGGTTTCAGGCGACACTTGAAATCGTATAAAATCATAGCTCTAAAATGTTCCCGGCGCAGATCCATATTTCAGTGAGACACAATACTTTGAATTAACTCGCAAAAAATGTGGAGGGAAATTTTGAAATTGGAACTTACTTATTTTTACTTATAAATAATCATATTTTCGAAAAACATTATAACTGGCCAGTCTCCCATATATTAAAACTTTTTTTCGCAATACTTTCTGAGGGGCCTGGTAGAAGTGCGGTAATAACGAATTTTAGAAAACTATAATTTTGATTTAAAAACTACTATAGAAATTTTTATTTTATATTGGCAATTTTTTAGACAAGGACACACAAGTCGCTTCTCGGCTCTCCCTTTCTTTTGGTTTTCTGCTTACATCACTATTACATGGAAATAAACCTTAAAACATAGACATAAGGTATAGTTTTGTATTGATAAAAATATGTAGTACTTTGTCCAGGAATGTATGTAATACATACATATATAATGTTCTTGCCTATTTCATATCAAGCATTCAATGAGTTCCAGAAGTGGTGTCAACTGTCACTGTCAAGTGTCAACTTCTCAATCTCGATGCTAAAGGCTGCGTTCAGTTATATCAGGGGTTTTTCTCTTCGTCCTACTTTTTTGTCCTACTAGTAGGACCACGAGTGACCACGAGTCGTCGGACGACTCGTTCATTGCTGTGGTTCATTGGGCGTAAAGAGTATATATAAGGTTGTCTGGTAGAGAACGCCTATGGCGTTAAGACCGCCTTTGTACCCTGTTGTGCATAAAGAATTAAATAAATAAATATAATCACTACGTTCTAACTAGTTTTATTAGATATTCTGTGAGTACTATTAGATATTCTGTGGTTCTAGCGTTCGTTTGTATGATCGCTCTGAGTAACTGAACGACCAAAGTACGCTCTGCGCGTCATCGGGCGATATTACTGAACATAGCCAAAGACTGTCAAAAACAGAAAATGCTTTTCTTGATCGATTAATTATCTCGATGAGGTTATAGGCAGCATAGGTTACGATCAGTAATATCGCCCGACGACGCACGGAGCGTACTTTGGTCGTTCAGTTACTCAAAGCGATCATACAAACCACAGATAATATAATACTATAGTAATACAAACCAATACAAACGAACGCACAAAGAGGCAAAGAACGCTCCGAGCGTCGTCCGATGACGTCGGGCGATATAACTGAACGCGGCCCAGATGTATATTTTTTTAATCAAAAATAAAATTAATCAAAACGGAAATAAATAATTCAAATGAATTATAGACAATTATATGAACGATGAAATAGAAAGTTACGTGTATCCGAGTCTTAGCGAAAAACATGCATTGAAGATCCGGCTTTACAAGACAATAAGGCTCTAGACGCCTATTAGCCGGATAGCCCCGGTCACCAGGCATATGCAGTAGCACTGTATATCATAATGCCTCACTGCCAATCGGGACGTCATTCCGTCAGCTAGCGGCATCAAACTTTTGAGCCGACCTCAGGCGCGGTTCCAGCCCAAGATTTTGGGGGGGGTCAACTTGGCTTACGTACAGTTTTTCATATTTATGCGAAAAGTTGACTTCAATTTAAATGTATTTTTTGGAGTTATAGAATATGAACGTTAATATAGAAGCGCGAGCGAAGCGAGCGTGAATATTTTTTTTCACCGCCAATCGCTTGCGCCTTTGATATAGTGTCCGATCGCAACGGCAGGCTCTTGTAAAGTAGCGCAAACCGTTCAACAAAACGAACTACCGCCGTCGTATGTGATATGATTTGTCATTAAACTGGAAATATCATTCATAATTTATTTTGAGCTAAATAATACATATGCTGTAAATTGAACTTCTTTAACAAAACTCTAAAATAATGTTTGGTATTGTTTTACATACGAGTAGATGTCGTGTAATATCGTGTTTAAGTAAGTAGGTAGTACTTACCTAGTTTTGATTTAATTGTTTACTTTTGGACGTTTAAGCAGGAAGTTAATAATTTATTTAATTTATTTTTGTAAATTGTCTATTTTTAGGAGATTTGTCAATTTGCGTTTATGGGTCATGCCCCTACGACCCCCCCCCCCCTAGAACCGCCACTGGCCGACCTATCATCATAACGCGCCGTCCACCCCCTGTCCCCCGCCAACATTTTACGACTGTATTCTCAAGCAAAACTTTGCTGGTCTAAGAGCAGAAAAACATTGTTTTTACCTTCAACAAGGGATCCATTGTATCCTTCACGATGATGTGTTGAGTAGTAGCCAGGACGACATCGGCAAATATACGAACCTCGCGCCCAACCCGCGTATCTCACACTCATTTCTCTGTTTGGGCTGTATTCACACTAGAAATAACGTATTTGTTATTCGGTACAATCAGGAACGAAAGGGCGCAAGTGGCTGCTACATGCGCCTTATAGGTTAAGGCGCATGTAGCAGCCACTTGCGCCCCCATCAGTAAAAAATTATTACTCGCTGAATACGTCATTTATCGAAAATTCATTTTTAACCATTGAAGTACAGGTACTGTAGTTTAATCAGAAACTATTGACTCTGTAAATTAAAGTTCGCTTTAGTATCCAGATAGAAAAAGTGGCCGTTTTTCACACAATCTACAACTAAAGCAAACTATAATTTACAGAGTTAATAGTTTCTGATTAAACTACAGTACCTACCTGTACTTACTTCAATTGTTAAAAACGATTTTTTACTGAAGGGCGCGCTACTTGTTTGCTAATGCTGCTATATGCGCCTTAACACTTTCCAAAGTTTCAAAAGTGATATACGAATGAAAACTTACATACAATTTTGTTTGTAACAAGTTATTAAAGAGAACAGAATACTTTTATTACAAAGCATTATGTTACATACCTACTTATTTAAAAGAATAATCGGATTCTATGATTATTACCTAAGTAGGTAATTAATAAAAAAAAACTAAATAATCATCGGGTATATTGCTGACTTGATAAATTTACAAGTTAATTTTGTGAATTTACGACATAGGTAAGTGTACACTTACGTAAGTAGTATCGTTGGGGCATTTGTGTGTTCCGTGAAATGAATATATTTGGTTATCATTTTCATCTTCAGTGTCCGCCTCGCATTGGTTTATTTCCAAGCTAGATATGTCTATGTCGAGCGAGACGATACCTTTCAATCTGAAACAGCAAAATGTATTTAGGTCACGCTTGCTGTCGCTGGAGCGTTATAAGTTCCCGTTCGCGTTAAAGCGTTATAAGGGCCTAGTGCATTAAAAGAGCGACGCGAGCGAGTGACGATATTTAATTGATAAATAGGCTTTACGAAATAAATGAATATGAATATGATCGTCCGGCGCACCCTGGGCAGTCAGCCCCGCTACCAACTTGCTGACTGGCTAATCTTTTCCCCACGACATGAGCTATTATCATTATGTAGCTCGTGTCGGCACGAAGAAGAAGGGCCTAGTACGAGTTTGACACTTAAGAATACAACTTTTATAGTTTTCGTCAATAGCGGATTTACCAGTGGCGGGCTGAGTAGGCTGGAGTCTAGGGCGGCAGATTTTGGGGGCGGCATGTTATGTCTTACATAATTAAAAAGATTAGAAAGAAAAGAAAGAAAAATAGTTTATTTCTGCATTCACCTAAATGTCCACAATGTTTTGTGTGGACCTAATAGGTCCACACAACAGGAAACATGTAATGTTTCACCACTTAGATAACCCTTTTTTTATTTATTTTTGCCGTGGGGAAATCCTCATGGACGCACTTTGCCCGGGATAGGCGGAGCCAGTGTCGGACTCTTACCGACTAAAACCACCACGGTGTTCCTTCAACTACCTTTGCCGGGGGCGTGGGAGCCCGTGAGTATTCACACAACTACCCCCGACAGGTCCTGGCCCGCCTCAAGCAGGCGAGCCCCTTCTCCCCGTGCAGCCTAACGTTGACCGCACCCTCCTCGGTGGCGCACACGGAACACTGCACGCCACCTCACATCATGGGCCTTTACCAGCTGCGCCAACTACTCCGGCTGTACCAGCTACGCCAGCTGCTGGTCGGGCAGCAGACTATCCCGAGTCTGCTGCTCGCAGGCCCTACCTCCCGTAATTTTTTATAGTGGTTTTCTTCCTCGCGGTCCGGGCGGTGAAGCCAAGACCCTCGGTCCCAAGAGGCGCGAGAACACTACTCAGCGGGCACTCCTGGGTTTACGAGATCGACGGGGGCAGGGAAGGACAGTCCCCCCGCTGCCTGCCCAGTGGCAGGGTGAGTGCACACCGGGCCCGCCCCTGCTCCTCCACTGTGCCCTCTGTTGGCAACAGAAGGACACGTGGAGCAACTCCCCACGGGCCCCTGCCGCGCCAGAATATTCGCCACAGGCAATAAAATCCCCCGAAGGTTAATCCCTCGAAAGGATTTTATTGCCCGTGCCCAGGATGCACAAGCCAAACAACTGCCGTTCCCTCCAGACGTGTCCAGAAGGACAAGCAGCCGTCAGGCACACGTGTAGGTTTCCGGCCAGCACCCCACCACTTAGATAATCCTAAGGCGACACTCTGACCCACTATAGAGCTTTTTTTGCTCAGAAATATCCAAAAACCCATGCCCAAAAACTATTGCTTGAATCGTTGGACTGTAAAAATAATCTAGGAACTGACACTTGTAGAGGTTGGTAGGGGGGGGCAAAATTTTAATAGCCTACTGGCGGCAAATGTCTAAATCCGCCACTGGTTTTCGTTGACTTTCATTCGCAAATCAGTAGTTCCTCCTCGTATCCGCCAGGGGCGCTACTGATTTATGAATGAAAGTCGAAGAAAACTATGAAAGTATTCTCAAGTGTCAAACTCTTACTAGGCCCCCAGAAGGGTATAATCATGGTATAATAACACCAGGTAGTCTCTTCCCGTGACAGCTAGGTCACGTGATTGCCTCCGTACTACGTCATCGGCCGTGGAGCCAATAGCGGGCTGTTAGCGTGACACTTGTCAGTTTGATGTGCTGCCACTTTGTGAAAATAAATTAGCCGAGCAAAATGATTTTTTTCATTTACTTGCTTCTATAAAGAATCGCTTTTGAACTAGTAATTTTATACAGTTTCCTTTAATAACTAATTAGATGAATAACAAGAGATAACAAATAGTTAGGCTAGTTAGGAATTTATTTTAAATTCATTATGAACAAAAATCTCCTTAAGTATATTGAAGATATCAATCAATGGCAGCACTGATCGTGACGTAGCTTGGAGGCATCGCGCTGTCATTGCGGGAAGAGAATACCTGGTGAAACATCTTATTATACTATGGGTATAATCAGCTTTTCAGAAACAGGAGGTTAGTTATCTGCAGGACCAGGGCCGTCCAGGAGGTCTTGGGCACACAGTTTTGAGGTTCTTATATAAAGCACAAAAGGCTAATAAAAACATCAGAATGTAAGTAGGTACTTTTGTATAGGCACAAAACTTTTGTGACTATTGGTTTTTATCGTTAAAGCTTTATGCCTACATAGGAAACGCATGCTGAACAAAATTTTGCTGAGCGACCCTGCTTAATCTAGGTATTTTGTTAACTGTGCATTGAACTGAGAAATCAATGTGATTTTTTAAATTAATAAAATACATACTTAGGTAATACATAGACTCTGGGTTTTGGCATGTGGCAAAAATTTACTAATCAGCTGTCTAATCCTAATAATCCTATGACGTCAAGTATTATGATTAGTTGTTAGTATTTTTGCTGACCAATCACAAGAGCTGAAATTAGATTTGACAACAGATGAAACGGTTTCCAATCGGCCCTTACCTTTGATATTTAGAATTTCCCTCTCTCACTAAAGCGAAAGCTCATGGACATGTGCATACTCCCCAACCTCACCTATGGAGCGCAAACATGATCACTGACAAAGCGTCAAAAGCCCGCACTTCGTTTGTCAGCGAGCAAAGCAACGCAGTATCCTAGGATTTAGACTTATAAGAAACTCTATAGTGCGTTCCAAAACACAAATTGCTGATGTAGGCCAAACAACTGCCAAGCTTAAGCGGAACTGGTCTGGTTACATCTGCCGCATGCCGGAGGAGCTAACAACCACACAGTGGGTTCCAGACAGCAGCAAACGACAACGCGGCAGGCCCAGACGGAGATGGCGGGATGAACTTAACTCCTATCTGAAGGATTGGCCCCAGAAGGTAAAAGACAGGGACAAGTGGAAAAAGGGAAGGGAGGCCTTTGCCCTGCAGTGGGAGACTACAGGCTGATAGTAATAATAATAATGTGTGTGTGTACTGGCTGTGTAGTGTGTACCCTGGTTCCTCCGGCCCTGTTTTATTTGAAGTAGTGGCCACTGGCCAGCAAGTAACATTAATAAAGGAAAAAGTGTATATTTGTGAGTTTACGACTCATTACTTCTTACCCACGGATAGTAGACACAGGCACGGTATAAGATAACAACCAACGTTTTGCTTCGCAGCTGTAGTACGGATAAGTCCACCAGCCTTCCATTGTTGCACCGGGCGGAGATGGCATGAATTTTGGAGACCGAAGAGTTTCAATTTCATGTGCTGACACATACCTGAAAAATTAAGAATGTTTTGATTCTAAGTAGTGTGGTTTATTGGGTCATATTTTCATTTAATAAATTGGATCTTTTGAAAATGAGATCCTCCTGAATCATTTTTATAATTCTAACTTAATATTGCTGAAGGTCCGCAGCATTAAAATAAGTTTTATTTTTAACCGACTTCTTATGATCAACAGACTTCACTGAATAACGTATCTAAAACTATTCTCATCCAACAATTTCCACAACTGCTTCCGATCAAATCACCTACATTAATTGTTCACTATAAATAATAATAATAAATAATAAATAAATTTATTTAATTCAAAAACACTGGTACAAATTTTACAGTTTAACAGCGGTTTTCAAACTAGGCAAGCCTGTATCTTGAGAACCTGGGTTGAGTATCACTTACATAAAAAAAAACATCATTATAAATAAAAGAGGACAAACATAAAAGCCTTGAGATAATTAATTAAACTTAAACTTCGAAACTAAAATCGTATCTATAAAACACAAAAAAAAGGAAATTAACATAGTAACTTTAGGTAATCTTAGGTATCATCATAACTTTAGGTAATCAATCTTATTTTAGACATTGTTATTTATTAAGAATTTAGCATGGTATGAGCGGCATGAGCCTGAATATGGCGATCTTTTATATAATTTTAACCATTGTAACACCAGCAAATAAAGAATATTGAATTGAATTGAATTAATTGAAAAAATCCCCGATATCTCCAAGGTACTAACTTCGTATCACGATCCTGAATAACGTTTGTTCTATGACTTTGGCCAAAAGCAAACAGGATATATTTATTTGAAGTATCTAAAATTTGCGTATATTATAGTATACCTATATTTATGCCGCAAGCTCGAGCGCGTTTGTACTAGCCGCATAGCCGACGCGACCTTTCGTTAGCCGCTAGAATATGCAAACTACAGAGTATTTTCATATTTTCGTATGAAAAAAAAAGTTTCGAATTATGAAAAGTGGTAGAACACGTTGTTCACGTTCATAATACAAAGTTAGTTATAAGAGGTTTCGTGTATTTTTTCAATTAACCTGTATATCGATTTGGCAATACGGTACCAAATATTACTTATATGCTTATGAGTTATGACGGTACGTCTACGGTCACAACACATTTCGTTCTAGTGTTTCTTACCATGGATATTCAGGATCAGGCGGTTTATCAAACTGCGGGGACACAACGGGGACGGGTTCTGCGGATCCGTATCGCTCCCAGGCCACGGCACTGTTCACCACGCCGTCAGACCTTAGGGCCAGCGCTCGGGCACCCACTGCTCGC
Organism: Asteroscopus sphinx; assembly: GCA_949699075.1. Taxonomy (NCBI): domain Eukaryota; kingdom Metazoa; phylum Arthropoda; class Insecta; order Lepidoptera; family Noctuidae; genus Asteroscopus; species Asteroscopus sphinx. The sequence continues at coordinate 11,258,444 of OX453018.1, read as the reverse complement.
TCTGTAGGATTTGAGCCCAACACCAGGCCTTGCGATACCGCCATTAGAACTTCTGTAGGCATAAGAAAAAAAATTGGATATTATTCTACATTTATCTTCTTCTCCGTGTAGTGCCAGACGTAAAGAATTGCTGCACCACTCTATATCTTCTCATGCGAGTCGTAAAAGGCGACTAAGAGATTCACCAGCGGATGGGCAGCAGCATTCTGACCCCCAGTTTCTGGAAGGCTGATGAATTTGATCTGTTGTCAAATGTTATGTCAGCTCCTGTGATTAGCCAGCAAAAATGTTAACCACCAATCAAATCGCTTGACCTGAGATTCGACAGCTGATTAGTTAATTTTTGCGTTCATGAGCCTTTCAGAAACTGTGAGCAACAAACCAACTGCGATCGCCGACTCGCGTCATTGCGTGGCGATTATGGCATATCCCCCCAACATGATCAGCTTGGGGGAGGCCTATGTCCAGCAGTGGACATAGGTTTCCTAGCTTCATATCAAAAGGTCTTAATTCAGGCCGTCTTCGCAAAAGTGGCCTAAGTTTAGACAATTATTATTAATTACTTACAATGGACTAAGTGTGAAACTAGGAATATTTTTCAAATAATATCTCTGAAATTATACAAAAACAACTTCAATTTACAACTAGTAGAGCTTTGTTGTAGAAAACGGCAAAGAACGATCACACGTAAAATAATACCATATCTCTAGTCGTCACGACGGACGTGTCCATTTGGGGGACGCCCTTAGGTGGTTTTGCAACCGCGATTTTAGATTATAAGTTAGGTTTTTGGATTTTTGTCGGCGGATGGAATCCCTGACGGGATTCTCCGCCACCCGCGGTCCCTATTTTGGGTATAGATCTGCGAGAGTCAATTAAAAAAAAAAAGGACGTGTCCATTCTAATACGATCTTAAGTATACCATACTTACAATGAATTTCTATGAAAGTAGGTACAATTAATTTCAATGCAAGTACAATAAATAAAGTACTAAATAAATATTTTTGGGACATTTTTACACAGCACCATCTAGTCCCAAACCAAGCAGAGCTTGTGTTATGGGTACTAGACAATGGATATAATAATTATATACTTTTTTTTTGTAAATACATACTTATAATACATGACAACACAACACAATGACTTTCTATGAAAGTACAATGACTTTCCATGAAAGTACAATGAATTTCCATGAAAGTCATTGCATACTTACTTAAAATCCGGAGTCTGGATTTATGCTCGGTTAATGCCAATAGGTTCGGCCCCCTATTACATGGGACTTTTTACATAACTGGCGAAATGTGGGTTTACTAATACACCTCTGCCTACACCTTCTGCGGACAGGGTACACACGCGTAATGTTATGTTATCAAAAATATTGTACTACATGTTGTCCACAATATTACGGAATATTGTGATTACATGAGCATCCGAAAGATCCCAAACTCAAGCAAAATATGTTGCAAGGCTATTTAAGCTATTTTATTTAAAACTAGCTGTGCCCGCGACTCCGTCCGCGTGGATGTCGGAAAATAACATCGTGTCATAATTATGAACACAATATCTTCAAATATAAGCGCCTACACAGACGATGACACTATTTACCGACCATACTATATTTTGTTTTTACAACCAACCGGCTAAAGTGATGGAATTTCATGGAATTAGCCCTAAAAGCGTCTTCTCAGAATGAGAGAGTCATTCTGAGAAGACGCTCGTGCCCAGCAGTGGGAAGTAATTGGGCTGATTATGTTATTCTATAACACTAACCACATGTCTTCTTATGCTGAGAAGAGACCCGTGTCCAGCAGTGGGACTGTAATGGGCTGGTAATGTTATGTTATTCTAGAATACTAATAATATACAGTTCATTAACTCTTCTCGTTTCGAGAAGAGGTCCGTGCCCAGCAGTGGGGCAGTAGGTAATGAGCTGATTATGTTATGATAATCTATTACACTAACAATATCCAGTTCCTTAACTCTTCTCATTCCAAGAAGAGGGCTATGCCCAGCAGCGGGACAGTGATGGGCTATGTTATGTTATTCTATATTTTCTATAATACTAATAGAACCTGCAACCTGCATACAACCAACAATCATGACCTCTACTTTGTATGCAACTTAATACAATAGAGGGGTCAAGCTGTATCGCTGGATCTACTCAACCGATTCAGATAAAACATACCCTATATTTTAAGTTAGACTAATACCAATACAAATGCTAATTTTCATTACGATCCGTTCAGCCGTTTTCACGTGATGAGGTAACAGACAGACAGACAGACAGACAGACATAAATTTTTTAAACGATTGATTCGTGTTCTATAGCTTATTTCTAGTCCCCCTAGCCGGTTTTCGCGAAAAAAAACTCAATGTACAGACTTTTCGACCTTTACAGTTTTATTATAGTATAGATGTATTAGCATAAACATGTTCTGTCGTATCCTGTTACTAAAGTAGGGTTTAGGTATCCTGTTATTGAAGTAAGGCTTTTATGAAAAGTTGGATCAATAATAACTAGGTGCATCGTGTAACGTTGAATTTAGATTTTGTTTGTCTGATTTCTGATGCTCACCAAATCCACACAATATTATAAATGCGAAAGTAACTCTGTCTGTCTGTTTGTTACCTTTCCACGACTAAACCTCTGAACAGATCGTAATTAAATTTGACAAAGCGGTAGCCTGGGACCTGGAGAAGTACATAGAATCCTTTTTATCCCGGGAAGATAAACAGTTCCCGAGGAATGCGCGATGACATCTTTATGTGTTTCTAGGTCTACACACTTCATACAGGCTACCTAGGCTAGCCTACGGGCCCGCACCATAAAGGAAGAGAAAAGACAGATAAGCTAAAAAAAGGTTTTTATTAGGCTGACACGTAGTGGTTATATTCTCTTTGAGCTGACAATACGAATCTAGGGAGGGCTAAAAATCCAGCAGTTTTCTCCGTCTCGAAAGCTCGTACCCCAGGATTAGCATAGAGGTACGCAGAACCAGCCCGCTGTTACGGCCCTGTGGAGAGCACCGGCTGGAGTGACGATTGTGTATTGACCCTTGCATGTTACCCAAAGTTTCCAAGTCAAGCTGATGCAGCATGTAAGCGGCAAGGTCTGCTGTTACCAATGTGCGAAATGCAGCGGCGCCCTCAGGTGGTAAGTTCGAAGCGTGACACACAACGCTCCTGTTGCACCAGAGACTCATCAACCATATTAAAGAGTGTCTAAAATGGTACCCGCAGCTTCCAGACCGAGCTGATGCAGTAGGTTAGCGGCGAGGTCTGCTCTTGCCGTGCCGTGTCCCATCGAGCGACGTACAGCGGTGCTCGCAGTCGACCATACCGATGTGTGACGCACAATGCCCCCGTTGCATCCGAGACTAAGGGTAGCTTTAGCCGAAGTGACAATTGTGCCTATTAAAGAGTGTCTAAAATGGTACCCGCAGCTTCCAGACCGAGCTGATGCAGTAGGTTAGCGGCGAGGTCTGCTCTTGCCCGTGCCGTGTCCCATCGAGCGACGTACAGCGGTGCTCGCAGTCGACCATACCGATGTGTGACGCACAATGCCCCCGTTGCATCCGAGACTAAGGGTAGCTTTAGCCGAAGTGACAATTTTGCCTATTAAAGAGTGTCTAAAATGTTACCCGCAGCTTCCAGGTCGAGCTGATGCAGTAGGTTAGCGGCGAGGTCTGGTCTTACCCTTGCCGTGTCCCATCGAGCGACGTCCAGCGGTGCTCGCAGTCGACCATACCGATGTGTGACGCACAATGCTCCCGTTGCATCCGAGACTAAGGGTAGCTTTAGCTGAAGTGGCAATTGTGCCTATTAAAGAGTGTCTAAAATGTTACCCGCAGCTTCCAGGTCGAGCTGATGCAGTAGGTTAGCGGCGAGGTCTACTCTTGCCCTTGCCGTGTCCCATCGAGCGACGTACAGCGGTGCTCGCAGTCGACCATACCGATGTGTGACGCACAATGCCCCCGTTGCATCCGAGACTAAGGGTAGCTTTAGCCGAAGTGACAATTGTGCCTATTAAAGAGTGTCTAAAATGTTACCCGCAGCTTCCAGGCCGAGCTGATGCAGTAGGTTAGCGGCGAGGTCTGCTCTTGCCCTTGCCGTGTCCCATCGAGCGACGTACAGCGGTGCTCGCAGTCGACCATACCGATGTGTGACGCACAATGCTCCCGTTGCATCCGAGACTAAGGGTAGCTTTAGCTGAAGTGACAATTGTGCCTATTAAAGAGTGTCTAAAATGTTACCCGCAGCTTCCAGGTCGAGCTGATGCAGTAGGTTAGCGGCGAGGTCTGCTCTTGCCCTTGCCGTGTCCCATCGAGCGACGTACAGCGGTGCTCGCAGTCGACCATACCGATGTGTGACGCACAATGCCCCCGTTGCATCCGAGACTAAGGGTAGCTTTAGCCGAAGTGACAATTGTGCCTATTAAAGAGTGTCTAAAATGTTACCCGCAGCTTCCAGGCCGAGCTGATGCAGTAGGTTAGCGGCGAGGTCTGCTCTTGCCCTTGCCGTGTCCCATCGAGCGACGTACAGCGGTGCTCGCAGTCGACCATACCGATGCGTGACGCACAATGCCCCCGTTGCACCAGTAGCTACTGCATGCACCAGACGCAGTGATGATTCTACTTCTTCCTGTAAAATAAATTACCATAAATAAAAGGATCCATCTGTGACCTTTATTCTTTTTCATTAATTTAACCTTATCACCGCCACGGCATCGTAAAGGTTTTCGTGCCCTCAGCGCCACGTCTTCTATAGAAGACAAATATTGTATGGACGTTAGCACAAAATTAGAAAGTCGTGGTGCTGAGGGCACAAAATCGTTTGTCTTCTACAAAATGTAACAAAAACCCTGTTGTTCCTGTGAGGTACGTTATCAGAATCGATATTCATACGTAAAGACACAAGTCATTTGGAAAAACTCTTCAATAAAAATAATCAAATTAAATATTAAATCATTATTATACTCCTATGACGAATTGGAAAGTCTTCTGCAGGCCATCATAGCAGCTTAGGTGATGGCCTCTGTTGTCCCTACGCCGTTATCACGTTAGTGTGCCAACACATGCATCCCTATCATACAATCACTTCCAGCACATACACATGATTAACATATACCTACTCACATTCAGAATAATCAGTCACGTCCAACACTCACACACTCACCCCCACCATCATATACACTCACATTCACACTCCCAATCAAGTCACAACACAGCCCACTACACAAAATACAACACACAAACAAGTGTACAACCCATGTATTTTATTATTGTATAATTATTCTCTAATTAGTTCACCATTATATTTTTCTTTTTGTTTTGTAATACTAATGACCAGCCTTATACTGTACCAATAATTGGGAAGGAACTAATTCCTGAAACACAGGGATAACCTAATTTTGGAGTTAGGGACTTATTTAAATTGTTATGTGGAAGTCAATAAAGTATCTATTATCTAGTATCTATTATTAATTGTAAATTGAAAGTGATATACCTAATCACTTTTTTTTTATTGAAGAAGGTTTTCTTGTTTGTGCCTCTGCTCACTATCCTCTTCCTTCTTTTTGTGCCTTGAACTATACCAGTTGGAAAGAAACGAACAAAGAGGAGAAATAAGAGGAAAAAATTGTCTCATATAAATGAAACGGTTCTCCTTTTAAGAAAATTCACGAGTATTGATTGGCTACAAAACTCTTTACAATTTTGACTTTAAAATACCAAAAAGTTTTTCTGTTGCTACGCCGATCGCATAATTCATGACAAAAATTTATTTTACCTTAAAAGGAAAATTACTAGAGAACCGAGAGGGGATCGGAAGACAAATTAATTTGCCTACCTATTATTACACCTACATAATAAGTAGGTCACTATCCTCCGAGCCTTTTCTCAACTATGTTGGGGTCGGCTTCCAGTCTAACCAGATGTGGCTGAACACCAGTATTTTACACGGAGCGACTGCTATCAGACCCCGCAACCCAGTTACTGGGTAATACCGACATTTTGTGGCTAGTTGTCACACTTTCGGGATTCTGACTACCCGTACCGACTGCCATAGATATTGGTATAGCAACCGGGACCGACATAATAACTAGATGTTTAAGTTAGATCTAGTTAGAGAGAGTTAGTGATATTTAAAGATATGTCATACCCTACAAAACAAACGAAAAAAATGTTCCGTACGCAGCGGCAGCACAATACGCATAAACTTGTACAAAGTAAGTAAGTTGGGTACTTCAAGTTACTTTCGCATCATAATTTGAATACTTTTTGTACACGCATGACGGCATTTTAGTTTTTTTTGTCACCGATCACGTTCGGTGCCTTAATTGGCGCGGATTAATAGAAAAAACGTACCAATTAGGACGTTTTCGAGTCTTCAAATTGCGAGCGCTAGTAACATATCTGTTAGAGTACAAAATCCAACTTGATGGCCATAAAACCAAGGTTAAGATGGTTTCTGGTTTGGAAAATTCCTCTAAAGCGTAAAATTAACAATCGTCGGACCACAAACCCATTTTCATTCAAATTTCTATTATAAACTTGTGCAACATATCCTACGAAGTACGACGTACACTCGTATACAAAATTAAATTCAACTTGTTGAATGTTTTTGTGGGAAGCGCTTGTTTTAATAACACGTATAGCAGCCAGTATTTAAATGTCGCCGCGTCGACAGAAAGGGTAACATTAGCAACAGCGGGGCTTCTAATTAAGGGCAGAGACAACGGAATTTATAAGCGTTGTAATTTCAACAATAACACATGCGACAAATTTTCCGCTTTCCCACAATACAGGATTATGTCCACACGACGACCTTAATCCCGTTTTGGGATTACCCATAACCTGATTGGTTGTTCAAATACCTACGTAGAAGCAACGAGGTAATACAATTATTTTTCTATTACTGAGGTGGCTCTTAGTACCCGTCACATCGAATAAAACTTCAATAAGTATAATTCCGAGTATTTCTTTGGGATTAACCTCCACCGAACTCGACATAGAATATTAATGAATGTTAAGCAAACGACGCAGAAAGTTTTAAAAGTCAACAGAAAGTCGAAATCGGTTTTAGGTAATATGAAAGGTACTATGAAATGTAACTTAACATAAAACTAATTTAGTTTTTTTTTCTTAAGTTTATAGTTGTGTATGTCTGTAAATATTATTTGTTGTTAGGTACTATTAAAAAAAATTGAAAATATCTGCTAATGGGTCTGAGGAAAGCCTATGGTCACGAAAATTCCCATTTAGTGGCCAAAAAGAAAATAAATAAGTATAAAATTTATAATAAAAAATACTGCCATTACGAAAATCCCGTAAATCAAGACTCCATTGATCAGAGCTTAAAAATCTTGACATGTTAGGACAAATCCTGGCCCACCACCAACGTGCAGCGATGAGATTTCACTTTGAATTTCAAAGTGAGTTTTCCAATTTTCCAAACAGAGCTGCAAAACAGTAACCGTTCTATTAAAAGGCACCTGTCTATATAATTAAATCTAATACTAGGTTAGTGTTTGTACAACTTCGTGGACCACGTTTGTCCCTAACGAGTTTTCAACGAGCTTCGAAGACAATCTTCGCGTTTCATTTAATTATCTCTAATTTACCCAGACAGAATATTGTTCTGGAATTGAAATAATATTACTGTATTTGAGAGTGGTTTAAGCTTACTTCATTTTACGGTTCGTTGAGTTTGCTTATTTTATTTTTAAGGACATTGGAAAGGATCATGGGCCATGTCCAAATTTGTACAAAAAATAAAATAAAGATTTTTAGAGTGTTGGAATAGTTTTACTATTGGTCCCTAAAGAACAACATTCGGCATTTAAAATATTTTTAGAATCCCGGAAAATATACAGGATGGATATAACAATACGACAATAAATAAAACCACGTACAGAGTATCACGTCCTCTGATCGTACACAACAAATTAATCAAATCCAGTCAATAGCTTAACCACGGGAAGTTATTTTAATTTCATTAATTTTGAACGAAGAACCATTTTTCTAGGCAAAGATCGTTAAATCAAAGATCTGTGCGAGCCCATATAATTTTAAACACTCTTTCTCAATGATTACAGATGATTTACAAATGGTGTTACTTATTAATTCGATGTTTTAATATTTATTTTGTCAAAAAATTTAGTTTTTTTAATTTTCTATAAACAACTTAGTTGTTTACGTTTAAAATGTTTCTATAGACTCGTAACAACGGTGTTTTCATTTATTGTCGTATTGTCGTATCCACGTTGTAAATAAAATAAATAATTTTGAAATTTTGCTATTTCTGAACGCGTGTTCTACTTATCCCGGAATACGTAAACGTAACAATCAAGAAAACAAGTTGCGAGATTAGTTTCATATGACATGTTTCGAAACATTACATGTTAAATGTTTTTTCGTGCGAACTCACAGTTACGTACACTGCAGAAAACTGAAAAAAATTCTTTGACAGTTTTCAAGATTTGTTGTTGCCTGTGTTTGCATTGACTAAAAACTTGTACATTGACATGTTTGTCTATAGATTTGTCACGGCTGACGTTCGCACTGTTGCTTAATCATGTCTCACAACTTGTATAAATCTTGGTTTTTGTGTTTTCCAATGAGGTCGGTGAACATGATATGGACGAAAGCAGATATTTGAAGTTCATCGAACTTTGACAATGATTTCCATGTTTGTATCCAATACGAAAATAAGTAAATATGAACTTTATCATCACAAAAATTATCACGCCTTTTTCCCATTGGGGTAGGCAGAGACTATGAATTTCCGATCCTGACACACCTTTTTCACATCACCTACGTTCATTAACCTAGTTATGCATGCTCGTCAATTTAGAGGTACTCTAGCCTGGTCTTTTTTGAAAATGTCCGCGATTTGGTTACGGCATCTGTGGTTACGGTACAACATTGCTTCATCATCATCATAGGGCAACATTCACCCTCATATAAAATACTTTCTAGCTATAACGGTATCAGAACATCATTTGATATATTTACTGGTTCTTTAGCCTCAGCTAAATTAAATATGGCTAAGTTAATCTGCTAGTGGCTACTTCGTACACCAAGTAGTACAATTTATTGATAGTTTGTCGTTTTAAGTTACTGGTTTTAATATTAATATAAAAACCAATTTATTAATTTTTTTTTCATTCCCCCATCTCGGAAAGAGTATTTTTGCTCTTCGATATCTGAGTGCAAAAGCCGTTTTTATTCGCTAGAGGATAAAGTAAATTGAATTTAGAACATCGTGTCACTGAGTTTGTGAATTCAAAACATCATTAAACCTATTTACTTCTCCCTCCATGGTGCCGAATTTATCATACAAACTTTTTTAATTTGTTAAAAACTCAGACTCGGAACCTTCTTAAATAAATAAATAAATATCTTCTTGATGTACTTTTTTTTTATTTGCTTTGAGCGTGCCAGTTTCTTTTTACGTCATATTGTTAAAACCTTAGGTTAAACACAAGAAACTTGAAAACAAGTGAAAAACCTAAAATGCACAGATCTATTACCCTAAAATGAGTGGTTCTAGCGACGAGGAAGTTTATTTGACGCCAACAGAATTGACTGAAACTGTTAATAATGCACAAATGAGCTTTCTTCCTCAACAATCACGCGAGAAGTATTTGAAACAGTACGATATGTTTAACATGTGGCGACTAGATAAAGGAACCAAAACTTTCTCAGAAAACATTTTGCTCATTTACGCCAAGGGAATCCGATGAATCGGTACAACTATTAAGTATGACAGATAGTTTACCAACTGCAAGCTGTTTTCGAGAGTCATTACGAACCGTCTTTCGCACAGGTTTGACGACTTCCAGCCTCCCGAACAAGCCGGTTTCCGAAAAGGCTTAAGCACCGTAGACCACATACATACGCTGCGGCAGGTTATACAGAAGACCGAAGAGTATAACTTGCCTCTTTGTTTAGCGTTTGTAGACTACGAGAAAGCCTTCGATTCGATCGAGACTTGGGCGGTACTACAGTCTCTTCAACGGTGCCAGATTGACTATCGGTACATCGAAGTGTTAAAGTCTTTGTATGAAAACGCCACTATGTCAGTCCGATTACAGGACCAAGCCTCGAAACCTATCCTTCTGCAGCGAGGTGTGAGACAGGGAGATGTGATCTCTCCGAAACTGTTCACTGCTGCATTGGAGGATGTCTTCAAGGTTCTGGACTGGAAGGGGCTAGGCATTAACATAAACGGCGAGTACATCACTCACCTTCGGTTTGCCGACGACATAGTAGTCATGGCTGAGACCATGGAGGACCTCGATGTAATGATGATAATGCTCGATGACCTCAGTAGAGCTTCTGATATGGGTCTTAAAATGAATATGGACAAGACAAAGGTTATGTCGAATTCCCATATAGCACCCATTCCCGTAAACATCGGAGAATCTACACTCGAAGTTGTTGACGATTATGTATACCTAGGACAAACTGTCCAGCTAGGTAAGTCCAACTTCGAGAAAAAGGTCAATCGTCGAATCCGACTCGGTTGGGCAGCGTTCGGGAAGCTTATCTTCTCGTCCAAAATACCGCAGTGTCTCAAGACGAAAGTCTTTGACCAGTGTGTGTTGCCAGTAATTACTTACGGTACTGAAACGTGGTCGCTCACAATGGGCCTGATAAGAAGGCTCAAAGTCACTCAAAGGGCAATGGAGAGGGCTATGCTCGGAGTGTCCCTGCGTGATCGAATCAGAAATGAGGAGATTCGCAGGAGAACGAAAGTAACCGACATAGCCCAAAGAATTGCCAAACTTAAGTGGCAGTGGGCGGGGCACATTGCTCGCAGAATGGATGGCCGATGGGGCAGTAAAGTTCTGGAGTGGCGACCGCGTACTGGAAGGCGCAGCGTGGGTAGGCCCCCCACAAGGTGGACCAACGACCTGGTGAAGGTCGCGGGAATCCAATGGATGCGGAAGGCACAGGACCGGTCGTTGTGGCGATGTTTGGGGGAGGCCTATGTCCAGCAGTGGACGTCTTTCGGCTGAAATGATGATGATAGTTTACCGAAAAACAGTACACAAGTCACTAACACCAACATTACAGTACCTACCTAACAAAAATATTACTCTCAACTTAAGTAACTGTATCAACGTTACTTAAATTTTTCTTAATTATACCTAAGTATTATTTGTTATAATTTAAAGATTATTCTGTAATACTTACCTATCATAATGCAGTAGTTAATACCTAAACTGAAATAAAAGTATCTTGTGATTGTAATTTTTTTTTTTTGCATTTTGTCATTTCCTCGCTGAGGTGGGATGAAAAGTTACGTGTTGCACTCGAGTGCAAAGATTTTTCACCTTGTGCTCTTTTGATTCCCTCGCTGACGCTCAGGATTCTAACTTTTGAATCATTCGCTGCGCTCGTGATTCAATTTTAGAATCCTTCGCTTGCTCGGTCATCAAAATTGAGCACGCGGTTAAAAAGCTACTTTGCACTCTTGTATAACAAATAACTATTTCAACACACTTGCTCCTAAAGTGGCTCTTATTGCATCGATTTTAGGTTCATAATGTGGCTTATAACGCACGCGTGCTTTTTTCATTATATTATTGCACTAGTGCTTTTTACTTTACAGTTTATTTTTAAATCGCAGCAAAGAGTTTTTATGCCTGAACTAAATTAAACATTTTTGGGAATAAATCAACTGTATGAATTAAAATATGCTATATAAACATTTCATTTCATCAAATTATTAATTTTTGTCTACCAATTAATATTAATTTGTGTTATAAATAAAAAAATCAATTTATAATATTTTTATATTAGGCTGTATGGCGGTTTCCTTCGACCACCTGCGCGCACATAGCTGTATGTCACCGCGCGATCCGCGCGCCATTTTTAACATTTTTCACGAATTCAATATTTGTCTAAAATGTGTAATTTATGTTTTTTTCCTCGCAAATGTGTTGAAAAACGTCGTATGACACGCGTGAGCATTGACTATTATACTCTCGGCTCCATTACGCCCTCGCCTTCGGCTCGGGCTGCAATCCAGCCTCGAATATAATAGTCAACTTAGCTCACTTGTATCATAATGTACTATAATCGTCTTCTACGCATGATGTGTTCACTGCCACAGGGTGGACACCTGTTATTTATTTTAATTCTATTTTAATCCTAGCCTTGTTTTATCTGTCACAACCAATTTGTGAACCAAATAAAAAAAAAAAAAAAAAACATAATTTCAGTCGAAAGACCTCCACTGCCGGACATAGGCCTCTTCCAAGCATCGCCATAACGACCGGTCCTGCACCTTCCACATCCTGCGAATTCCCGCGACCTTGACCAGGTCATCGGTCGTCGTCGTACAACATTTACACCAGTATTATCTGGAAATATAAAAAAAAATCTTTCGATGAGTTGTATGATTTGTATCGAGACATTTTGATACGAAATTTATTGTGAAACAAGTTTCGTTTCAACAAGTTGTGTGATAATGCGAACGCGATTCGATACATTGACAGAAAACTTAGTTTTCAACATTTTTTTATGTGATTGTTTCGTCAGTGCAAACTCACATTATAAGTAAAAACTGTTCATTCTTATCACAAAATATTAAGTAATTTATTAATTACATATTATATAACTACATATTATGTAACCAGAAACTCGCCATAACTATCTGGTTCCACAATCCTCAAGGAAGCCAAATAATTATTTAGCATGCTTATATTAACAAGGCTGTAAATTTTACTGGCTCAGTTAAGAGTATTGGTAATTGTGGGATAGGTAAATACTAAATAATTAAATACACATTATTAGTATCTAGTACTACAACATAGGTATATTATAATGCGTTTAAAAATATATATATATATACCTAGTAATGAAAACACTTAAATAATTTGGTACACTTTTATTTTAACATCACTTACTTAACATAGTAGTTCCCAGTTTCAAAACCAGCAATATAATGAATTCAAATACAGCTCGATAACAACAGGGTTGCCAGATGAGTACAAGTGGATTATCGTACTGATGTTCTAAAATTATCGTATATCAAGGAATTTAGTGAAATATTATCGTAAACAGTGCTGAGCTACGAACAAAAACAATGATTTTCAGCATCAAAATTATCGTATTTCTGCGTATTTCAATCAATTTTGTATCGTACCAGAGCCAAAATTATCGTATATTTACGATAATTATCGTACGTCTGGCAACGCTGGATAACAATAATCACATCTTGCTGCCCACGTGACTAAAGTGGCCCGAGCGCGCGAATTTCAAGTCAATGAATGGACAAACTATACCGCAAAGTTTGAAGACAAAGGTCTTCAACCAGTGCGTCCTGCCAGTCATGACTTACGGTGCCGAGACGTGGACACTGACAGTTGGGCTAGTCCACAAATTTAAAGTCGCTCAGCGAGCTATGGAGCGAGCTATGCTTGGAGTTTCTTTGAAGGATAAAATCCGTAACGAGAATATCCGGAGAAGAACCGGAGTGACCGACATAGCTTGTAGGATCAGTAAGCTGAAGTGGCAGTGGGCTGGCCATATCTGTCGAAGGACCGATGGCCGTTGGAGCAGACGAGTCCTTGAGTGGAGACCGCGTATCGGCAAACGCAGCGTAGGGCGCCCCCCTGCCAGGTGGACCGACGACCTAAAGAACGTGGCTGGGGGGGACTGGATGCGGAAGGCAGAGGACCGAGCGTTGTGGCGCAACTTGGGAGAGGCCTATGTTCAGCAGTGGACTGCGATAGGCTGAGTTGATTAATTGAATGGACAAACTATTTGATCTTATTTATAACACTATTTATTCGTATTTATATAGTTTTGCATAATCTTTTACCTATTTGTATTTAAATATTGATAAACTCAAGTTTTCTTCCAACCAGTGATCGTTAGAAGTCAAATTACTAGGTAACTTATATTTTCAAATATTTGTATTTATATTTAAATAATTTAACTTTAACATTACAATACTTTATAATTGCTTACACTAGGGTGGAAAAGTTAAGCTTGTCCAGTCAATTACGTCGTTAATTAAAAATATATTATTAAACCTTGAGCTAAACCTTTAACTGATAAATAAACTGCGTCACCACCCTGTATATACCTACCTCAGATTACTGTATTAATCTGTGATAGGTACCTACCTACTCGCTCGATGATAGAAATACGCTCCCTTCTCTAATATTACACGGGCCCTAGTTGATGAGAGTTGTCGGAGTGTTGATTGCTTCATACATTACAGGACACGGTAAGGTATTGTAAGGTGTTTTTGATAGAAACTGCTGTTTTTGTTGTCCTGCTTCCCAGAAGAGATTGTAGCCGTACCTACATACTAATATTTAGATAATACTCGCGTAAACTGGAAAGTCTCATGAAGTTACATAGCCATGCTTGATGAAAGCTTGTCGACTTTACAGTCTAATTAAAGTTTTCTATTAAATTCTAATTAACTGTCCCTGTGACTAAGTAGATACAAATATTTTGGTTTCACTCGCGTGATAAGTCATAAAATAAACTACATGATTAGCTGAGATTCGGGCTATCACTGTAAAAAAATCATGACAATTGTGTCTTCGAATACCTATTGTGAAGGTGTAATTTAGCTAAGTATTTCAATTTGTAGTCAGAGACAGTGGCGGCTGCTGCCCGAGAGAACCGGTGGTGCACTGTACTGCTTATTTAGTGTTATGATTTAAAATACCTACAATAAAAATATATAATACCAGTTTCCGTCCAAATCGACGCTCCACCAAAAATATGCAAAGAAAACAAAAGAAATCCACATAAGCATTGCTTTTTAGGATTTAATTCACTTCTAAATTGCAACATACGCGTATAAAAGTACTCTGTGACACGCGTGTAGCCCGCTCTTTTTGACGCTGCAGTTACTTGAAGCGTGTATGTACGTACAGTCAGAAATATTTCCGGTGAACCACCACTAAGGCTAAAATTGCTTGCACTCAATGTTCGATGGCAGCCGTAGATACGTGTAATGTAACAGGATTCGTTCAAGGGATTTTGTCGACAAAATGTACCACCGGGAAAGATCGTGAACGTACATACTTTTATGTGTTAAATAATATATGTAGGACCGTACCCGATAGGTGGTAGTGTTGGCAGCTTCCGTGGGTGGCAGGGTGAGCAGCGCGAAGGGCAGCAGCAGCGCACTGGACATGCGCCGCGGCCCCCCCATCACTGCCCACCATAAGCGCGCACGCGCCGCCCTGCAACAAAACGTACAATTTTCAAATTCTGTTCTGATAATCTAACATTTCAGGTACAGATTCCTGACGTAAATCATTCGATCGGGGGCCCGTCACACCCATGACAAATCATCCGCCAGGTTAGAAGCCTTATTTATTTCTGAGCCAATCCTAATAAAATTAAGAAAACTAGAAACGCTCACAAATGCTAGGAAACTTGCAAGTAATGTCTAAAAATCTGTCTGTCAGTATCATGGAAGTAAACTGCATATTAGTAAGTGTGATCGCGATAGTTTGGGTTTGTGATTTGAGGCTCATTTACATGGGGAGAGTTTCGCCAGGCGAGTATTATGTCGTCTCTTTTTTTCTCGCCAAGAAAGACAGAACGACACTCCGCTGGCAAAACTCTCCCTGTGTAAAGGCAACTTTTGCACTTGCAAGTGATTGTCGGCTATTTCTTGCAGAGCTTTTCTTGGAATGGAACCTAACCTCTTTTTTTCGTCGGGTGTTCTCATGAATGCAATCCGGCCGTAGAAGAAAGAGCCAGTGTCGAACTTTTACATACTAAAACCACCAAGGTGTTCTTTCAACTACCATTGGCCGGGGCATGGGATACACTCTGCTTTGCCCACCCACCACCGACAGGTCCCGACTCACCACTAGTAGGCTAGCCCCTTCTCCTTGTGCGGCCTCAACGTCAGCCGCACCCTCCTTCCGAAAGGAGCCACCGATATGGGCCTTGTTTGGTCCGATACTGGTTTGGTTGAACTGTGGTTATTTGCGTAGCATTTTTTATATTACAGCTTATGTCATCTCTTAACCGTTTAGGCAGAAGTATAGGTACTGCTAGCTTTCCTGTTCCAGGTAACCATAATTGTAACTCATGGTGTGTGAGTGTGAGCGAGAAACTAGTCCGTTTAGTATTACTACTAGCGACGCCGTTAATTGAACAGATAAGATGGGTGCACTATACTGCTGAAGAATTTGAGAGCACCTTAGGTGCAGATTCGGCATTTAAGTATAATTATCGTTCTAAATATGGATCGCCCCACATAACATGGCAAATTGGCAACCCTGCCAGGATTAGAATCCGGAATATTTTAATCCACAGCCAGAAACCACGTTTTTGTACTTCTGAAAACTATATCTATAAACAATACAGGATACATTTTAGAGCGGGGAAACTATTTTATATCAAAAATAAGAAAAGACGAAAGGGTATTCTACTCGTGCCTAATCCTTCAGGGATCAAAGCGTTTGAATGTTAGGTTAGTTACACACACAAGTTTGTTTTAGAACTTTGAGATTCGGCCATTAGGCCGGGATGATGTTGTATCAAATTACCCAAATCAACAAATCTTGGACCCAAAACCCTTTATGAGATCGGATTCAACGCTAACCTAAAATATCAAGTTATATTGCGCAGTAACCCGCTTTAAAGGACTCATTTTGTAGCTTAATAATAACAACCCAAAACGCTACTAAAAATACGTAACTTTATGTACAATTTCTTAGGCCGTGGTCTATCAAAGCATCGCTTAAAATCAGGGGCCTTGCTCCCGACTGGTTCGAGTTTTGAACCAAATCGAGATAGTGTCAATTCCTAGAGGAACTGACAGTAAATCCTCTAAGGAATTGACATTAACTCGATTTGGTTTACAACTCGAATCAGTCGAGAGTTAAGGCCCCAGGTGAGGTGGCAGTCAAACGCAGGTCCATTAAAGATAAAGATCATTTATATGTCAAACATGCGTTTATATACAAATTAAGCATGCAAGATGTAAAACCACAAAAACAAAATAATTTAAATAAATTAATGTTCATAATTATACATTAATCAATAATTTAATAATGCAAAGTTATTGCATTATTAAATTATTGATTTGATTTCAAAATAAAAATAATATAATTTTAATCCATGTCAGTTAATAATCAACTGTAATCAATAACGTCCCAGAAATTCATGTCAAATAGTGTCGGTCAATATAAATCATAATACAATAGTAATAACCACGTAATAACCATGTTCAATTAAATAGAAATACATGTCATGATGTGATAGTGTCAACGATAATAGCACTTGCCTGTAATGTTAATAAATTTCCCATTACTGAATTTTTCGTATGCCTGTGGTATCTTATTGAAAATAATGGGGCCCATACATAAAACGCTATTCCTCATAAGAGTAGATGTTGGAAACTGCGTCTTGCATCAGCTGAAGCTGAACGCCGCTTCCAGCATCAGGTTGACGTTGTATCGATGGTCATTTAAGTCTGTCTCAATTTTAAGGAGAAGAGGATGATGATTGATGATTAAACCATTTAAACCATTTATTTTGCCACACATACACAAAATATACATATTACATGCAAAGGTAACAGGACAAATTAATGAGAACATAACATGCATACAACATAATATGTGTGGCATGGGATAAAGATCAGTATTTGCTGTGCATGTAGGTATGCACAGCACTGATTTTCAGCTGGTCCCCCATGTGTATATCTTAAAGGAGAAATTTACGCGCACAAGAAAAAAAAAAGTAAATGAAACAAGACATCTGACATCAAACACCTAATACAAAAAATTGGAATTTTACTTCGAATTTTAATACCAAATTATGTGTATTTTACAACATCGTATACTTATTAGTATTTATTGACTAATAAGTCACAATAATTATGATCTCTTGTTACGAGTGTTGCTGAGAAAAGAAACAAGAACAAATCGTCAAGAACTTTTTGTGAAGAGAGAAGCTGAGGACTGCTTCAATACTTTGATAAAAGTACATTTTAATGATGTCAAGTTTTTCTTATACAACGTGTTATTGAAATAACTGAAAACCTCTTAAGGGGTCATTGTTCTCATCAGTATGAACAACTTTTACTACGGGACAAACCAGAAATCCTGAAAAAAAATCTGATGTTCCGCACATAATGTCGATTTATGTGAACAATGTTATTTCAATAACACGTTGTATAACCAATATTGACCATAAAAACACGGCGTCCGTATTACGTAGGAATGCTCCAAAATGACTGCGAGCGAACGCTGCATACGACGTATCGACGTGGCGCACAGCGTATGTGCGGCGTCAGGCTTTTGAGAGAGCCTACTATATTGCTTTTCCATACGTTTCCATAATAAGCATTCGGCAGCCGCGTACAGCAGCCTATGGCGTTTGTAACAGACCACGGCCTTAAACATCTGCTGCCGAATTGTATAACTCACTCGCGATCGCAATCATGTTGATTTCAACGTTCATTGCATCGTATGTTTTGACAATTCTTCTTATCAGCAACTATGCACCACGCAATGAATACTGCTTAGAAGTTAAATTCGATACCACGAGCATAGTTCACGGTAGCTCAGCGGATAAAGCCAAAGACATTTCTATACTGATGTAAGTATAATAACTTTATGGATAAAGCACTGCCCCCTAGCCAAGTTTGCAATCTACAATCGTCAACGCTAATAGAAAACAATCAAAATGTATGGGAACATATGCGAATGACAAATCTCAACGAAAAAGTCATTCGTTGAGATATGTCATTCCCATACATTTTGATTGTTTTCTATAGCGTTGCCGATTGTAGATTGTCAACATGGCTAGAGGGGCTGGTGTACAGGAGTTGTAGGTCCGAATCCTGCTCGTGAACAAAGTTTTATTTCCATAATTTATATCTTTACCAATTAATATTCTATCATTTGTTCCGTGTGCCGGACACAAAGAATAGCATCACCCCATCTGTTCTCGTGGCTGTAAAAGGCGACTAAGGGTTTCACCAGAGATGGGCAGCAGCGTTCTTTGAGTACTTATTCAACCAACTGGCGATTATGGCATGTCCCCCCTTTTGGGGAAGGCCTATGTCCAGCAGTGGACGTTTTTCGGTTGAAATGATGAAGAAGATGATATCTTTAGCAATACATACATAGTAAGCAAAAAAAAAATCTATAAAAAATATATAGGTATTTGAATCTTTAAAGTTTCATCGAATATCTTGTGAGTTCGCGGAAAATCACAACTGCCACAAGCTGTAACATAAAACGCGCCATTAAATTATATTGTACGAGGTGCTGTGGTGAATTAAAAAGGGGAAATGGCTCCAGGTGATAGCTGAGCCGTTCGCTATCCAGGTCAGCTGTATTCTAACCTCTGCCCCGGGCGCTTCCGTCTAAAATGAGACTCTTAACTAGAGTTTGTGAGAGAATCAATTTGAGAACATGTTATTTATGTCACAGCGAAAAAGGTTGGTGTTTTTTTGTAGTTGTGATATGGTTTTCTGTATATATACATATATTGAAATTTTAATTCAGCAAAAAATTTAAAATTTCTTTCAGAAAAAAAATCAGGTGGTCCCTACTTTTTATCGATTTAAGTGAACACAATGTAGGGACAAACTGTTTTTTTTTCGCGATTTCATGGTTGGTTCCATAGTAAAAGTTGTTCATAATGATGAGTACAATGACCCCTTTTCGGGAAAGAAGCCATTAAAATTTCAGCATGTCTTAAGAGAGATAATTCAGCCTGTATAAAAGTGAAATGAATTCTGAAAACCAACCGATCACGGGATTCCTAAAAAACAAAATGCATCTCTAAGTTCAAATATATTTTTTGCTTTTTTTTTCAATTGTCAGTGATTCTCTTTGTCGCTTTCTAATAACGAAGCAGGGGGTCTACTCGCGTTTTACGAACGACAAACGAAGTACGAACTTTCGTTACGACTAATATCTACACAATAAAGATAGGCACATAAAAAGGGCACGATTAAGATAGACTACGGTTCATAGTCATATACAATTTACCGGAGATCAGAGAAACAAATGTCAAAACACGATCATCGCATGCGATAAGGGAACGATGGTTGACCGGAGTAGCAAATTGTGCGATGAATCGTACGATTTATCGAATATCGTCGAACGGGAGTAGACACCCTGTTTCCAGAAACGAATAATATGTTTGTTGTTGTAATCGTGCGAAAGCATTTGCCAGATTCCTGGAAGTGGCAATATCATTTTCGCCCAAACCACACGGTATTTGCGGTAACAATAGTAGTAGAGATCGTTGTGAAAGAGCTCCTCCTGGGAAATACTACCACCGTGCACCGTACAGTACCTATTTCTGCCCTGAAACAGTAATGCTTGCATTGCTGTACGGTGCAAAGGGGTGCCAGTGAAATTACAATCACGTGAGACTTTACATCTTTAGGTCTCAGTTTGGTGGACGCAATTAACAATACTATTTAGGAAACAACCTTAGTGGTATTGCAGTTGTTATGTGCAAAGGCAACCGCTTAACATCAGGTGGGGCTTTAGCTCGTTACACCATCGTATGCCATACAATAAATATTATTGAGAACTTGAATTTCGTATGAAACGCAATCTCTTGATACAGAGCCAAGTAACAAGACAGAAATAATTATTCCACTAAATACGAAGTAACTATTTAGTAAAGTTATACACCTCAAATATGTTGTAAAGGATATCTGAGAAATACATTTTGTTCACAATTGTTCATGTACCTCGACAGCTTGAAGAAATCTTTTACTTAAAAAATTAATAAAATAAAATTTCTGTAAACATTCTTTATTTACATTCTTTATAAACATTCTATATTTACATTCTTCAAACTTATGCCTTGCCTTCACGCAAGTTTGACGTCATACATATACACCCATGTGTTAACATAGGTAGTTAATTAATTATGTTTACACATGGGTGTATCATCACGGATTATGATAAAGGTTTCGTTTTATCCCAGGAAGATGAACAGTTCCCGAGGGATGCGTGATAAATACATATATGCATACAAGCAAACATGAAGAAATGTGACATGCTAGCCAAGCGGCTAGCATGTCACATTTCTTCATGTCATTTTCTTCATGTCATTTTTATCCATTGGCAAGCGCCAATGGATAAAAAAGTTAATTAACAAAACCAAAAAACCTGACTGCGTTTAAATATAACTGAAAAGATGTAAACAAGACTTGTGTAGGTATATCTGAAAGTATCAAATCAACACGCAGGCGGAGGCTACGTATGTTTTTGGTCATTAATTACATATGTAGTTCATAGGTAGCCTCCGCCTGCGTGTTGATTTGATACTTTTAGATATACCTACACAAGTCTTGTTTACATCTTTTCAGTTATATTTACACGCAGTCGGGTTTTTTGGTTTTGTTGATTACATTTTTATTTCAAAATTTTTAGTTCTGTTATGTTTTATCGCGCTATTAATGTAATTTTTTTAAAGTCTCACATAAATATATAGGATACCCAATTCATTTTTACCGTTGAATATTTTATTTTTATTATTTTTAACGCATTTACGCATGCGAAGCGAAATCTAAAGATTTAAATTGTGGAAAGAAAAAATCGCTCACGAGCAGGATTCGAACCTGCTACTCCTGGCTCAGTACGCCAGTGCTTTAGCCACTAAGCTACCGTGAACACTGCTCGTGGTATCGAAATTATCCTCCACTATACGTCTTTGGGTGACGTCAGCGATATCTTATTAAGAAACATTGTTTCTTAACCGACTCGACTAACTTTGCAGTTAAATCAAAGTCGTATAGATATGCCTACCCTTACTAATTATTTTTATTATTTTTAACGCATTTACGCATGCGAAGCGAAATCTAAAGATTTAAATTGTGGAAAGAAAAAATCGCTCACGAACAGGATTCGAACCTGCGACTCCTGGCTCAGTACGCTAGTGCTTTAGCCACTAAGCTACCGTGAACACTGCTCGTGGTATCGAAATTATCCTCCACTATACGTCTTTAAGATTTTTTCTTTCCTCAATTTAAATCGTTGAATATTTTGTTGTTTTTTAGCATTTCTCATTCCAAATTACATTTAAACATATAAGTTATGTATATTTTTGTAAAGCATTTATAAAACCCTTTATTTTGATACCTCACTCGATAGGTTTTGATGAAAAAAAAATTTTTTGATGACGTAATATGGCTCCAAAAAGCGGCCATTTTTATTTTTATAATTTTGATATACCCAGTGTCACTCTCACAATTAAGACAAATCTAACGACACCTCTCAAGCTAAAATCCATCAAGCCATTTAGGCCACAGAGCGTGCCAAAGAAATATACATACATACACTCGAAAAACATAACCCTCCTTCTGGCGCAGTCGGGTAATTAAAAATACTGGTTTAAAGTAAATTAATAAAATACGATATTTTCTACCGTAAAACAAATTTGTGTTGTCTCGTAGCTCGTAGCGTAGCGTTGTCTACGCGATGCTACGATAGCTACGCTGTTTTAGTTTTTTCTCCTTTCTCCACCAGTACGGCTATTATCCGCAGGTTGGGGGGACTCGGGGCGTCTATTAAGCGACCCTGGGGAGGACAGCAGTACGTGGTGGTCGCGTGCTACTGTGGGGGAAATAATATTGTTTTCCCGGGACGTGGAGGATTTCCACCCGAAAAAAAAAAACAAAAAAGTATATGTAAAATTGGCTTATGACTCTTTTTTTTACAAGCTTTTATTAGGTCGACCTGTATGTAACTAACTATGTAATGGAATCTAAGGTAACTAATTTAACCATCTTCCAAGGGTCGTAGCGTAATGAAAATTGGCAGCTGTATGTAGTTCTGATGACAATACAATAATACGGTACTGTCGAACTGATCTGATGATGGAGCCCGAATATATGAACTGGTACTTCATGATGGAAAATCGTATCAAAGCTGTTTTGTATTTCTTAGAAAAGTCTTGTAATGAACTTTGACCACGATTAGGTTTCAAGGTCTGATGATGAAGCCGGAAGATAGGCACTGGCATTCCATGATGGAATATCGTATCATAGTCGTGTTTGCACTTGTGAGAAAGGCCACGTAATGGACTTTGAACACGATCAGGTTTCAAGGTTATAAGCGTGTTTTTCTAGTGTTTTTTAAACTATTAATTTATTTATATTGGACACAATTCGACACGGTTTATATTAATTCTAATATCTATTCCTATTTTCCAGTAAAAAGCTTTTTATTCTTATTCTTTATTGTACACACAGATATACATTTATATTACAGTAGGAAAGTTTATGTACATCGGCGAGCTTAACTCAGAACTGAGTTTTCTAACAGCAAACCTTAGAGCGATAGAGAGATGTTGAATATAGAGGACAGAAACAAGTGTACAACATAAATTAAACCTACTTTATTTACTTACAGTACTAGCTAATAATAATATAAATAATATATTTATATTATTATTATTATTATTTTTTACTTTTTTTTCAACGTTTTTTTTTATGTATGTAATAAGTAATGCAACAGTTTTTCTCTTTAAAGTTCTGGAGTGGCGACCGCGTACTGAGAGGCGCAGCGTGGGTAAGCCCCCCATAAGGTGGACCGACGACCTGGTGTAGGTCGCGGATATTCGCTGGATGCGAGAAGCGCAGGACCAGTCGTTGTGGCAATGCTTGGGGAAGGCCTATGCCCGGCAGTGGACGTCTTTCGGCTGAAATGATGATAGTGTGTTGAAAATTTTTGTATTGCAAGTTGTGTTGATTTCTGTAAAAAAGCTTTAAATGGCTTCTAAGAAGCTTGAAGTTGCTGTTAAGTAAAAGAAAGGAACAGTATTAACAGTAGGAATAGTATAATTTGTATTTGAAGAAACTTTTTCGCGTATGAAATAGGAAAAATTTGAATCAGCTCTATATCTATAGGTATTAGAAGACATGGGCGTATGTTAATGAAGATGATTGACTGTGAAACGTAGGCCTTTCCCTAAACGTTTTTGTAGCGGACGATTTTGGGTGTATGACATGGTTTATTTTTATATTTTTTATAGTGTAGGATGGCGAAATGAGCTAAAGGTTCACCTGATGTTAAGCGGCTTAATAATGACTAATTAATAGCGGCTAATATATGAGTTATTATACCATAATTGTTGAGCATACCCTCGCCAGAAGATGTTAAAAATAAGTAGTGGCGTCGGGAGACGCCCGACAGAACGCATTTGCAAGTGCGAATAGAACACGCGGTTTGTTTTTGGTTTCCTCATCGGCGGTCGAGCGCGCAACAAAGCTATAGAAGCTTCACTTTAAAAGAGGGTGGCCATTATTATTATTAGCAGTATCCTAGGATGGGTAAGCGCCATGGTAAAACAAAGCAAGGCAGAGAGATTATTGAAATTAAAGTACGCATGGCTTAATAGGTACTCAACTACGCGTTGAGCAAGCAAGAACAAGCTGGGAATGATTATATTATGGTAATGATGACCATTGTCCTAATTAAGTACGTTAGAATCAGGGGTTCCCAACCTTGTACCATACGCGCTACCTCCAACTTTCTCTTAAAATCGCTACGTCCTTGCCTGTTGGGGTAAAACTACATAGAGCAGATGACGTGTGCTGCAAGCGCTGATTCGATTAAATACAGTAACTTGATTTGATTAAATACAGGTCACTGCTTCCTCATGGTTGTTGGCATCAATACTTTTTTTCTAATACCAAGAACATAATTTTTTATATATATAGAGTTTATTTTTGAAGCCGCAGAGCGCCCCGTGGGTCACTCAACGCCCCTCAAGTGAGGCGCGCCTGGTTGGGAACTCATGCATTAGATAGAGATATTCTTAGCTGGCACGTATATTTTTTATGTATTGTTTACATACCAAACTAAGGTCACAGAAAAACAAACATGTAATCTACAGAGACATGACTAGGGTAGCGTACCAGCATGACAGGAGTCATCCTTACCTAGACAGGCAATTATAGAAAAAGTCAGGCGTGAAAATATCTTCCAGTTCCGAAGTTGATTCCGGCCTTAAATTCGGAAGCGTCAAATGTATTCAAAATGAATATCATTGGAAGGTGGAAGTATGAATTATTCATCCACATTTTCGTGTTATTGAATTTTCTGTTTATTGTAAAAGGCGTCATGTTTCACGTTTCAATGGTAATGTAATTTTACGCGGTAATGAGTTAATTTTACACGTTAGTGGATTTTAAAGGCACGCGCTCACTTATCGGTATTGTACGCATCGGACGGATCGCATTGTATTAAGAAATGCGGATGACGTCATTGGCATCCGAATGTCAATATTGAAAATCCGATTGCTCATAGAAATTCATCGGCAATCTGTATGCTGAGGATAGGTGGATGCACTACAATATACGGATTATTTGAATGCAATCCGTACGATGCGTACGATACCGATAGGTCGACGCGTCGGCACTTTGGTGACAAGACTTGTGTCATTGATCTTGTGTAGGAGAATCGACAAATCAGTCAGTGGTAACAGTTGACGTTGGCGGCCCCTTTATTTCGTAAGCAATAAGGGTGGTTTTCTGACTCAGGTGTTGCCACTGTTATGCGGTCGACTGTACTTTCCTTATATTTTGTGTTTTTTTTTTTTTTTTATACTTTTTTTTTATGTACCCACCTGTAGTTACCTATTTTTTGTATTTCTGTTGCACTGTTATTTAAATGTTGTGCGCCGTTAACTGGGACGATAAATATTTTTTCTTTCTTTCTTTCAAATCTGTGATACTTGTTACGGTAGTAGCTGTTCTACTAAAAGATTGTTAGAGCTATCAGAATCAACATTACCGATAACATCCCGTGAACATCTATACTAATATTAAAATATCCATATTAATATTAAGTCATATTAATATCCATATTAATATTAAGTCATATTAATATCCATATTAATATTAAGTCATATTAATATCCATATTAATATTAAGTCATATTAATATCCATATTAATATCCATATTAATATTAAGTCATATTAATATCCATATTAATATTAAGTCATATTAATATCCATATTAATATTAAGTCATATTAATATTGCTATTAGAACTTCTTTCTCAGAGCTTTTTCCCAATTATGTTGGGGTCGGCTTCCAGTCTAACCAGATGCGGTTGAACATCAGTATTTTACACGGCACGACTGCCATCAGACCCTGGCAACCCAGTTGCAGAGTGTATTACCGATCCTAAAGTTAGACCAGTTGTCAGACTTTTGGCCTTCTGACTATAACGACTGCCATAGATATTCGCGTTTTTACGAGAGCAATGTGCTGTTGTAACAGAATAATATAATTCTGTCAGGCGCTAAAATATTACCGCATAATTATGGTGGTGGAAGTAAATTAAATTAGAGAAATATCAAAAAATCACTTGTTCATTGTCCGATCAGTCGAGAACGTTGTCCTTTGTAAAAATTCAAAATTACATTATTGTAATACGAGTTACTCAGCGTTTCATTGAAGAAACCTCGAAGAAGAATTACTCCTTGTGTCCAATCAGACATGCTGTTAGAAAATAACCAGCCCATTACTGTCCCACTCATAGAAATTTTAATAATAAGGTAATCGAAATGGTATCTACTGTATTTTAACACCGGAACGTGTGTTACCGATCTTCCGCTACCAACATATAAATACGCAATTACGCCTACCATGTTTCTAGAATTCAATACAAAATAAATTAAGCCTAAAAACAATTTCACTGTTAGATATGCTGCGAAATGCAACTTTAGTGACTCTGCGTCCAAAACAGCACTGATGATCAAGCAAGCGATTCGCGCACTGGTGTCCTATGAGACACCTGTACGCAGCGACAAGTTTACGCGCCTTAACCTCTTCTATTAACTTATATTATTTTTATTTCTATGGTCCCACTGCTGGGCACGGGCCTCTTCTCAGTACGAGAACGCTAAGGCCTTAGTCCACCACGCTGGCCTAGTGCGGGTTGGTAGACTACACACACCACTGAGAACTGTATGGAGCACTCTCAGGTTTTTTATATTTTTTATATTATAGGATGGCGAAACGAGCTAAAGCAAAGTTTGAAGACAAAACTCTTCAACCAGTGCGTCTTGCCTGTCATGACTTACGGTGCCGAGACGTGGACACTGACAGTTGGGCTAGTCCACAAGTTTAAAGTCGCTCAGCGAGCTATGGAGCGAGCTATGCTTGGAGTTTCTTTGAAGGATAAAATCCGAAACGAGATTATCCGGAGAAGAACCGGAGTGACCGACATAGCTTGTAGAATCAGTAAGCTGAAGTGGCAGTGGGCTGGCCATGTCTGTCGAAGGACCGATGGCCGCTGGAGCAGACGAGTCCTTGAGTGGAGACCGCGAATCGGCAAACGCAGCGTAGGGCGCCCCCCTGCCAGGTGGACGGACGACCTAAAGAGCGTGGCCGGGGGGGACTGGATGCGGAAGGCAGAGGATCGAGCGTTGTGGCGCAACTTGGGAGAGGCCTATGTCAAGCAGTGGACTGCGATAGGCTGAGTTGATTGATTGATTGAAACGAGCTAAAGGCCCACCTGATGTTAAGCGGTTACCTTTGCCCATGATAACTTCAATACCACCTAGGCTGTTGCCTAAATGGTACCGCAAGTCGGTACACCAAACTGAGACATGAAGATGGAAAGTCTCATGTGATTGTAATTGTGTGCAGGTTTCCTCACGATGTTTTCCTTCACCATTAAAGTAAGTGATAATCGAAGCTGTTAGAAAAAATAATATTAAATTCTGTAAGAGTACAACCGAACTTGGTGCATAAATTATTTATATGAGAACTTCGTCGAGTGTACAGGGAACAAGAATCTGCAACTCTTTGCCGTGGTCACAGTGGTCAGAGGAAAAGTATTTTCATGGAATTTCTATCAGATTGCATGAAAGCTCAATACAAATACAATCTCAATTTGAGGCCGATATTTAAAGAATTTGACGTATATAGACTGATTATTATTGATTCTGGCCGCGGGAACAGAGCTAACTGGTTTGGACTGGACTGAACTAAACAGCATAATTGAAGACGTCAGTTGATAAAGGGGATATATTTAATTTTTCCGAGTTTTGGTTTTTCTTGTTAAATGTAGGTATATCCTAATGCAGCCATTTTCTCGAAATACCTAAGAATTTAACATATCATTTTCATTAACTGACCTCTTCTGAGTAGCACATAAAATTAGAACGGCTGACATTTATAAAAATTAAAAACTTTAGCTTTCTGTTCAAAGTTAAAAATAAATTTGTATTAAGACAGAACAGAATAAAAAATAGTTAGTCATCATCACACAGACTTATTTATTTTACACTAGCCTATGCGTGTATTCTAACATAATAATGAAATTATGAATAATAACCGTGCCCAATAGACTAAGTTGTCTGGTCTGGTAATAAATGATTTTTTATTTCTTTTATTTCTTATGCCCGCGGCATCGCCCACATTGCAAGCCGCAATTACCCAAATTCAGTGTTAATTACTGTAAAATGGTTGGCATTCGTAACATCGGGCGGCGTTCCAAAGAACTTTTGTAAGTACTAGATATGTTCAACGGTCTTTACCATTAACTAAATGCAAGTACTTCAGCTCTTGCATTTCCGCTCGAAGATTTGACTGTACTTGCGTGATTCACTTTTATGCTTTTAATAAATATGTGTGGCTCTCTTTGGTAACATATGTCAGTTTCTTCGATTTAACATATAGGTACTATAGACGCACGGTTTTGTACAAAATCAAACCCAAAAAACGTTTCCATGTAAAATGTACTAGTAATTATGTTTACGAAAACGACAACTACGACATTCCATCCTTTGTTTGAATATTTGGAGAATAGTTTTTTTTTACACATTTTAGCATCGTGACACGCCTTACTGCTAGCGCGGTCGTGAAGCGAATGTATTACAATGTACTCTGTGAGCGAATGAGAGCGAAACTGTGCATGCGACTGATTATTAGTGATTATTGCACAGTTGTGATGGATTTTCGTTTTTCGAGCAGTGATGGTGCATCTATGATGTATTTGATCGTTGGTCAGTTTACAGTTAGTCGCTTTCTGTCATTATTGTTGCTAGTTTCATCGTTTAAGTAATTTTTTTGACCTTAGTCTGATAAAACTTTTAGGAGAAAGGAATGTCAACAAACACTCATAAAATACTGAAGCAAAACAAAGACCTATTACATTTCTTCGTTCCCAAATGAATAAATCAATTTGATGTGGGTATCTAAACCTAATTTTCTTTGTAATACGAATAGCCTCGAAAATGATGAGTTGTTCAGTGTCATTCAGGGTTCCATAACACATAATCTTGTTAACACAAATAAGATCTGGGAATACATAATAGAATTCCGTATATTCCTTATCGTATTTCTTCTTGTTTCGTTTATTCTTGACGCTTTCATTTTCATGATGTGAGACGGGAGTGGATTTCAGAAGCGTGTCAAATGTGACAAAGATTTGTTTCTCGCTTTATTTCTGCATTTAGATATTTAGTTTTGGTGATAATGTTAAGCTTGGTTTTGTCAGTTCTTTGTTGAACGTTGGATATTATTATTAATGTAGATGAGGAAAAGATAGTGCTATTTTATACATTGAGGTAACATTCTGCTTTCTCTGAAGCTCTTACGCCATCTTAACGCATATGGAGTAAGAGCTTCAGAGAAAGCAGAACAGCAGAAGTAGCTCCCGTTAGCCCTTCTAACTTTACTAATTAACCAAATGATTTTAGTAGACCTTGTTAGTGCACAAACAACAATACAATACAAATATTCTTTATCTTACATCTGCTGGATGCGGGAAGCGCAGGGCCAGTAGTTGTGGCGATGCTTGGAAGAGGCCTATGTCCAGCAGGACATCTTTCGGCTGAAATGATGATGATGATGATGACGACTCTTTATCTATACAACGTGCTATTGAAATAAATAAAAACCTCTTAAGGGGTCAATGTACTCATCATTCTGAACAACTTTTACTATTTGGTCCTATAGTAAAAGTTATTCATACTGATGAGTACAATGACCCCTTAAGAGGTTTTCAGTTATTTCAATAACACGTTGTATAAATAAAAATCATTTGCCACATGTATGACGGAGCATCACTTCAGAACGTCACGACCGATTTGGCTGTTTTTTTTGTTTTCTTCATAATTGTCAGGACAAGGTTTGTATGAAAGAAAATGTTTGAAAAAAAATATTGCTCCCGTGCGAATCCGGGGCGGGTCACTAGTTGTACCTACATAAAAAACAAGAAAAGCAAAATGTGACAGAAGCATAAATACTTGATTAATATAAAATATATGTACAATGGGCGGTTTTATCGCTATAGGCGATTTCTTACAGACAACCTTAGGATGGAATATATTCCTAGGTAAGTAGAGACGCACGCGAGACGCGAGAGGTAGTACATAGTGCAACAACTTATTACAATACATATGTACTACATAACATAAATACTATACATATATCTATAACAAAACTACATAAATACGAGATACAATTAACGTAATATATACAAAACGATATCCTATATCTTCTCATGGGTGTCGTAAAAGGCGACTAATGGATTCACCGGAGGATGGGCAGCAGCGTTCTCTGAGTATTTAACCAACCAACTGCGATCGCCAACCCACCTGCCAAGCGTGGCGATTATGGCATATCCCCCCAACATATGCTTGGGAGAGGCTTGTGTCCAGCAGTGGACGTCTTTCGGTTGAAATGATGATACAAACTAGCCTATGCCCGTGGCTTCGCTCGCGTGGATTTCGTTTATAGCACATCCCTTGGGAACCATTCATCTTCCTGGGATAAAAATTAGCATTTATGGGTTGTTCTCAAAAAAATGGCTCTGTAACCTGTCAAGCAGTTTTTAATGGAAATGCGTAATTTTTCAAATGCTATTTATTAAATTCTGTACAATATTGTACTTAAAGAGACTTTTTACACAGAGGCTGAGTAATAATAAGAAAACCGAAGTGATACAATAACAACAAAATTATATTGTAATATCTACTTCTCAATAACTTGTCACGTCCAAACACAACGAGTCACACTTTGAGTAAAGATAAAAAAAAAAAAATTTAAGATATAGGTTCAAAATTATTACAATACTAAACAATATATTACTAAATTTTATTTTATTTAAACGATACATTAATAATGATCATAATTTTCGAGTTATTCATGTTCAAATTGTGTCCGGAGTGATTTTCTCCATAACCTGTAGTTGCACTCTAAAGTGCATCACACACACAATATTACTTACTCTTATGATCATCTCTAAATGTATCGACAGAAATGTTTAGCATGGAGACATCTAGGTGAGATTTTTTATGTTTCCTGTGTTCTAAAGCTGGTCTTTTTAATGTAACTTTAGTTTTGCAGTTAATAATAAGTTAATAAAAGCTGATTTGCATGGTTACATTGTTTTTTCTTTTTCACTAACCTATTTGATTCTCTTTAACCTGGAGACATTTTCTCATTAACCCGTGAGATGTCTCTTTAACCTGCTAGGTAGTTTTTTTGAAAAGCTGTATTTTGTCTATTTATGTGAAAATGTTATTCCCTTAGAAAAAATTAACATAAGAAAAATACTCCGAATGGATTTTTGTAAAAAAAACTCAATAATTGATACATTTTAAAAAAATGATAATTTTAT
The DNA here is from genome assembly GCA_949699075.1 of Asteroscopus sphinx. Lineage (NCBI taxonomy): Eukaryota > Metazoa > Arthropoda > Insecta > Lepidoptera > Noctuidae > Asteroscopus > Asteroscopus sphinx. The sequence goes on along the minus strand of OX453018.1, from coordinate 11,226,820 downwards.
TCGAGCGGTGCCACTTTTTTGAGAACGACCCTTATGTTAGTCCGGGTTATGTTCTATTTGTATGTTAAACTTAATACAAATTCGTTAAGCCCTTGTAAGGGCTGTAGCGTGATTGAGTAACAAACATCCAAACATCTTCACAAACTTTCACATTTATATATATATTATTATAGATAGTAGGATAAGATGTCTTAATATTACGTAATAAATATACAAATATGTATACAAAAATATACGTAGGAAATTACAGTAATAGGTTAGGTGGTGATCTTTTACCAGTTTTTTTTATATGGGCAAGTATTGTGAACGTCTCACTTTCACAGACCAAAGACGGATACTTTTTTGGCATGAGAGCAAAAGTTTTGCGGTAAGGTAAATCAATCATTCTGAAGTACTGTGAAAAGTAGATGGTAACAAAAGCGCCAAATTACTAAAGGGCAAAGCTTATTGCTGGTCAAAATAAGGAAGATACTCAAGATAAGTATTAATAATTTAATATTGTAATTTTTCTTTGGTATGGTTGGTTTATTTTAACTCTGAAAATATGCAATGAAAAGATTAGTTTTTATCCTTGAAGCATTTCGATAAATTGAATGTCCACTTTGATTATCAAGACTTTTATATTTTTTTGCTTGCATTATAATTATTCGTAGTTGAACTCTATCCTACTAATATTATAAATGCAAAAACATGGATGTTTGTTTATTTGTCCTTCAATCACGCTGAAATGGCTGAACGAATTTCAATGAAATTTGGCACACAGTTAGACCATAACCCGGACTAATATGGAAGCTACTTATTATTTACTTTATGGTGGTGTATTAAAAGAGCCTGCACGAGTGACGGTTACAGTCTACACCGCTACGAACCTGCTGAATTGCTAATCTTTTTCCCACGGCATGAGCTATTATCATATATGTAGCTCATATCGAAGCGATAGAAGAAGACTTACTTTATTCCGGGAAGGGGTAGTAGTTTCCGAGGAAATCGCGATTACGTTTTTCTGTGATAAATCTCTGGTATGCTATAAATCAAAAGTTCCAGTATTACGATATAAAATCAACAATTTGAAAAGCACAAGGCATTCAGCATAGTCTAGAATTATTCTTACCAAACCTGCTACTTCAAATAGGTACTTGAAAATAAAAGAGAGCGACAAAATTTGCCATATGCCTTTAAAAATTGCTTGTGCACTTTGGAATAAATAAAAATAAAAACAAGCAATCGAATTTAAAATAATTAAATCAAAGGTGAGAGGATATTAAACCGGCCTTATTTAAAATGTATTAAATAAATAATATATAAGCTTGGTTGACCTACTTCATTACGTATTCATACTTTCAAACGAATTTTTAAACGAGTAAAATTCTCGTCAGCAAATTCAGCTTTTGGGAGTGGGACGTAGGGTTTTATTCTTTTATCCTTAAATATATTTTTCTTTAAAAAGCGAATTGTGTTTTGAATGAGTTAAGAAATGGTGGTTTACTAAAATTAGGTACTTTACATAAATAAGAGTATTTGAGTAGTTATGCAATGATTATATCGACGGATTTGACAGAGTTTTTACTTGGTCTGAGGTCGACGGTGATATAAATTGATAAAGTGATGAAGATAATTATTTTAAAAGCACGTTGCTTAGAGTAATAACGCATTATTATTGCGTTATTATTCTAAGGTACGTTGTTTTATTGAACTGATTACATATTACGTAGGTACCCAATTTTGTGAATTTAAAATGGCGAATCACTCAGTCTCATTGTAAGGTTAAATATTTGCGGTATTAATGTGAGCTTAAAGTAAACCGCTCGATCAAAGTCGAGCTCTAATGTGTTTGATATTTGTGCTGTAGAATCAATAGTTAAGACATGAATGGAGCGCTTTAAATCCCTTTAAAGCTCTAGCTCGAGGATGGCAAAAGATCGTTAAGGTTTTACATTCAGTGCTCACAATATACTTATGGATTGTAAAATTGTGACAAAGTTATAAATTGTGGACAAAAAATTTGCTCGTTTATGAACAGGATACCTACGAACCTGCGACTTTTGGTTCAGTACGAACTGTCATCATCATCATCATTTCAGCCGAAAGACGTCCACTGTTGAACATAGGCTTCCCCCAAAAGGGGGGGCGGGATAAGCCATAATCGCCACGTTTGGCAGGCGTGTTGGCGATCGAAGTTGGTTGGTTAAATACTCAGAGAACGCTGCTGCCCATCCTCTGGAAAACAAACACAAACAATCAAACTACAAAACAAACTCTGTACAAACTGTGCTCAGGTACTACTACTATTTATCATAATATACGTGGGACACTCAGAAAGTTTTGCGAAACTAAAAAAAATTGTTCTATACGTACATATATTTTTATCAAATCTTTTCAAAGTACTTTCCACCAGCCTCTATACAAAGATTCATGCGCCTAAACCAGTTTTCAAAACACTTTTTCCAGTCCGCCGCAGACACCTCGTTTACAGCCTGCTCGAACGCAGCCAGCGCATCTTCCGGCGACGAAAATTGTATCCCTTTGAGCTGATTTTTTATTTTTGGGAATAAAAAGAAGTCACACGGTGCTAGATCAGGGCTGTAAGGAGGGTGACCCAGGAGTTTGACTGGCGTGCTGTCCAGGAAGTCCCTCGTTTTGAGTGCGGTGTGCGCAGGTGCATTGTCGTGGTGGAGCAGTAGCCCGCGGAGCCCTGTGTTTGGTCGCTTGTTGCTTATAACAGAGAAAACTTCTGGCAAACATTTGGTAGTATACCATTCGGCATTAATGCTTCTTTGATCCCGTAAGGGAATTGATACCAAGTGGCCAGTCAAATTAAAAAAGCTAGCGATCAAAATCTTACCCCCGCTTCTAGATCGCTTCACTTTGGTAGGCGTTGGCTCATTTTGAAACACCCAAACAGTCGACTGGCGCTTGGTTTCTGGGTCGTATTGATAAATCCAGGACTCATCACCTGTAACGATGTCGTAAACACGCCGAGACGAGCCTGCTTCAAATTTGTTAAGCATATCACGGCACCATTCCACCCGGGCCTGCTTCTGAGCATCGGTGAGGTTGTGCGGCACCCAGCGTGATACTATCCTCCTCACGCGAAGATGGCTGTGTAGAATCTCGTGAACGCTTCCCGATCCAATCTTCAATATGTGTTGAATCTCCTGATATGTAATTCGCCTATTGTCTTGGATTAAATTTTTCACTGCTAGCACGTTTTCTTCGGTAACAGCCGTCAAAGGGCGACCGCTTCTTTCGTCATCCCCCAAAGTTGGTCGACCGCGCTTGAATTCGTTATACCAACGATACACGGTTGCCTTGGAAGGGCCTTCATCCATGAATGCCATTTGAAGTCTATCGTACGATTCATCCGGTTTCAGGCGACACTTGAAATCGTATAAAATCATAGCTCTAAAATGTTCTCAGCGCAGATCCATATTTCAGTGAGACACAATACTTTGAATTAACTCGCAAAAAATGTGGAGGGAAATTTTGAAATTGGAACTTACTTATTTTTACTTATAAATAATCATATTTTCGAAAAACATTATAACTGGCCAGTCTCCCATATATAAAAACTTTTTTTCGCAATACTTTCTGAGGGGCCTGGTACATATATAATTCTTCTGTACGTGTGTTTGTCACCTAACTCCTCCTAATAGGCTGGACCGATTTGGATGAAATCTTGTGTGCATATTTCAATGGGTTCTTGGATGGTTTGAAAACACAATTGGAGCCAATAGGTGGCGCTTCTTTTCCGGGCAGGACGACGTCTGCCGGGTCCGATCTATGTATACATATTTTTGCCTCAGGTTGAGTAGTGTATGGTAATCGGTTCTGGCAATATTTAACAGTAGTTAGTGTCCCATTTTGTTAGAGGGGCTCGTGGCTAGTTGACCGCGTGGATTATACGATCTGCGAGGTTAAGCTGTGCTTGTCGCGGTCAGTCCTTGGATGGGTGACCATTTCGTTACACATCGAGACCGTGCCTCGGAGAGCACGTTAAGCCGCCGCTTCCGGTTGTCATCCGAATATCTATGGCAGTCGTTAAGGGTAGTTAGACGGCTGAAAGTCAACCTCCGAATGTCGGTATTGCCCAGTAAGTGGGTTGCGGGGGTCTGAAGGCAGTCGCTCCGTGTAAAATACTGATGTTCAGCCGCATTTAGTTAGACTGGAAGCCGACCCCAACAATCCAACATAGTTGGAAAAAGCCTCGTAGGAGTTAGTGTCCCATTTTGGTAACGTCAGTACACAAATAAATGGCAAAAAGCTAACAGAATTAAACAAAGGCAGTCTTTATTCAATTCCCAGCAACTCATTATTTGCAGCGTCAGCAGAACAGTACCTATCTATAAATACTGGGACTCAATTACGTGTAATCGATGGCCTTTCCAGCCCCGATTGCTGACAAAGCTCGGCGGATTTAAATTCAATGAATTCCTAGTAAAATAGTGAATAAAGTCGAGCAGACGCTGGTTATTAGAATGAAACCAGTATAAGCAAAACCTGTCTTGTTTGAAAATTGCATACTTAGCCAGTTCAACTAATGATAGTTACTTTACCATTGATATGCGGTTGGCTGTACATGAGACTATAACTTTATTAAAACTGCAGCCCAGATAGATAATTAAACTATATTAAACTAAAAAAAGTGTCTAAGTCCAGCAGCGGACTGCGATAGGCTGAGTTGATGATGATGATGAAACTGAACTTAATATATATTTATTTATTTAATACTTTATGCACAACAGGGTACAAATGCGGTCTTAACGCCATAGGCGTTCTCTACCAGACAACCTTAGGGTAATGCAGAGACAATGAATAAGGTAGATGCACCAGTAAAGTAGTAAAATATGTTTCGTACTACGGACTTATAATTACATATAATAAAAATAGATAAATACCTATGTACATTATACATATATCAATCAATCAATCAACTCAGCCTATCGCAGTCCACTGCTGGACATAGGCCTCTCCCAAATTGCACCACAACGCTCCGTCCTCTGCCTTCCGCATCCAGTCCCCCCCAGCCACGTTCTTTAGGTCGTCGGTCCACCTGGCAGGGGGGCGCCCTACGCTGCGTTTGCCGATTCGCGGTCTCCACTCAAGGACTCGTTTTAATATATATACATATATATTCGTATATTTATACATATATAATTAAACTGTATTAAACTAGCAAGATGCTAGTCTATAAGAAGTCCAGACATAGCAACCATAACTAGTCCATCAAATGCTCAGTAACTACAAGATAATTGCGCAGTCGCTAAATTTTGTCAGTCACAGTTTATAACTTCCGAAAGTTTCCAAAATTTGTTAGTATCAGTAAAAAAACTGAATCAGAATGTGTTTCTCATTTCGAGAAAGATTTGGCCGTGGTAGAAGTCGGGGCTTTACTGTAGATAGGAGCTAAACTCGTCTTTGTAAACCAGTTTTCTTTTAAAATTAATGGAAGCCTTTAAAATTCAATCAAATCAATACGGAGAACAAGAACCAATCTCATGTATTGTCTTTATGTCCCTATAGCGAGGCCTGGCTGGATCGCTAAATAAGCAAATGGTTGGAATCGCTCGTCGCTTCAAATGAGACCAAAGTTCGCTGGATTGTTTCATCGTCCCTCCGCAGGGAATAATCATCTTGGCACCTCAGCTATTTGCAATAAACGCCTTTTACTAAAGCTTTGATACAAGAGCCGATCAAATACCTATTGGAGATTCGTGAAACGAGATAAATGATAAATATTTAACTAGTGTCGTTTGAAAGTAGAGCCTACGTTTTGGTGTAGTCTGTGAAATGTAATTGTATTAATTATTCTTATTCAATAAATTCGTCAAGTCGTTAAATTCGGGTGGAAAACCGATCCTTAAGGCCCTTCAGAAGTTATTTGATTCCGTCATTCTCGAGGGGAGAACGCCACAGACATGGAGCAGAGGTGTGGTGGTACTCTTCTTCAAAAAGGGCGATAATGCTCTACTGAAGAATTATAGGCCCATCTCACTTCTGAGCCATGTCTACAAGCTGTTTTCGAGAGTCATTACGAACCGTCTTTCGCGCAGGTTTGACGACTTCCAGCCTCCCGAACAAGCCGGGTTCCGAAAAGGCTTCAGCACCGTAGACCACATACATACGCTGCGTCAGGTTATACAGAAGACCGAAGAGTATAACTTGCCTCTTTGTTTAGCGTTTGTGGACTACGAGAAAGCCTTCGATTCGATCGAGACTTGGGCGGTACTACAGTCTCTTCAACGGTGCCAGATTGACTATCGGTACATCGAAGTGTTAAAGTCTTTGTATGAAAACGCCACTATGTCAGTCCGATTACAGGACCAAGCCTCGAAACCTATCCTTCTGCAGCGAGGTGTGAGACAGGGAGATGTGATCTCTCCGAAACTGTTCACTGCTGCATTGGAGGATGTCTTCAAGGTTCTGGACTGGAATGGGCTAGGCATTAACATAAACGGCGAGTATATCACTCACCTTCGGTTTGCCGACGACATAGTAGTCATGGCTGAGACCATGGAGGACCTCGGTACAATGCTCGATGACCTCAGTAGAGCTTCCGATAGAGTGGGTCTTAAAATGAATATGGACAAGACAAAGGTTATGTCGAATTCCCATATAGCACCCATTCCCGTAAGCATCGGAGAATCTACACTCGAAGTTGTTGACGATTATGTATACCTAGGACAAACTGTCCAGCTAGGTAAGTCCAACTTCGAGAAAGAGGTCAATCGTCGAATCCGACTCGGTTGGGCAGCGTTCGGGAAGCTACGCAATATCTTCTCGTCCAAAATACCGCAGTGTCTCAAGACGAAAGTCTTTGACCAGTGTGTGTTGCCAGTAATTACTTACGGTACTGAAACGTGGTCGTTCACAATGGGCCTGATAAGAAGGCTCAAAGTCACTCAAAGGGCAATGGAGAGGGCTATGCTCGGAGTGTCCCTGCGTGATCGAATCAGAAATGAGGAGATTCGCAGGAGAACGAAAGTAACCGACATAGCCCGAAGAATTGCCAAACTTAAGTGGCAGTGGGCGGGGCACATTGCTCGCAGAACGGATGGCTGATGGGGCAGTAAAGTTCTGGAGTGGCGACCGCGTACTGGAAGGCGCAGCGTGGGTAGGCCCCCCACAAGGTGGACCGACGACCTGGTGAAGGTCGCGGGAATCCGCTGGATGCGGAAGGCACAGGACCGGTCGTTGTGGCGATGCTTGGGGGAGGCCTATGTCCAGCAGTGGACGTCTTTCGGCTGAAATGATGATGATGAATGATTCAATAAATTGTGTAGTTTCTTTTTGTATCACCTAATGTTTATTTATAGTTCTATTTACTTCATGTAATTATCAAGACTGTACAGATAATTAATCGTCTATTAACGATATTAATAGTCTATTAACGATATCATTCTGAACCTTAGATTATAAAGGTCTGTGTTCTGAAAATATTTAATAAACGACAACAGGAGATGTGAAAAAATATTGTTCTATTTACTTCATGTAATTGTCAAGACTGTACAGATAATTAATCGTCGATTAACGATATTAATAGTATATTAACGATATTAATCGTCTATTAACGATATTAATTGTGTATTAACGGTATTAATCGTCTATAAACGATATCATACTGAACATATTTAATAAAGGACAACAGGAGATATGAAAATTTGACTGTACTGTGATATTATTATCGTATAATGACTCTTCAATTCTGTCAAAATTGTATACCAACCATAAAGGTATTATACTGACGTTAGTATAGAAATGTCTTTGATACCAACCAAGGCGACACACAGTGACTCTTTTTCACACAATATCACTTTAACCTACCTATATTATATAAAGTGTACTCTATCTATCTATATTTATACAAATTAATGGACCTGAACCCAGGACAGTCAACTTTATAAATTACGATCTTGAGCTATAACGACATCAATTAGTGAACCACCCTAGCTTGCCTAATGCCTACCTACCTGTTGGAGACCTATTGACTGTGAAGGCTACTCTAGTTCAAGGGGTCTATTGTTCCGAGTCCATACAAAATGTAGCTTTGTTTGAGAACCTATTCACTTTTAAACATTGGTTGTGGCTCTGAATCAACGTTCAAAATCCGAAAGTAGCGATACTAGGAAGTAGGTGGTAGTTTTAACATAAAAATCGTAATACTGGATCAAGCAGCCGTATGATAATATTAAGGTTGACAAATATAATATACTGTGTGTCAAAAAAAAATTCACGACATTCGGCTACACCGCAATATGAGGCTTCAAATATTATTTAAAAAAAATACTATTAAAAAATTATTTAAAAAAATTATTAATTATATTTGCACATAAAAGACGTGTTTTTTATGGCATAAGAATGGCGAAACGAGCTTAAATCCCGCTTGATGTTAAGCGATTGCCTTTCTGCATAACAACTGCAACACCACCTAGGCACCTAAATGGTAAGTTGCGTTCTCCAAATTGAGACATGAAGATGGAAAGTCATGTGATTGTAACTTAACTGGCACCCGTGATACCTTTCGCACTAGAACACAGCAATGCTTGGCGTCTTTAGTATAGAAATCTGTACTCAAGCGTAGTCTGGACCACGCTTGAGTGATTACAGATCAAATCTCTGCCCAAATACCGAAACAGGTGATAATATAAAACGAAACTAAACTAGTTTTAAACAGTGATCAACGCTTGAGTATCGTTCTGGAATACGGGCCTAAGTGTCAGTTTGTATTACTACTAGCGACGCCGTGAACTGTACAGCTAAGATTTGTTGCACTGTATGCTGTTATAAGTAAAAGGAAGGTCCCGGACAACACGCACGGGAAGGATAAAATATTTCCAGTTACAGAAAACTACAAGATAGTTTTTTTTTATGGTATGGCGAAACGAGCTAGAGGCCACCTGACGTAAAGCGGTTACCTTTGCCCATAACAACTGCAATACCACCTTGGCTGTTGCCCATGTGGTACCGCAAGTCGCTTCGCCAAACTGAGACATGAAGATGGAAAGTCTCATGTATGTGATTGTAATTTCACCGGCACCCATACCCTCCACACCGAAACACAGCAATGCAAGCATCACTATTTGGCGGAGAAGTAGGTTTACTTCCCCGTACGAGCTCTTTCACAAAGGAGCTCTACTGCTACTAAAATAGATAGTACGTTTAATGCGTATTAAATTAAACACAAGTACATTCCTACCTCAATAGCTCTATACCCGCAAGTCCCGCAACCCTTAACGGAAACCGAACTCAGATAACTGAAACCATCCGCCAACTCACACAGTCACACCCAATAAATTAAATACCCCTTTTCACAAACCGTACATTATCGCCGAGGATGGAATCTGGAGACCCATTCATTTACCCACTACATACAAATCTGATGTAACAGAGTCCTTAATTACGGAGGTTCACCAAATGTGGGGGGAGTTAGGGGTTAATGAAATCACATTAGTGTGTTAAGGACCGAATGAGGATGTGACTTTGGGTTTGTCGTCTTTGTTTATACCTATACCGTATTGAAGGAAGCGAAAACATAATTTTAATTAAACAAACTACTATCCCAGATTCCTTTGTTATAGTCGTACAAATTAACAGAGAGCCGGGGTATGTAGGGTGTGCGGAGTGATGGGGATAAGCCTTCTTTAGGGACCTTATTGCCCGTGCCGAATATTCTGACACGAAAGGGGCCCGATCTGAGCCAATGGTGCGTTGCTTTACGTGTTCTTCTGACGTTAGCAGACATAGAGGAGGAGCAGGGACGGGCCCGGTGTGCATCTATCCTGTCCAGCGGGGGGAGTCTTTCCCTGCCCCCGTCGATCTCATAACCCCAGAAGGAGAGCTGTGGTTGTGTTTTCGCGCCTCTTTTTGGGACCAAGGGTCCGTGATGGAGGCGCGTGGTGTTCTGTGGTCGCCACCGAGGAGGATGCAGCTCACGTTAGGCCGCACGGGGAGAAGACGCTCGCCTACTACTGGCGAGCTGGAACCTGTCGGGGGTGGATAGCAAATTCCGAGTTTATCCAATGTCCCCGGCCAAAGGTCGTTAGAGAAACACAGTGGTGGTTTTATTCGGTAAGAGTTCGTTCGGTAAGAGTGCGTCCATGAGGATTTCCCCACGAAAAAAGGCAGTCATTTCTAACTTTGCTGTCTGGCTAGTGGTGGTAGTGTGGCTTGAAGAAATGCAGAAGGGCATGTGCAGGAGGACGCTGCTGTCCATCACCCTGACATAACCCATTAGGCCTTTACTTAACCCTCGAAAAAAGAGGAACTGGTCGCTGCTGGGATCCAAAAAAGTTTATAGAAGGATAATTGTATAGTCATTCTTTTTATGGCTATTTGGCTAAACGCAACAAAACCTAACCTGAAATTAGACGTGGCGCGTTTAATGTGTTCTTAATGGCCGTGTTGACATGCCATACGCGATGCTATGCGACTTTCACGACGTAAAAACTGCTCGCCGACTATTTACGACATTTGTTCACGCATTCCCGTTTTATGAGGAAGAAAAATTCCTAACAGGCTATGTCGTTGTTGTGTTTGTAGCTACATGGTATTTTCTAACCCTTGCCGCATTAAACCCATCGGCGGCTTGGAAATAGCATTCCAAAAAGAGGTGTGATAATCATCTTAATATACACGGTGAATTTTAAGTGGTTTTGTAAACGAAAAGGGGTTTTCGTTGTACTCATAGAACAACTTTCACTATGGAACCAATCATTAAATTGCGAAAAAAAAACAGCTGGCTACACTCGTGTTCACATAAATCGACAAAATGGTGGGAACAGCAGATATTTTTTCGTGATTTTAGGGTTGGTCCCATATAAATCTAAATAATAAGGTAATAGAAATTTTATCAAGTGTCTTTTAATACCGGAACGCGCGTCGCTGGTTTGCCGCTACTAACACATAAATAAATAAATAATAATAAATAAATATCTTTATCTTTATTACTTTACCGTTGCTTATTATTTATATGTATATATGCATATAGTATTTATGTATTAGGATTTACAGAATATATTTTTGTTGTTATTTTATAGTAGTAGTATAGTATTTTATTTTATTACTAAATTATGTATCGAAATTGCACATCTGACAACCCCATTTTCTGTCCAGTTCATTCTTGTCCATCCTAAGGTTGCCTGGAAGAAATCGCTGATCGCGATAAGGCCGCCATTTGTACAATAGTTTAAATGCATATTCAATGTAATGTTTTTTATGGTGTACAATAAAGCATATATAAATAAATAATAAATAAATATCTTTGGGACATTTTTTTACACAATTATGCCCACCGTGTTTCTAGCATTCAATGCAAAATAAATTAAGCCAAAAAAAACCGCCGCCGACACGGAGTGGTTCCGCGTCCAAAACAGCACTGATGATCAAGCAAACGGTTTCCGCGCCTTTACCACTTTATAACCTTATTATTTAGATTTCTATGGTTGGTCCCATAGTTGTTCATAATGTTGAGTACAATGACCCCAAAACTACTTAAAATTCACCGTGTATATTTTGTTTTTTTTTTATTAAATGAGCATCTCAAGTGCAGTCTGGCGCTTGAACGTTTGCCTTCCATACAGGAGGGTCTGAATTCAAACCCGGCCCGCACCTCTTACTTTTCGAATACATGTGCGAATCAAAATTTAACTATCACTTGCTTTAACAGTGAAGGAAAACTTTGTGAGGAAACACAAAAGAGACACCACCACACACCACCACACACCACCACACCACACCAGAGAGTGCTCTATACAGTTATCGATGGTGTGTGTAGTCCGCCAACCCGTACTAGGCCAGCGTGGTGGACTAAGGCCTTATCCTTCTTGGTCGGAGAAGAGGCCCGTGCCCAGCAGTGGGACAATAATGGGCTGCTTATGTTGAGCATCTTAAGTGTCCAAGAATCGACATTATACGGTTGTTACAGTGCCTGTGTGCTTGCGCGCAATTTAACTTGGCCGGAGTGAAGTTGTCACAAAACCGTCGCAGTAATAATTTTATGGGTGTCAGTTGGAGGCGGGAGGCGGGGAAACATGCACAGTAAGCAAATTCACTCTGGTCAGGTTATTTTGCGCGTACTATACATCAGACAGATGTATTATCTTGTAGTATTAGTACAGAAACCTAATTGTGCGATAACAATTTTAAATGCATCGGATATTTTTTAATAACTCAGCAGTTTCAGTAATCATTATTACAACTTCCACTACGCAACAATACTGATAGTTCCCTCATAAATTCTATCATTCAGCTCTATTGAAATTTACAGGCAACTTGGAATTACTGCTGTCAATTTGATTCGAGATAAACGTGAACATTCTGCGAACGGGACAGTTCATCTGATCTGATAATAAGTTTTGGCGGCTGTTGATACGAGTATTATGTTAAAACACAGTTGCCAGCAATGCTAGACCATATCTTGATTCTTGACTAGGATGTTTCCACAAGCTTCGTGTAAACTGGGTGTCCCATCGATATACTAGGAGGGAAATTACTTTAAATATTAGAAATACGAAATTTCAAACATGTAAATTGTGGAAAGAAAAAATCGCTCACGAGCAGGATTCGAACCTGCGGCTCTTGGCTCAGTACGCCAGTGCTTTAGCCACTAAGCTAGCGTGAACACTTTTTTTTTCTATCCTCAATTTATATCTTTAGATTTCGCTTCGCATGCGTAAATGCGTTAAAAATAATTGTTCATAATAAATAAATGAAATTGTTCATTTAATTAAAATAAAATATAAATTCTGCATTCAAAGATTATTAAAAAATCTCTTACTTAAGCTGGGACAGTCGCGAAGAAGTACCTACCATCTTGTATTTCAAGTCTTCTGTTGATAGATCTTGATAGGGTCTATAATATGGACACAATCTGTTCAACAAACATAGTGCATAAAATTAAGGGAAGACCATGAAATAAGGACAAAGAAAATGAAAATTTTTGATGCTGCCTTTTTATTGCTATTTTATTTTCAATATTTAACGTACTTTCCCTCCATGTTGCATGGTGATGGGACTTCCTGTGAGTCCACCATAGCAGCGCTACGAGATAGATTTCGTGTCTTCCCTTCCCCTCACGTCTCTCCGTACGTACGCGGAACCACAAATGCTACGGAGTGCGCGAGTTGGTGTAGGTGCTGGTGATTACTGATACGAAACCATGAAAAAATATTTTTTTTTTTGTTTTGAATTTTTCATACATAACCAGCTTTGGGCAGTTAAATAAAACTCATACATAATGAAAAATGCATTTTTTTTTAAATCTACAAAAAGAAACGCATTTTTTTTCGTGGTTTCGTATCAGTAATCAGTAGCACTATTACCTATCTTCGTTTTTGGAAGCGTTTCCCTGACACCCTGTATATTGGAGAGCTCATTAAGGAAATGCTATAAAACAACTTTTACTACCGGGTCAACCCTGAAATCGCGAAAAATAAATCAGCCCTTCCAAACATTTCGGTCGAATAGGTATTGCACTTTTCTATGAAATGGCTGTTTTGGAACGAAGTTCCTTATGGGGGCTTGCGGTAGGTGTGATGCGCGAGAAAATGTAGCGTCACGTCACGCTAAGATTTGCGTTATACCCACACATTAAATATACGGACATAAAGTTATCAGCTGATAATAAATCAAGAAAAAAATAAGATTTTCTAAACTCATAATTTCACTAGTCAGCTGATCACGGGATCAACAGTCACTGGACGTGTGACCTCGTAGGATAACATAGCATTTTTTAGGAAATATCTAATATCTGTTTGCGCGGTGCGCGGCCATTGACTTTGTGAACAGCCAGCAGCAACAGCTAATAGAAAACAATCAAAATGTCATTTTTTATGTCATTCCCATACAGAGGGGCTCGTAGCGATGCAACGACTGCGCGGATTGTACGATCGGCAAGGTTAAGCTGCACTTGCCGCGGTCAGTCTGTGGATGGGTGACCGTTTCGTTACATATCGAGACCCCTCCGTGCCTCGGAGAGCACGTTAAGCTGTCGGTCCCGGTTGTCATACGAATATCTATGGCAGTCGTTACGGATAGTCAGAAGCCTGAAAGTCTGACAACTGTTCTAACCTCCGAATGTCAGTATTACCCAGTAACTGGGTTGCGGGGGTCTGATATCAGTCGCTCCGTGTAAAATACTGATGTTCAGCCGCATCTGGCTAGACTGGAAGCCGACCCCAATATAATTGGGAAAAGGCTCTGAGGATGATGATGTCATTCCCATACATTTTGATCGTTTTCTATTAGCGTTGACGATTGACGATTGTGTAGATTGTCAACTTGGCTAGGGGGGCAGGGTTGTAGTTTAAATTATGAGTTCAGAAAATCATATTTTTTCTTGTTTTATTATCATTAGACATCGATACCCATCACGTCTGAGAAGTTTCGCCAACCTAATTTGATATAACCTTATATTCATTTTTTTCTTTACAAAAGCTCAGAAAACACCATTAAGATTACGTGACCACTTTACAAAAACCTAAGGACGTTATACGGTTTTATTAGAGACCCAATTCGACTTTTACTAACAACTTTACGACGAGGCTGTGGATAGAGTGCTATCGGTTACGGATCGTAACCACGGCTGTTAATAAATAAATTTCTTGTGCGATCTCTGGTACACTATTAAGGATTCCTGAATTCCTGGTAGTTTTACCTTCAAGATTAGACTGTTCGGTAAAAAATAAATAACACACATAACATAACATCACGCCTGTATTTCCCCGAAGGGGTAAGCAGAGGTGTATAGTACACCCACATTTCGCCAGTTATGTTATAGTCCCATGTAATAGGGGGCGAGCCTATTGGCATTAACCGGGCACAAATCCATACTCCGGGCTGCTACTGAGAATTTCCTAATGAAAAAACCCAATAACACTTTACCCGACCCGGGAATCGAACCCAGGACCCCACGCTCAGCAGTCGCGCTTGCGACCACTAGACCAACGAGGCAGTCAAAAAAAAAAAAGAATACGATAAGCAGATAAAAAGCAAAGAAGATAAAATAATATAAATGTATTCACACTAATATTACAAATGCGAATGTAAGTTTGTCTGACTGTCTGTTTGTAACAGTGGCGTGCATTCCATATAGGCAAATAAGCAATGCCTACCTCGTTAGAATTTAATATTAACTATTACTAAATCAATTAATCAGCGTATTAAAAAAAACAATTAACATATGTACTCAATAATAATGTATGAATTCAATGCAAAACGTACCTCAATGTGCAATGTGCGTTCGCACGATTGCCTGTCACGTTCACACACACAATCAAACCTTTTTGGTAACCATATACACTATTATACACACACACTACTTTAGGCTAATACCCGAAGTCATACGACAAAAAAATGAATCACGATATGGCTATGCGTAAATAACTAACATTTGACATTTCGCAATTTAGCCGTCTTATCAAGCGTCACCTGCTTCTGAAAACGTCGCAGGTGACATAACTGAACGTAGCCCTAGTGGCGATAGTCGTGGGTTGTCCGTAACGTTTTTTACACGAACTGTTATGCGTTAGTAGTTTTGAATCCTATTATTTTGTAACTAGATATTTCCATACAAAGTGATCGTTATAATAAAACTAAACCCAACATTTGAAAAATAGCGGCGAAATAAAGATAATTATTGTTTTATTGAAATTACTGCATTTAAGTGTTCACATTTATAATTTGTAAATTGTATTCGAAGGGTCGAATAAAAAGATTACAATATTTATTATTATTTTGATGATTGTTTGTACATTGCTACACATTCATCGTAAAATAATGAAGCTCAATATACGCTCATAACAAAATAACGATAAATAGATTTATAACGTTATTTAACTAATGTAATAACGAATGGTGTATAATAATTGTAGAAAATCTATTGTTTTCGTGCTCCGAAAATCTATTGTGTAACTTTGTACGTAAAATAATCGTTACATTACTATGCCAACGTACTACGTATTCGATTATCACCCTCGTAAATATTTTCTCAAACCGACGTTAAATAACGCCCAACTCATAGATTTACTATGGCCCAACTCTAATTGAATTGCATAAATCGTGTAATAATTAGTTAGTTTTATTGTGAATTGTGAAGTTTTTTGTAAAAATATTGATGTAAACATGGATAAATTAGAGTGCTCGGTTTGTGGGGAAGACTATGCTTAGAGAAATTACGAGAAACCCATTCAATCAGTTTTCGTTTGTTGACAAAACAAAAAAGTGCATTTCAGTAGACAAACACATCAAAATCTGTATTTGACTCAAGAAAAGGTAAAATGTTATGACTATTACATAACACGTTAATACAACTGTAACTGGGTGTCGTCATTCAAATTTAATAGTCTTTTGCTAGTGTCTCTTACTTTTAAACGTCGTTGTTGAAACGTCATGTTTTCGTGTCTGTTTTGTATGAAATGTGTGTAGGTAAGTATCAGATTTTTTAATAATTTTACACTATAGTAAATTGCTCCGTCTGCTTAGTGACTGCCTACCTAGGCCAAAAACTAATGCACGCCACTGGTTTGTAACCTTTTTACGACTAAAGCTCTGAACTTCTCCCCTATTCAGAACATTTTCGATAAGCAGTTCTCGAGCGATTCGGTTTGTTATCTCGTTTCTTCTATGATTCACGTAACGGGAGAAATAGAGATAACAAACCGAATCGGTTCACAACTACTTGTCGAAAATGTTCTTAATTGGAGACCAGATCGTAATAAAATTTGGCAAAGAGGTAGCCAGGGACCTTATTATTTTGAGGAAAGAGATAGGGGTCTTGAACGCCCCTAAGCCACTGCGACCTAATAAGATCTATTGTGACGCCTCTTGCAGCATTACAGCACTTCCCCAAGCTGCAAGTCAATCTTGAAGTCGACTATGACCTTGGGGGAGGAGAATTTGATCAGAGGATCAGCCTGGGACCTGGAACAGGAGAAAGGCTACTATTCTGGGAAGATAAACAATTCCTGATGGGCGCGAATTACATGCGTGCAAAGCAGGAGGTACTGTACAGGAGGAAAGGGCAGCTGGTAGCGCGTACTGGAAGGGGCAGCGTGGGTAGTACCTCCACGGTCAATTGGTGAAGGTTACGGGAATCCGGACCGGTCGTTGTGGCGATGCTTGGGGGAGGGCTATGTCCAGCAGTGGACGTCTTTCCGCTGAAATGATGATGAAGCAGCAGGTAGAAGCTAGTTTAGTATAAACTAAGCAGATGTATATTTTAGGTAAGCATTCTCATCATACAGCAGCAATGATAGCCTAGCGGTTGAACGTTTGCCTTCCATGCAGGAGGGTGTGAGTTCGATCCCGGCCCGCACCTCTGAATTTTCGAATTCATGTGCGGATTTATATTCGATTATCACTTGCTTTAACGGTGAAGGAAAACATCGTGAGGAAACCTGCACACCTGAGAGTGCTCCATACAATTCTCAATGGTGTGTGCAGTCCGCCAACCCGCACTAGGGCACTAAGGCCTTAGCCTTCTCATAATGAGAAGAGGCCCGTGCCCAGCAGTGGGACAGTAATGGGATGGTTATATTATATAAATATTCTCATCATAATATCATAATCAGTTATTACTGTCCCACTTACCGAAACAGTTTTTTTTTGTATATTGTCATAGGTCATAATGATAATGATGATTGTCCCACAGGCACGGCCTCTTTTCTATACGAGAAGGGTTTAGTTCAGGGGAGTGTACCCGGGATAAGGAGATAAGATGATTAGTTAACATTTGATTTAATCTTACAAACGTAAGTACGATGAATTTCCTTCACCGACCAACTTTGCGTGATCGAATCAGAAATGAGGAGATTCGCAGGAGAACGAAAGTAACCGACATAGCCCGAAGAATTGCCAAACTTAAGTGGCAGTGGGCGGGGCACATTGCTCGCAGAACGGATGGCCGATGGGGCAGTAAAGTTCTGGAGTGGCGACCGCGTACTGGAAGGCGCAGCGTGGGTAGGCCCCCCACAAGGTGGACCGACGACCTGGTGAAGGTCGCAGGAATCCGCTGGATGCGGAAGGCACAGGACCGGTCGTTGTGGCGATGTTTGGGGGAGGCCTATGTCCAGCAGTGGACGTCTTTCGGCTGAAATGATGATGATGATGATGATGACCAACTTTGCCGGTGGATATAAAATCCCCTTCCGGCCGCGTGGTTCGATCGCACAGTTCGATTAATCGAACCACGAGGAATTTTAAATCCTTATGGTGCGATCAATCGAACGATGCGGATTTGTGATCCCTTCCTCAAAGCCCTTAAAATCACTTTTTACGACCTCTAAGAACAGTGGCAGGATTGTCTATTCAATCAGCTGGGTCCTCAATCAGTCTAATAAATATGGTTATGACGTAGCCATATTATAAGGAGAAAACATCTAGGCTTGTTTGTTCGATGAAATCTGCTGATCTGATTGATACGAAACCTTTCTTCCTTATAGGAAAATCCTGTAACAGTAATTCATATAGGGGTATATAACTAAAAGAATTATTTCTAAATGCATTCTGTATTCCAACCATTCTTCTATATGACATTTTTGTATGACTTCCAGCCTTCAGCGTCCAGTAAGGAATAAGTTTCAAAGATAATTAAATTCCTTTATTTGTGTAGTTGTTTTATTACAACATTTTTATTTAGAACTCTAATGTGTGCCGTTACTCAGGTATTCTTGGTTTCTTGTAAAGGTGGCTACTGACGATGCTTCCAAACGTGTGAATGGCGTGGCCGCATTCCAAAATCTGTCCGTCAATGTTGAAAACGTATGTTATTTTTAGAACAAGTCAAGCTTTTTTGGAAGTAGTCATTAAAACGACGTCCGAATGGATACATCGTCAGTGCGCACCTTAAAGGTTTTTACTATGCGGTTAGAAGAAGTTGTACTTTCTTCAGTTTTAATTTTTTTAACGCGGTCATATAAAACTAAAAAGTGATAGAAAGAATAACATACGACGACAATGGTGTTAATTGTATTGTATTGTATTGTTGTTTGCTTTGATAATAATTATCGTTTTACTACTGAATGTCATTAAATTAATTTCAGATCATGAGCAATGTTATTTTATTAGTACGTCTTTTTGGTTTCTTCAAAAGAAAACTAGACGTTCGCTAGTCTGGAAAATGTTTTTGCTCGGTGCCAAGTTTCATCCAGATTACTTAAACGGATGTTGCATATGAGGCCAAATATGTCTCTCTAAATACACGAACATCTAAATCTACACAACAACAGATAATTTATAAAATAGATATTAACATATATTATAATCATAAGGTCCTATTAAAATACATGAATTTTGTTACTTTCAGCATCTAGACGAGTTTATTAGAAAAATTAGCCAATTTTAAATTAAGTACTACTTTAGTCAGTAAAGTTTTAATTCTGAATAAAAAAAATAAAAAGCTTCGTGCTGCGGAACTTATTTATTTTTTTACTTTACATTATATTTTGAGAGTAACTAAAAACGAATGAAAGTCCTTTACAAAAAAGCTATTTTGTTTCCTTAATAAAATTATAATGCAAATTAAATTAGTTTCTCTTCAACATTTTCCTTTCTTTAGTCCTATAACCGTACAAAGATAAATTAACCACATTCCATGCATAATAGTGTGACCACCACAAAGAAAGGAATTCATATTATATTATCTCCTCCCATCTCTATGAAAACGGTTAAATATTATATAATAAAGTCTTCACCATTATAGACCTTGAGTTTCAAGGGAAGGACTTAGTGCTAAAATATCAATAACACATTATTATGCATCGCCGCGTGTGTTAACATGACTGTATGTAATAATAATGTTTGAGATATCGTCACTTAATATTCTTCCTTACACACATCTGAGTCTGTCTGACTGTCTGTCTGTTTAAGCAAGCTTTAGAGTTTAGACCAGTGTTTTTCAAAATTTTCCGTAGCGCGACCCCCTTTAGTAAAAACAAATGTCTGCGACCCCCTCGCCCCTTGCGACAGCAAACATAATATTGCTGCTTTGCATGAATAACGACACTACTCAAAAAAAATTTTTTTTTTAAAGTACACATAATTAATTTCTTAGGTTTTCGCAAAACGAAACGTCAGGAAAACCAATTTAAATAATATACGCGATTTAACCCGGTTAAACTTTGTTTTATTATAATGTACACATAATTAACAGAATCAAGTGATCGTTCGTTTTGAAAGAAAGAAAAGAAAGAAAAAATATTTATTTGCTTCAAAAGTGACGCACAAAATTACAAAAAGATAACTTTGGGTACTTATTAAAATTTTAGCCAGTATAAGAACTATAAAACTTTTAATTTCTATGTGACGGCGACCCCCCTTTAGAGTGTTAGCGACCCCCCAGGGGATCGCAACCCACAGGTTGAAAAACACGGGTTTAGACGATCTTAAAATATAATATTTTTTGACGCATATTTTGTATCTCCTGCCTTTTATATGAATATGGCCAATCCACTGTTGAGCGTCAACCTCCCATTCCCATGGAAAGATCAAAGGAGAAATATTCTCCACAATAATTGGCATGAAAAGAAAATTTAACTGCCATATCAAATAAATGATCTTTATCTTTATCATGATAGAGGCACAACACAAATTCTGTGAAAATTATAACTTGCTATCTATTACTGTTAAAAAGATGCTGCCCTTGTGACATACAGACGGACGGACGAACGGTCAGACGGACGGATGGACAGACGGCGTAGGTTGAGTAATGGGGTCCCGTTGGCACCTTCTGGGTATAGAACCCTAAATAGCAGCTTGTTCTTTCTGTCAGACAATTTTTCTGAAGTCATACCTAAGTGCTAAAATATCATGATTTTATTCATTGCTAGCCTCTGCCCCTACCTTCGCTCGCGTATATTTTGTTTTATTACAGAAAGACGTTATCGCAAATCCCTCGGGAACTGTTTATCTTTCTGGGATAAAAATGTAGGTAGCCTATTATGTTAATCTGGGTTATTATCTATCTGTTTGTAAATTTTCATCCAAATCCGTTCAGCCGTTTCAGCGTAATTGAAGGACAATCAAGCAAATAAACAAACAAATAAACATCCATACTTTCGCTTTTTTACTTTTTATAAATATAGTACTAGCCTATGCCCGCGGCTTCGCCCGCGTGGATGTCGTTTATCGCGCATCCCTCGGGAACTGTTTTTCTTTTTTTTTCTTCCCTGGATAGAAAGTAGTCTTTATGTTAATCCGGGTTATTATTTAATTGATCCTCCGGCGCACCCTGGGCAGTCAGCACCACTACCAACCTGCTGACTGGCTAATCTTTTTCCCACGGCATGAGCTATCATCTTTAAGTAGCTCATGTTGACACGATAAAAGAAGAAGAAGAATCCGGGTTATGTTCGATCTGTATGTATACATGTGTTGTGTGTGTCGTCTATTATTTTCTATATTTATACATGTAGTATTTTCTATGGTAGGCAAATACTTATTTATTTATTATATTAAATATTAGTAAACATTATGAAAGTGCAACACATACTACCCCCATCTATTTTTCACGTCTTCCTTGTCCATCCAAAGGTTGCCTGGAAGATATCGCTATTAGCGATAAGACCGCCAATGTACCCTTATTTTACAAGTTAGTCCTAAGTTTAATAATGTAATTGGTGTACAATAAAGAATATTCTATCCATCTATCTGTATGCCCATTAAAATACATACAGTGGTTTTTGCGTGAAAAAGTAACAAACATCCACACATCCATACATGTCCTCACAAACTTTCACGTTTATAATATTAGTAGGAAGTAGGACAGTAGGAAGAAGGAAAGATTAGTAGGATTAAGCATTATCTCATCTCTTCTCGTCCAAAATACCGCAGTGTCTCAAGACGAAAGTCTTTGACCAGTGTGTGTTGCCAGTAATTACTTACGGTACTGAAACGTGGTCGCTCACAATGGGCCTGATAAGAAGGCTCAAAGTCACTCAAAGGGCAATGGAGAGGGCTATGCTCGGAGTGTCCCTGCGTGATCGAATCAGAAATGAGGAGATTCGCAGGAGAACGAAAGTAACCGACATAGCCCGAAGAATTGCCAAACTTAAGTGGCAGTGGGCGGGGCACATTGCTCGCAGAACGGATGGCCGATGGGGCAGTAAAGTTCTGGAGTGGCGACCGCGTACTGGAAGGCGCAGCGTGGGTAGGCCCCCCACAAGGTGGACCGACGACCTGGTGAAGGTCGCGGGAATCCGCTGGATGCGGAAGGCACAGGACCGGTCGTTGTGGCGATGTTTGGGGGAGGCCTATGTCCAGCAGTGGACGTCTTTCGGCTGAAATGATGATGATGATGAAGCATTATCTCATACGTAAGATTACAACGTCCCAAGACAACGATCGAATCATACCTTACCTATGAAAAGGTAACATTTTAATGTTAAATTATGAAAAAAGCATGATAAAAGTCAACAAAGGTACAATAAAAAGTTTTAAAAGATATGAGTATATACAAGGAATACAAAAATAGAAGAGTTGTCAACAGAGAGCGAGTTACAATAAATTGCTTGTTGCACGCAGGCGCAGCCCGGGCTTTTACTTGTCGAGATATAATATATCATTGTTCCATTCAAAGTCAAGGCGCTATTAATAGCTCGGATACAAGACATTCATCTTTATTCCGACTATGTCATATCCGTAAATGTTAGTCTACTGCGATTTGCATCTATAATTTAGACTGTGGTTCAAATATACGTATACAACATATAACAGAATAAACGAAAGTGCTGAAAGCAATGATATTTTTTAAATATCATTGCCTGAAATTAACATAACATAACATAACACCACGCCTGTATTTCCCCGAAGGGGTAGCCAGAGGTGTATAGCACACCCACATTTGGCCAGTTATGTTATAGTCTCATGTAATAGGGGGCGAGCCTATTGCCTGAAATTAGTTAGTTCAGAATCACTAGGACAATCGATTGGTATGTTTTTTACACAGGGAGGAGGTACAAGTGCGACTGCTGAGCGTGGGGTCCTGGGTTCGATTCCCGGGTCGGGCAACGTGTTAATGGGTTTTTTCATTAGGAAATTCTCAGTAGCAGCCCGGAGTCTGGATTTGAGCCCGGTTAATGGCAATAGGCTCGCCCCCTATTACATGGGACTATAACATAACTGGCGAAATGTGGGTGTGGTATACACCTCTGCCTACCCCTTCGGGGAAATACAGGCGTGATGTTATGTTATGTTATGTTAGCCTATGCCCGCGACTTCATCCGCGTGAATGTCGTTTATCGCGCATCCTTCGGGAACTGTTCATCTTCCCGGGATATAAAGTATAGCTTATTTAATCCAGGTTGTGTTCTATCTGTATGCCAAATTTAATTAAAATCAATACAGTAGTTTTTGCGTGAAAGAGTGTCAAACATCCACACATCCATACAACTATACATCCTCACAAACTTTTTAGAAAATTTTTAGCGCGCACAGAAGCATTATTTGCACACAAAAGCAGTTCTAGTTCTTATTTTATTTTAAAATGTATTTTAATAATATGGTTGCTATACCAAATAAATACTGTACTAATATGCTTCAGACAGGTCACAGAATCACCTCACAGCTTTGGTGCAATAGTACCTAACTATTGCTCCAAATGACCAGTTGGGTAATTGTGTAATGCATTCACATTGACATTAGCTTTCATTTTGAAATGTCAACAATATTCATTGCGTGGTACATAGTTGCCGATAAGACGAATTGTCAAAACACACGGAGCTATATACATTGAAATTGAATTGATTGCGATCACGAGTGAGTTACGCAATTCGGCAGCAGTTCTAAACCATATATAGCTTCTTTTTTTTCTGGCCGGCTCTTTTAGAAAAGGCCCAGTTTGAATGATATCCTTAGTTTAAAAGAAAACATCCTCATTATGTATACATATATATACATGTTCTAATGTGTTTCCGGGCCAACACTTTAGTGGGAGTTGTTCCAAACATTGGCCATTTCACTTTTCCCGAGTACTTACGTAAGTTAGAAGTGGAAGCCATTTTCGAGGCCCTGTTTTAATTAACTTCAAAAAGAATGAGTCTCGTAATTTTTGTTGTTTTTCGTAGTTTCTAGGTTTTCATAAGAATAGGTAGGAAATTAATAAAATGAAAATTTCATTTCATTCCTTACGAAAGTATTTTTTTTACTAGTTACCTGTCGACCAATCTAATTATAAAAAGTTAAATAGTTTTAGTCAAAACTATTACTTAAATTAATATGTAAAAAGATATTTCTCATAGAAAAGTATTTCGTCATCATCATCATCATTTCAGCCGAAAGACGTCCACTACTGGACAGAGGTCTCCCCCAATAGGGAGGGATATACCATAATCGCTAAGCTTGGCGATCGCAGTTGGTTGAATAAATACTCAGAGAACGCTGCTGCCCATCCTCTGGTGAACCCCTTACGGCCATAATTAATATCCAATCTATCCACGATTTACCCTACTAGAGATAGAAATTTGTCATATTTTGTATGGAGCTTATGTCAAATTCCCATCTCTAGTAGGGTAAATCGTTGATAGATTGGATATTAATTTTGGCCGTTAGTCGCATTTTATGACATCCACGAGAAGAGATGGGGTGGTGCTGTTCTTTGTGTCTGGCACCACACAGAACGGATTGACGAAAAGGACTCATATAAAACTACAACCGTTCAGACAAAGCTTGTTTTTCAGTTAAGCCCCGGAATTTAAACATTATTATTATGTCTATTTAAGTTAATTTTCAGTATATTTTGAATATCCGTCTTTTGAATTAAACTACTGTTACAAACTGTGGATCAGCCAACCCAGAGACAAGTTACTTATCAGCGGAAGGAACGAATGAAGTCACCATGTCTTGTATTTAGTCGATTATTATACTTTTAATTCATCGTATTTATATCCAGTCAATTAAATTATTTAATAAATCTAGTCATTAGCCAACATGATCATATTATATAATATTAGCTTAATTATCGATTTACTTAACAATGTATCGATTTGAGAATTTCATGTTGGCAACACTGATTAATAGAAATTATAAAATAACGTGCAACTGTAATTTGGCGCGCTGTCCATATTCAACTATCGAATAAACAACATGTCTTGACGCTTCGTATTACTGCATTCTTTACCTACACCCAGGTTCAGGAGAACCCGCACACCAAGCTTCACTTCCAGCAACCCCTTCGTTACATCTCAGAAGTGGGATTTACCATCTGTGCCTTTTCTAATACCATGTTTTCAAGTTTCAGAGTGAATCGTGGTGGTCTTGAAGGTCTCCTCCAGGCTCTTCACAATGTGATCGCCCGCTGGCAATCCTGGTCTGCAATCGAGCAGCGAGCTACAGTGGCGCAGAAATGCTGGTATGCTGCCGAGACATCGCAAAACACTCCCGGTACAGCGAAGTACACCGCGTCCCAATAACAGGGATCACAGACGCCTCACCGGAAACTACAGGTACGAAATGTACTTACGATTTTTTTTTTATAACCGCTGATATTATGGAGAAATGGAAATTAAACTTACCCTCAAAGATTGGCGGGATTGGTATACATACTGCCACTAGGAAAAGTACAATTTAAACTTCATATTGACGATTTACAAAAGATGTGCAGAAACCACAACGCTAATCTTTATATTAAAGATCTAATTATTTGGAAAAACTCGTATGTACTTCGCTAAATATATAAAACAAACTAAAAAGAGTTCTGTTTTAAACCAAGAAAATTTATTTTAAATTTTTTTTATTCACTAACACTTGTTATGGATTTTTATTTTTTAACAAAAACGTGAAGTAGACATGGAGTTTCCCCGGGCTGTAGTTACGATGTTTATATTGACACTGAACGTAATACAGATTCAACTATCTTCTGCTAGTTACTACACCGCTGCTCCCGGTTTGATTTCCTTGTATCAAGAGTGATAAATATTGGCGATACAGTTATACAGTGGATGACGGATGGATTAAATTTATGCTCACTAGCTCGGATGTTTACTCTCAATATTATGAGGATGTATTAATACCTTGCATAATATAGTTAGGTTTACCCTCACAAGAAAAAAAATTTAATGTCTGATACAAATTTTGGTGAAATAAGATCCAAAGATTCAAAGATTTATTGCATACTAAGTGTAGGTACATAATTGGTGTTACATTTTATTGTTGTGCTTAGAACTTAGTAGCCTTTTGCAAGCGTTGCAATATTGAGGGCTTAATACTAATATTATTCTTATTTTTAAATATAACTATGTCTAACATACATAAAAGTGAAAGATTTAGCATGGATTCTTATTACATTACATTACTAACATTCAAATATTCTTCAATTGAGTAGTATGTAATAAAAGAGTGTAATGAGTCAGGTGAGGTGGTGGTCATACGAAAGCCCATTCGATAAAGAAAAATGATTCGGTGCAAAGATAATTTAATAATTTTGCGGAATGCAGTTGTGACCTTGGTACTATTATTTTTTTATAGAAATCAAAGAGGTAAAATAGAAATCTTTCTTAGTCCAATATACCTACCTACGACGAAAATAATCTAATAAAGAAAAAGAGCCACGGTATCGACGAAACAACTACTCACTGAAATAATACTACTTAACTAACTACTACTACTAATTCTACTTTACCGAAACAATGCGCAGATGAATTAATACTACCATTTTATGTACGAATAAACCAGTCTTATGAAGGCGTTTTTCCGAATAAAAAAAAAAGGCTCTTATTATGTTGCTACCTGTATAAGGTAAATAAAGAAACTGACCCAAATAATTAGCGTCCAATTGCCCTCTTACCAACAGTCTCAAAAATAATTAAAGAAAAAAAAACCTTTCTGCAAATGGGTTTATGCGTTTCGTTTACAAATATATCCAAAAAAACTCATAATAAAAATATACAGTAGGAGTACTGCTTGAAGTGACACAACCTTACGATAAAGCATAATTTGAAATATTATTAACTAACAATTATACAGCATAGGATTCCGCGGCAAATGTCTCAAATGGTTCACATCTTATTTAAAGGATAAGAATAATAAAAAAAAACAACAGGGGGGCTAAAAAGGCCACTTTGGTGAAAACATAATATTATCCTAATACGATTCATGTTAAAAACCACAAAATGGCCACTTATGGACAATTCATAATATTTAACGCGAACGAGACATATTCCGCAATACATCTGTTTGACAGTTTCCTATGGAAATTCGTAAAATGGTCCACAAAATAGGAATTGCTTATGTGTCAAATTGCTGTTTATTTAGAAGTTACTCAAGAGCAACATCTTGCGGTTCATATCGACGATCTTTTTGAAAAATAAATTAATAATGGCAGATTGATCGATTTAAGTAGCAAAAATATAAACAAAGAATTAGACAAAATCGGAGATTATGAATGTATACGAATAAACGACCCCATGAAATGTTCTTCAGTACTAAACGCAAAACACCATGATAATTCATTATGTATTCTCACACTAAACATTTGTAGTGTTTATAAAAATTTAGATGCCTTCTTAGTTTTCATTTCTAATATAGA
This sequence comes from Asteroscopus sphinx, assembly GCA_949699075.1. NCBI lineage: Eukaryota > Metazoa > Arthropoda > Insecta > Lepidoptera > Noctuidae > Asteroscopus > Asteroscopus sphinx. The sequence continues at coordinate 11,199,309 of OX453018.1, read as the reverse complement.
TATGGAAGTTGATGTGATAGTCCTGACTGAATGTTGGTTGAATGAGAATAAACCTATTCCCAGCATTGACAATTACAACTATTTCTACACGAAGAAGTTCATCAACCAGAACGATGGAGTGATTGTTTATGTAAAGAACCAGATTAACGCTACTGCCTACGAGCCCGACTATGATGAAGGTAACTATCTGGTTATAAAACTAGGTGATGAATTTTCTCTTTTATGTACTTATCGACCACCATGTTTTCGGAATCCTGTCAAATATATTGACTCAATAAACCATATCTTAACGAAAATTAATTCTAAAAATATAATTTTAACAGGCGACATAAATATTGACATACTCCCCGAAAATCTCGTAGGTTTTCCCGCTGACTATATAAATATGTTAGCCTCACACGGACTTCAACAAAGCATAAATATTCCTACTCGATATAACAAATGTATAGATCACTTCATGACACTAAGCAACTACAATAGGCAAACACTTGTTTTCGACCAATTTACTGACCATTGCCCGATTCTTCTTTATATGAATAAGGCAAAAATTGAGAGACGACACACTTGTTTTAATAAATCCAGCTTTAATTATGACTCGGCTGCAGAATACATAAAGCAAATTGATTGGAGTATTTATTATAAGATCGAGGATGTGAACCAAGCAGCTGAGGCTCTAGTTTCTAGCCTAAAGGAAGTGATTGCGTGCAATACTACTACTAAACATGTTAGTAAAAAAAACATCCCTCTGAAACCATGGATCACATCTGGTGTCATAAAATGTATACGAAAACGAAACAAACTTCATTTAAAACTAAAAAAATCAATAGATAATGACCTACTCAAAGAAGAATATAATAAATATAGGAATACATGCAACAAATTGATAAAATCGTTAAAAATAAACTATTTTAAAAACAGACTTCATTGTAACTTGGGTAATATCAAAGGGACATGGAATACAATTAGGGAATTCTGCAATATGAAAAAAACAAAAAAGTCCTCCATAGAGCTGCTGAACATTAGTACAACTACTGAATCCTCACTTGACAAGATAAATACATTCTTCACCACTGTAGGAGCCCAACTTGCTAATAATACCTTATCTAAAATAGGAAACACAGAAGAAGAGCTGGCTATTACTGCAATTAAAACTGGACCGGTACATTCAATGGCGTTCTTACCAACAGATCATAGAGAAGTAAAATCAATAGTGTTAAACCTAAAAACAGAGAGCTCGCCAGGAATTGATAAAATCTCAACTAAATTCATTCAAGTAAACATTGATATGCTGGCTGAACCTATTGCATATCTGTGCAACCTTAGTTTTAGTAGTGGCATTTTTCCTACTATGCTTAAACAAGCCGTGGTAGTGCCGGTATTTAAGGGAGGTGAAGTGACGATTCCCTCGAATTATAGGCCAATCTCTCTGCTTTCCACTCTTTCTAAAATTATTGAGAAAATTGTAAATAAGAGACTTATTACCTATCTAGAAAAAAATCATCTTATCTCGACTAAACAGTTTGGCTTCAGAAAATCCCGGTCGACTGAAGATGCAGTTCTTCAGTTGACCTCCCATATTACCAAATATCTCGATAGTGGTGATAAGTGCCTGGGAATATTTTTAGATTTACAAAAAGCTTTCGACACGGTATCTATACCTATACTCCTATCGAGACTCGAAAACTGTGGTATTCGAGGTATACAGTTGAATTGGTTTAAAGACTACTTAACAAATAGAAGCCAGATTGTTCGTGTTGAAAATCATTTAAGTAATGTAGCACAATGTAATTACGGCGTTCCACAAGGAAGTACATTGGGCCCGTCATTATTTACGGTTTATATCAATGAACTGTGTGAAAAGCAGATTGCTGGAGCGGATTTATTGATGTTTGCTGATGATACTGTTATTTTGTTTCACGGTGCAAACTGGCACACAGTACAAACCCTAACAACGAATGGACTCAGCAGCGTCACTGCTTGGCTTGAGCGTAGTCTGCTTAGTCTTAATGCCACGAAGACAAAATACGTTTGCTTTAATAAAACAATGGCTTCAAGGCCACCGAATGATTTTAATGTTAAAATTCACACATACCCTTGTAATCTAGGTCTAATGAGTGGGTGTAATTGTCAGCTGCTAGAACGAGTCAAAATAATTAAGTATTTAGGAGTTCAAATAGATGATAGATTATCTTGGAGGCAACATATTGGATACTTAGCTAAAAGAGTTAGAAAACTCATATATATATTCAAAAACTTGAGAACCGTTGCGGAACCCACGATACTGATACAGGTATACAATGCCCTTGCCCAATGCTTAATAAATTACTGCAACTGCTCGTGGGGCGGTGCCGCCAAAACGCATATTATTGTATTGGAGCGTGCACAAAGAGCCATATTAAAAGTTATGTTATACTTACCCTATAGGTACCCAACAACAGATGTATACTTAAAAACTGGGGTACTTAGCATACGGAAATTGTTTATTTATAGATGTTTAAGACGGTACCATCGTATAACAGTTCCAACTCTGGAAGGCGGTGGCAAAAGAAGGTTTATATATCCAACACCACGCATAAAAACGGAATTCGCGCGTAGACATTATAACTTTCAAGCACCCAAATTGTACAGTACCCTAAGCAGGAGTTTGCAAACAAGAGAGGTCAGCAATTATAAATTTAAAAATATGGTTATAAAATGGCTAGCTAATTATGACTATAATGGTTGTGAAGAGCTACTGTTAACTACTGAATAACATATAATCTACAATGTGTAGAGTTCCCCTACCCGAAAATTGCATGAGCTGGTTTAATGTATACAGATTTACAACCATGAACATACCCCTACACCCAAATACACACACCCACACACACACACACTCATATACACACCCCCCTGCATACTCACACTCATATACGCAAACAAACACAACCCGACTGATAACAATAAGTATTTTAATATTATATAAAATAAATATAACTATAACTATTGCTAGCTTTACCCACACCCACGTTTTTTTGCTATTCTTGTATACTTGCATGCATCTTAACAAAATAGTAATGTATAAATCACAAAGCTTGTACAATCTTTTTGTGTCATTTAAACGGGGAAGGAACTGATTTCTGACACACAGGCTAGATTATAGCTTAGTTCAGAAAACAGAGCTTTCAACAAATTATGAACTTATTTGGTGTCAAATAAATAAATAAATAAAAAAATAAATAAATAAAAAGATTTAGGCCTTTACGAGAATTTCCTTGAGCATGCGCGTGTTATGGAGATAATTATATATAACCGGCGAAGTCTAGCTCTTCGGTAAATGGAACTAACTAACTTTGTGATGCAGAGTTTGTTGGAAGAGTGTGTGGGTGGGTTAACCTCATAAGGAGCTTGGAAAATTATTAACACACCCGTTGAGGTGTAACATATCCAAGGTAAGTGAAAGAATCATAATAGTGGATTTATTTATGTTAGGTGCCTAAGTACAAGTTGACCCAGTTCTCCATTGATGTAAACAAACAAATCTCTATGAAAGGGCTCTAAGTTCCAGTCATCGTTCATTACTATTTGATAATGATTTAACTACTCTCAATAACAAACGTTCAATTTCGTTAATACTATACTATAGGCACAGACATAGTAAAAAATATAGACGAAGTGCTGTCAACAATAATAATGAAGCCAGAAAAACTATGCTCCTTCGTGTACAACCAGCGCTCACGCACATACTATGCACGTGAAGGATATTTGTTTTCGCGATACTTACTGGATGATGCCGCGACATGTGTACTGAGAGGGGCGAGCACGGTTTGAAGTGCACGTGTGTGCGTAGACGCTGGTTGTACATGAAGGAGTATAGTTTTTTTTGGCTTCACTATGATTGTTCGCAGCACTTCGTCTATATTTTTTACTATGTCTGTGACTATAGGTAATTCAATATTTTATTTTTGTTTTAGGTATTTTGCATGTATGCCTCGTTACAATAAGTTACTACAAATAACTAACAGTGTCTGAATGAGGAATCCAAACCTAGCTTGCTTAATGCATATGTATATTCTGTTTTTTCTCTCTTGTCTTATTTAGTAAACAATCTTGGAACATCTCTTTATTAAAATAACTACTGATAAAATATAATTACTAGTTCTGCACATGTAGGTTAATAAATGTTATTTAGTGTGTGAAATCGTTAACATAATGTCATTTGATAATTATTATTGACGAATTGCATTAAAAAGGCATGCCAATATTGTTTACTAATCAAACTTTTATTGCATTTATGTGTATCCATAGGTGTTACATTTATAATTTCTGTAGGTACTTATACTCTCTTTGCTACTAACCATTGGCATAATCAACACTTTTATAGTTTCAGGTTTTACCATAGAACATTAGGCACCTCCTGCTGAAGTTATGAAACTACTCTACCCCGCCAACAGTAATTGTAACCTGAGTCCATGCCAGGTTCGCTCCAAAATGCCTACAATACTCATATTGAAGAAAAAGTGTTAAAAAAAGCACATAATATAAATAAATAAAGCCTTTATTATTGACAAAATTACAACACTGTTTTTGTTTCACATTAAAGTTCTTTAATTCTCATTTTTCTTTTTATGTACTATTGTAATTTTATTTATTGGATTCCTTCCACTCTCCTTAGACATTGGTGTGATTGTTGTGTCAGTTTGCCTTTTGTCGAATGCCTCCCCTAGAATTCGCCATAATGTTTTGTCCATTGCCTGCCTTCCACAAGATACTCCAGCCATTTCCCTGACATCATGCTCCCTTCTTTTTCTGTCTTCCCTTTTTCCTCTTTCCATTGCGAGGATACCACACAGTGACATCTTTAGACCATTAATTTTTCCTGCTTCGGAGTGTGTGACCAATCCATTTTCACTTCTTTCTCACTGTATAGTTGACATCCGCCACACGAGTACTCTCTTTAATATCTGACAATTTATTTTGTATTTTAGTTAATGTACAACATACTCTTTTATCTTAGTTTGGCACACTTTTAACCCTTATAACAATGCACTTGCTATGAATGAAAAAGTTCTAACTAGCACGAAATACACAAGCTAAATAATTAAATGTTTGTTTTGTTTACAACATTCGAGTGCGAGCCACATTCCACAACATCTATGAGTGATTAGTTTTTTTCAACGTGATTCACAAAAACTACTATTTTAAAAGTGTTGAAATCCACTAATAACATTTATTTTTATTACTTATAACTTAATAATGTAGTGTTTATCGAAAAGTGTTGACCTTGACCGTTGACTGACATCTAACTTGTTGCCAGCTAGAGTCCTACATAATATTTAATAATCCCTTTGATTTCCTTTTTGGGCACTTAATTGATATAATTTCAATGGTTTATATGATCTTTTACTATAAAATATGTTTTTATTATACAAATTCATAAAGAAACTTCGTTAAAATGATAAAACATACAAAGAAAACAAAACCGGTAAAGTTCCGATTTTAATTTTATTCGCATGGCAATATTAATACCAAATATGGGCCATATTATGAATTGAATTGAGTATGATGTGTGACCATTTTACCAAAAATAAAGGAATTGCTAATTTTCTGCTGGGAATTCAGGAATTATATTCCTTTCAGAGATATTGCTCTATGTGGCCGTTTTAGACCTACTGGTGGAAATAGAATTTTACAACCACATAACAAATTAAATATAATGTATCCGGTCCAATAACAAACCAATAAACGCCTTAATTCCACAAGTTTAATTGGATGTGTACTGGGGGGCTAAAAAGGCCACTTTGGTGAAAACATAATATTATCCTAATACGATTCATGTTAAAAACCACAAAATGGCCACTTAAGGACAATTCATAATATTTAACGCGAACGAGACATATTCCACAATACATCTGTTTGACAGTTTCCTATGGAAATTCGTAAAATGGTCCACAAAATAGGAATTGCTTATGTGTCAAATTGCTGTTTATTTAGAAGTTACTCAAGAGCAACATCTTGCGGTTCATATCGACGATTTTTTTGAAAAATAAATTAATAATGGCAGATTTAGGCCTTTACGAGAATTTCCTTGAGCAAGCGCGTGTTATGGAGAGAATTATATATAACCGGCGAAGTCTAGCTCTTCGGTAAATGGAACTAACTAACTAACTTTGTGATGCAGAGTTTGTTGGACTGAATAGATTAAATAAAAGAGTGTGTGGGTGGGTTAACCTCATAAGGAGCTTGGAAAATTATTTACAGACCCGTTGAGGTGTAACATATCCAAGGTAAGTGAAAGAATTATAATAGTTGATTTATTTATGTTCGGTGCCTAAGTACAAGTTGACCCAGTTCTCCGTTGATGTAAACAAACAAATCTCTATGAAAGGGCTCTAAGTTCCAGCCATCGTTCATTACTATTTGATAAAGATTTAACTACTCTCAATAACAAACGGTTAAATTTTGTTAATACTATACTATAGGCACAGACAAAAAATATAGACGAAGTGAAGAAAAACTATGCTCCTTCGTGTACAACCAGCGCTCACGCACACACTATGCACCTGCAGGATATTTTTTTCGCGATACTTACTGGATGATGCCGCGACATGTGTACTGAGAGGGGTGAGCACGGTTTGAAGTGCATGTGTGTGCGTAAACGCTGGTTGTACATGAAGGAGTATAGTTTTTTTTGGCTTCACTATGATTGTTCGCAGCACTTCGTCTATATTTTTTACTATGTCTGTGACTATAGGTAATACAATATTTTATTTTTGTTTTAGGTGTCAAGTGCACGTATGCCTCTGGTTCGTATCAGGAGGTCTATAGAAGCCACCTCACTCCACAAAATGCCCCAAGTTAGTGTCTCTTACTGTGTGAGGAGGGCTGTAATAGTAGCTCTTAACAATGACCACTTTAGAAGGTAAAGAAAATATTCATTTTCTACAAACTCTAGAAGAATGAAATGAAATCAAACATAGGTAAGTTACAATAAGTTACTACAAATAACTAACAGTGTCTAAATGAGGAATCCAAACCTAGCTTGCTTAATGCATATGTATATTCTGTTTTTTCTCTCTTGTCTTATTTAGTAAACAATCTTGGAACGTCTCTTTATTCAAATAAGTACTGATAAAATATAATTAGTTCTGCACATGTAGGGTAATAAATGTTATTTAGTGTGTGAAATCGTTAACATGATGTCTTTTGATAATTATTATTGACGAATTGCATTAAAAAGGCATGCCAATATTGTTTACTAAATCATCATCATCATCATCATTTCAGCAGAAAGACGTCCACTGCTGGACATAGGCCTCCCCCAAGCATCGCCACAACTTGTTTACTAAATAAGACAAGAAAAAACAGAGATTACATGCATATACCTACAAAAAAAAAAAAAATATCCTCTCAAACTCAAACTTTTATTGCATTCATGTGTATCCATAGGTGTTACATTTATTAGTTCTGTAGGTAGGTACTTATACTCTCTTTGCTACTAACCATTGGCATAAAAAACACTTTTATAATTTCAGGTTTTACCATTGAGAACATTAGCCACTTCCTGCTGAAGTTATGAAACTCTACTCTACCCCGGCATCAGTAATTGTATCCTGAGTCCATGCCAGGTTCTCTCCAGGAACTCGAGTAAAATACTCCACTGAGTCTCAGACACACTAGCTACACACCTTTTCTTTCATGCCTACAAAATATAAGGTTTTAGCTTGACAATTAATAATTGCCTACAATACTAATATATAAGAAAAAGTGTTGAAAAAAGCACATCATATAAATAAATAAAGCCTTTATTATTGTCAAAATTACAACACTTTTTGTTTCACATTAAAAGTTCTTTAATTCTCATTTTTGTTTTTATGTACTATTGTAATTTTATTTATTGGATTCCTTCCACTCTCCTTAGATATTGGTGTGATTGTTGTGTCAGTTTTCCTTTTGTCAAATGCCTCCCCTAGAATTCGCCATAATGTTTTGTCCATTGCCTGCCTTCCACAAGATACTCCAGCCATTTCCCTGACATCATGCTCCCTTCTTCTTCTGTCTTCCCTTTTTACTCTTTCCATTGCGAGGATACCACACAGTGACATCTTTAGACCATTTATTTTTCCTGCTTCGGAGTGTGTGACCAATCCATTTTTACTTCTTTTCTCACTGTATAGTTGACATCCGCCACACGAGTACTCTCTCTAATATCTGACAATTTATTTTGTATTTTAATTAATGTACAACATACTCTTTTATCTTAGTTTGGCACACTTTTAACCCTTATAACAATGCACTTGTTATGAATGAAAAAGTTCTAACTAGCACGAAATACACAAGCTAAATAATTAAATGTTTGTTTTGTTTACAACATTCAAGTGCGTGCCACATTCCACAACATCTATGAGTGATTAGTTTTTTTCAACGTGATTCACAAAAACTACTATTTTAAAAGTGTTGAAATCCACTAATAACATTTATTTTTATTACTTATAACTTAATAATGTACCTAGTGTTTATCGAGAAGTGTTGACCTTGACCGTTGACTGACATCTAACTTGTTGCCAGCTAGAGTCCTACATAATATTTAATATAATAATCCCTTTGATTTCCTTTTTGGGCACTTAATTGATATAATTTTAATGGTTTATATGATCTTTTATTATAAAATATGTTTTTATTGCACAAATTCATAAAGAAACTTCGTTAAAATGATAAAACATATAAAGAAAACAAAACCGGTAAAGTTCCGATTTTAATTTTATTCGTATGGCAATATTAATACCAAATATGGGCCATATTATGAATTGAATTGAGTATGATGTGTGACCATTTTACGAAAAATAAAGGAATTGCTAGTTTTCTGCTGGGAATTCAGGAATGATATTCCTTTCAGAGATATTGCTCTATGTGGCCGTTTTAGACCTCCTGTTCTTTGCATACGTCAACAACATCAACGACGACAACGACCCTCCTAAAAATATAACTGACCCTTGTTTTGTTTGCGGATGATGTATCAATACTTGCCTCATGTGAAAACAATATAAATATAAATGGAAAATTAAATATTGTACCATGACACAAATAAATGTAAATTTTAGCTTCCATAGCTCTAAACTAGAAGTTAGCAAATTCACCCTTATATTTTAAGACATAGACTCGAACATTAATAGAGTCGCATTCAAAATAAGAGCAATATCAAAAAATCCTAAGACATCCGAAAAAAAAACAACTAGTTACAGACCTATAACTGCACTTGTTACCTACTCCGCGTATGCCTATGCATGCCTCAAATATTGAGTCATGGGTTAATAGTATAGACGCGCCCACAGTATGTATCTTACAGAGAACAATTAGAATTTTAGTAAACATTTAAGAAACCGACAGTTGTAAACTCCTATATTCGAGAACTGAAAATGCTAACCTTACCCTGTATTAACATTTTTGAAATATGTAAATTTGTGCTTAAATACCCGGGGTTCTATACTGAATGATAAGACAAACAAACTAGAATTAGAGACACTTAGACATAAAAATAAAATCAAATCAAATCGCGGACGTTCTCAAAAATGCCAGGTTAAGAGTTCTCTAAACCGACGAGAATGTATGATGAGGTTAATGGACGTAGATAAAGCGAAAGAGGTGTGTCAGGATCGTAGCAGGTGGCAATCCATAGTCTCTGCCTACCCCAATGGGAAACAGGCGTGATAATACGTGTATGAATGTAAACGTAAAAATAGACTAAACCTACTAACTTGGCGACTGGAAATACATTCCTCTAGTACCTTTGCCATGTCTATAAAAGTATACAATTAGTCAACAAATCTATTTTAAAATGTGAATACATATAATAGCTTAATAAACGAAAAAGCAAGAGCTAGTATAGTATAAACAAATATGATGATAAAATTAACTATCGATTTAATATAAATGTTCTTAAAAACTATACAGCTATTTTAACATATTAATTGGCTATGTTTTGGTATTCCAAAAAAAATATGAAGCATCTGTAACCAAACCTAATCCCCTCGAATTATACAAAATTATCGTAACCATTGAAATTAATATTAGCCTGTTATTTTCATTCAACCGTAAACATGTCCTCTCTTTGTTTACGATGAAAGTGTACCTGGGTGAAGTGTGAGAGGGTGAGTATGAGCGTGTAAGTGTAAGTTGCATTAAAATAGTAATGAACATTCGGAATAAATTTGTGGATGTGCTATCTGTGAATGATTTGAATGCATCCATTAAGTTTGTCAGCGTAATCACTGTGCTATATGCAGTAAAAGTTCAGTCTCCTCATAGTTCAGTTTTAGTAGGTATTCACACACTTTTTTCTTATATTGAGTTTATCTTAAGGGGGTATATATTTAAGGCTCTATTTATTTTATTATACAAAAGGGTCCAATAAAATGTTTGGATGTTTGTTATTTAATCACGCGTTAACCGTTGAACAGATTTAGATGACATTTGGCACACAGATAGACCATAACCGGAATAAATGTATAGGTTAGAAAAAAAGAGACATAGTAAACATCTTGTATATGGTACCCAATTAAATATATTATTCATTCACTTAAATCCCTATTAAAGTAAAAAAAAAAAACCAATAATCTAATAAAAAATAGTAAAATATCCTTTAACAATATATAAATAAATACTTATATTACATGTAAATTAAAAAAAATCTTTTCTTTGAATGATAACAATGAATAAAAATATCCTAGAACGACTTATAAATAATGAATAATAGTTCAGTAAATCAAATATAAGCAAGAAAGAACATTAATAACCTAATTTAAAAAATTGTACTACAGTAAATATTTACCTAATAATTTAAAAAGAAGTAACCACACAATTCATCAAAATGATAATTTTTAGTAAAAAAAAGCAAAGAATTATAAATAACAGAATAATTGGATAAAACATTTAATTGCAATCAAACACGCTTTTCCTCTTCTCGCCTACAAAACTGTACTGTGCCTGACAGGGTCCATTAATTGATCCTTAGTCTACCAAATGTTCGAATATTACTTAAATTATGGAATGCAATAAATAAGATTAAACATAGGTATAGATGGGCTATTAGGAAATTTCTTTATGAATACTTTGATCAAATAATTGAGTATTGAGATTAAACATAGGTATAGATGGGCTATTAGGAAATTTCTATATGAATACTTTGATCCTATTCTGTGCTAAGACTAGTTTTGGATAGCAAAGGCACGTTAGTTTAAAAACTAAAACGTGTATGTTTATTTTGATAAAAGACTTAAGTAATTCATGCATAATGTCTGTGTGACCTACGTAATATCTGTGTGACCTACGTAATGTCTGCGTGACCTGCTTAACGTTGTTTGACCTATGTTATGTCTGTGTGACTTGCGTAATGTCTGTGTGACTTGCGTAAAGTCTGTGTGACTTGCGTAATGTCTGTGTGACTTGCATAATGTCTGCGTGACCTACGTATTGTCTGTATGACCTACGTAATGTCTGTTTGACTTGTGTAATGTCTGCGTGACATCGTAAGGTCTGCGTGACTTCGTAATGTCTGCGGGACTTCGTAATGTCTGCGTGACGTACATAATGTCTGTGTGACCTAGGTACGGTCGACCGCACGTCGGTGGTAACCCTTTGGTATTAGCAGCAGCATCTTTATTTCGTCGGCAGCAAGGGCGGTTTTCGAACTGAAGTGTTACCACTGTCATGCAGTCTACTGTACGTAATGTCTGTGCGATATAGAGTTATATGACAAATATAATACATAAAGAATTGAGCTAGATCTGTATGACCATTGAGTTAATTGAAAAATATAATATCTAGAAAATTGAACTCTGTCTGTGTGACCTAATTGACCAATTTAGTATCGAGGAAATCAAGCTAAATCTATGGGACGAGTTATTTTAAAAAACATAGCTAATATCTAGGAAATTTCAATTTGTATGACCACGAGTAATTTGGAAAATATAATATCGGGGAAATTGTTGTTTAAATAATGAGATGAAATTATTTATTCTACAAAATTGGATATTAACATTACTTCTTTATTTCAATTTGAAAACTAGATAGCGTCGTCATAACTACTTTAATAACATAGTAAACTAAGCTATCTGGAACGGTAGACTAGATCTGTTTGAACTTACTTGATGAAATCATGAAATGATATTATTTATTCTGCAAAATTGTATGTTGGAATTACATGTTGATTTTAAAACTAGATGGTGTCATCATACTTTAATATGTTGTAGTCTACTAAGCTGTGTAACGGTACCTACCTTGTCTTCTTTGTCTAGAAGAAGTAAAGGCAGAAAATAAAAGGAAAAATAGTTATCGAGAGCAGATTTATTAATACAACAAAAAGTAGCTGTTAAAAAGTAAAGTCTTCAATTAGTCGATCTCATTTTAAACACTATTAAATGAAAGCTTCGAACTGGTTATGTTGAAGTAAAACAAGACCTAGTTACTATTAAATAGTTCTGTTCTTGAAAGGAATTATGGTAATAATACAAGAGTATCTAACTGCAGCATATTTATGAAGTCGAAGGAGTACAATACGAATAGGATAACATAAAAAAGTATTAAAAAAAAAAACATTTACTGCGTAAAATGTTTTATTGTTTCAGACTGTGGTGACAACCTGATTGATCGCCGTGGGTCACGGCTGTTGCAGGATGGCCGAATGTTACAAACTGTGGATCAGCCAACCCAGAGACAAGTTACTTATCAGCGGAAGGAACGAATGAAGTCACCATGTCTTGTATTTAGTCGATTATTATACTTTTAATTCATCGTATTTATATCCAGTCAATTAAATTATTTAATAAATCTAGTCATTAGCCAACATGATCATATTATATAATATTAGCTTAATTATCGATTTACTTAACAATGTATCGATTTGAGAATTTCATGTTGGCAACACTGATTAATAGAAATTATAAAATAACGTGCAACTGTAATTTGGCGCGCTGTCCATATTCAACTATCGAATAAACAACATGTCTTGACGCTTCGTATTACTGCATTCTTTACCTACACCCAGGTTCAGGAGAACCCGCACACCAAGCTTCACTTCCAGCAACCCCTTCGTTACACTACTCATGAATGCTACTCATGAACTACTAATAAATATGAAGAATAAACTGACTAGGGGCTCTGTGAAAGTTTTATTCCGGCACATCAGCCCCGGAAGTTGAAATAACCTAATTTCCTACGTCTTAACTTTTCAGACTGTTTTGCTTTATACACATAACTATTTTCCATTTCGTTGTTGAATACCCACTGAATTTTTACGACCTTTGTAAAATGATAATTTAGGAGTTTAGACCAGGTAGAGGTAAAGTCGACCACGCCTCTGTGGTAAGGTTACACTTGAATTACGAAAACCGCCCTTAATGCTTATACGAAATAAAAATGCTGTCTAAGGTCAAATTGTTACTACTGACGTGAGGTCTACTGTACTTCAATGAAATAGAGTTTTGGGTTTTGGTCGTTTTTGTTCAAAGCACATTCAGGAGTTTTGAATATAATAATAATATTTTCCTTATCAATCCTAGCTAGTAGCTACTAAAGAGAAGCTGATAGCCATCACAGCAATGAGTGTCAACCACGCGTTTGTCCTTCAATCACGCTCGAACGACTGAACGGATTTGGATGAAATTTGTCACACAGATAGACCATTTACTTTTTATCGACATAGGTAAGTACTATGGAAGCGAAGCCGGGGGCGTCAGCTAGTAAGAACTAAAATCTGAAAACTATTATATGTACTAAATATTATAAGGAATTGCTCTATTTCATAAAAGCTTGCAAAAGTAAAGGCTCAGTCTATTGAGCGATGAAATAATTTTCAATAATATGAAAAAAGGCAATTTTCTCTCAAAAGCGATACTTAGGCCCATATTACAGAACGTTCCTCAAGCGTTGATCACTTTTTAGAACTAGTTTTGACTTTTGAGTTGGGACAACATTCCTCAAGCAGAGATTTATTGATCACAGTTCAGCTGAGTTTAGCTTTATTTTATCGTGTCACCTGTTTCGATATTTGAGCAGAGATTTGATCTGTAATCACTCAAGTGTGGTCGAGACCACGCTTGAGTAGAGATTTAATTCCTATTTCAGGTTACATTCGTCTGCTATATTGTTGAATTGAAGTTTACAATTACCTTATTGTAATAAGACCGATACTCGAGTAACGATTCTATCCTTTAGTAGTGATCAGTTGATTGAAGATCAAACTGTACTTGAGGAACGTTCTGTAATACGGACCTTAGTGCTATTACTTAGGGACGGGTCACTAACGTGTAGTCAGTCGCCGAAAGTAAGCCCATTGTAAATCTCAGTTATGAACGTGAAGTGGGACTAAATTTTTCGTTCATTACCATGCTGATAATACGCTATAATAGCGTATAATGCGCCAATGGGCCACTAGTGTAAACGAGATACGTCGCGTAAGTTCTGTTACGTCCCGATATGCTGTTGTGTTCAGCCGCGTAACCACTCAATGTAAGAGGCGCGTATTAGCGTAGTATCATAATTGGTCGCCGAAAGTCGGCAGTTACTCGTAGCGTGATGGCGAGTTCAGTATGAACGTGAAAAAAAAAGAAAATTAAAAAAAAAATATTAAAACGAAAGTGAGAATTGAAAATGTATGAAAAATCAGGAAATCGCGTAACGCTAGCTCACACTTGGGGAACCCTCCCTTATCTTCACGATGCGGGTCGTTTTCAGTCCTAGAACCTCATTATCAACCGTTGGCAAACTGGTAGGCTTATTTTTGTAATGGTCTTATTATGAAGGCTGATAGGATGATGATGATGATAGCTATAGGTGTAAGCATCCGGAAACATAGAACCCGGCGAAAAACAAACTGAGTCTATAAAAGTATAAAAAATTATGCTTTTAAAATTACGAGGGCTGAAAAAGTAATCTGTCAGTGTGAAAACTGCTGCAGAAGTATTAAACAGATGTTACTTCGATGGGTGAGCACGTGATCGCAATTTGTAAGCGGAAACACGCATTAAAATTCACTTTTAGTTATGAAGTGAATATAAGAACCCCGCAGAAGAAAAACTTAAATTTTAATGGATTTTTGGTTTCCTTAGATTTTTTAAAATAAGTATCGAGAAATTGTATTCTCTTAAATAATCATTAACTAACATGAGAACGCAATTAAAGTTATGTCGAGCGGTGTATTATGAAAATAAGTATGGAATGAGATTCAGTTTTATTTTCTATGTTTAACCTGGCCCACACCTCTGACATTTCGAATTCATGTGCGGCTAAGAATCTGATTATCACTTGCTTTAACGGCTGAGGAAACCCGCACAGGCCAGCGTGGTGGACTAAGGCCTGAAATCTTCTCAGCCTGAGAAGAGGCCCAAGCCCAGCAGTTGGACAGTAATGGGCTGATGATGATAGTATCCACTTACCTCGATTGTTCAAATCATGCCTGAATCTGAAAATAAAAATAAACACATTAGGTACTTTATTTTTTTAACAACACAACGCAATAGTAATAAATATTTATTTTTGTAGAACTTGCATTTCTTCCAACAAAGTAGTACCGAATAATTCATGAAGCAATTAGGTAAGTAATCTGCAATTTGCATAATGGTGACCATCGCTATGGAAAATTAACGGTAGCTTTTATTAACAGTGGCTGAACAGCCTTGGGTTTTACTAACGGAACTAATTTAAAAATGTTGCGATCTTTGCGTAGTGTTTTTAAGGTGCATTTATAGTAAAAATGATCAATTTAAACATTAAATCATTATTAAAAGTGAAAAGTGAAGTCACTTTCACTTTTAATAATGATTTAATATTTTTATTTTTTAACAAGGTTTTTGTTACATACTGTACAGTCACAGATTACCTATTAGTTACTAGTATAGTATGGAAGTAGATACCTCTGAGGTAATATGTACTACGTACAAGAGAAGACACCTCGAACAAAATATTTGTAGCTCGTTTTAGAGCTCCTGCACTCTCACTCGCTTAGCCACGCTCGAGCCGCGCGTGCTCCGCGGCCAGCATGTTTCGCGATATTTTTTTTCGTAATGTCTTTAGTACGTAGTACATGTTACCTCAGTGGTAGATACAGATGCACAGTTTCACAATATCTCTAGTATAGTAAAGCTAAAGTTTATCAGTCCCATTAACATTAAGCAAACAGTAACACAGCAGAGCACTGTGTTGCATGTGGGCAAGTGTCAAAGTTGTAGAGGTTCTAAGAACATGTAGCATTTTGATCGCTGATTTAACGTTTTGTCAAATAAAATGGAAATGTCACCATAGCAAAAAGTATAATATTGCCAAAATGCCGTCGCATATTGAACCCAGTCCAACAACGCAGCCCAGTCGACTGGTAGGCGGCGCGTTTAGGTCTTTTGTTCGCAAATACTTCCCCCGTGACACGGTTTGACATGACCGTGAATTTAGCAGAGCATTTCCCAGGAGATAAAAAATAAAAGGGAGTTCTCTTCGCATGCAGCTGAGTTCTATAGTTCATGGTACTTTTCAGGAATAGTTCTGCTGATTTTTCCTGAAAAAAGAGTCTCATGAAAAAAATATCCGCCAACTTCCCATAGCAGAACTTTCTCAGCAGATCAAAATTTAAAGTGAGTTATTTACACATGCTTAAGAGTTCTGTATTTCCTGGTAATTTTTACTGACAGTTCTGTTGATTTAACCTGAGAAAAGTCGATATTAAAATGAATTGCTGCGTCAGGAAGTTAGCAGAACATTTTTTTAAGAAATCAGAAAATTAGTAATAAGTTTGGAAAATGTTGTTGCAAATGATTGAAATCACTCTTGGAGGTTAGAACTTTTCAGATACCGGTTTTGCCTTTTATTTTTGATCTGCTGGAAAATGCTCTGCTAAGTTCATAGACATCGGTGTGACGTGGGTTTGGGACCAATAAATAATATGCTGTGCCACATTTCTTAACATATTTTACAAAAAAATCCACACAGTGTGCTGTGCGTGGGCTGGGTTTAATATGTGGTGTGCCTACTGTGCTATTCTATAAGAATTTACTAGCAAGCTCACTTCTGAATCCGCAGAAAAATTGGTAAAAAAAATACGTAATCAGAGATGTTACCGCATGGATTGAGAAGTAAGCTCTATAGTGAGTTCTTACAAAATATCCCACGCAGAGGTGGTTTGTCAAAGTAAAAGTAAAAAATAATATGTTCAAAGTGATTCTTAATTCAATTAGTTCTTTTCGAACGACAGACAGCCCCCAAAAAACGCCCGCCCTTCACCCCTCCAGCTTCACGCCCTTTATTCAATAATATAAATGTATATATGTGTGTACAATCTATCTATCTATCTATACTATAATAAAACTGTAAAGGTCGAAAAGTCTGTACATTGAGTTTTTTTTCGCGAAAACCGACTAGGGGGACTAGAAATAAGCAATAAAACACGAATCAATCGTTAAAAAATTTTATGTCTGTCTGTCTGTCTGTCTGTCTGTTTGTTACCTCATCACGTGAAAACGGCTAAACGGATCGTAATGAAACTTAGCATTTGTATTGGTATTAGTCTAACATAAAATATAGGGTATGTTTTATCTGAATCGGTTGAGTAGATCCAGCGATACAGCTTGACCCCTCTATTGTATTAAGTTGCATACAAAGTAGAGGTCATGATTGTTGGTTGGTTGCAGCTTGCAGGTTCCTAAAATACAACTGGATTCTTTTAATATTATAGAAAATATAGAATAACATAACATAGCCCATCACTGTCCCGCTGCTGGGCATGGCCCTCTTCTTGGAATGAGAAGAGTTAAGGAACTGGATATTGTTAGTGTAATAGATTATCATAACATAATCAGCTCATTACCTACTGCCCCATTGCTGGGCACGGACCTCTTCTCGGAACGAGAAGAGTTAAGTAACTACTAGAAAATATAGAATAACATAACGTAGTCAACCCATTACTGTCCCACTACTGGGTATGGCCCTCTTCTCAAAATGAGAAGAGTTAATGAACTGGATATTATTAGTATTCTAGAATAACATAACATTACCAGCCCATTACAGTCCCACTGCTGGACACGGGCCTCTTCTCAGCATAAGAAGAGATGTGGTTAGTGTTATAGAATAACATAATCAGCCCAATTACTTCCCACTGCTGGGCACGAGCGTCTTCTCAGAATGAGGGAGTTTAGGGCTAATTCCATGAAATTCCATCACCTTAGCCGGTTGGTTGTAAAAACAAAATATAGTATGGTCGGTAAATAGTGTAATCGTCTGTGTAGGCGCTTATATGTATATATTTGAAGATATTGTGTTCATAATTATGACACGATGTTATTTTCCGACATCCACGCGGACGGAGTCGCGGGCACAGCTAGTACTATAATAAAACTGTAAAGGTCGAAAAGTCTGTACATTGAGTTTTTTTTCGCGAAAACCGGCCAGGGGGACTAGAAATAAGCTACAGAACACGAATCAATCGTTTAAAAAATTTATGTCTGTCTGTCTGTCTGTTTGTTACCTCATCACGTGAAAACGGCTGAACGGATCGTAATGAAACTTAGCATTTGTATTGGTATTAGTCTAACTTAAAATATAGGGTATGTTTTATCTGAATCGGTTGAGTAGATCCAGCGATACAGCTTGACCCCTCTATTGTATTAAGTTGCATACAAAGTAGAGGTCATGATTGTTGGTTGTATGCAGGTTGCAGGTTCCTAAAAATACAACTGGATTATATTAGTATTATAGAAAATATAGAATAACATAACATAGCCCATCACTGTCCCGCTGCTGGGCATGGCCCTCTTCTGGGAATGAGAAGAGTTAAGGAACTGGATATTGTTAGTGTAATAGATAATCATAACATAATCAGCTCATTACCTACTGCCCCACTGCTGGGCACGGACCTCTTCTCGGAACGAGAAGAGTTAAGAAACTAGAAAATATAGAATAACATAACGTAGTCAATCCATTACTGTCCCACTACTGGGTGTGGCCCTCTTCTCAAAATGAGTAGAGTTAATGAACTGGATATTATTAGTATTCTAGAATAACATAACATTACCAGCCCATTACAGTCCCACTGTTGGACACGGGCCTCTTCTCAGCATAAGAAGAGATGTGTTTAGTGTTATAGAATAACATAATCAGCCCAATTACTTCCCACTGCTGGGCACGAGCGTATTCTCAGAATGAGGGAGTTTAGGGCTAATTCCATGAAATTCCATCACCTTAGCCGGTTGGTTGTAAAAACAAAATATAGTATGGTCGGTAAATAGTGTAATCGTCTGTGTAGGCGCATATATGTATATATTTGAAGATATTGTGTTCATAATTATGACACGATGTTATTTTCCGACATCCACGCGGACGGAGTCGCGGGCACAGCTAGTAAAGAATAAGAATAAGAAAAATTGACAAGTCTTTGCTCAGCTACAGTTCGAATGCGATTTCTAAATTATTTTGATTATAGAATTGGCCTCCAGTTCTCGCTCCATGTTTGTCATGTCTAAACACGCCTTTAGACCATTAATGTTCCGCGAAGTTCTTAATAGTGTATCTACTGTACACACTAACAGGAAATTATAGGCACTGAGGGGTTGATTAAGTTCCGGGAAATTACTTGAAAGGTTTACTTTCTCGTCTGTATGTGCAACGTTCTATGTAATAAGACATAGACGTAGCGGGATAGTGACTATTACCGACTCAAAATTATTAATTTTATTTTGAATCCTACTGTCCTACTTCCTACTAATATTATAAACGTAATTTTTTTATTACTTACCTACTATTACCACAGTGTAATTATCTGTTTCATACAGTGGTTTAACGAAAGTTAACATTGACATTTTTTAAAGGCAACTCGGGATATTGTTTGACAGTTTTGAAGGCAGCTTGGGACAATTAATTCTCGCGTTGGACGACTGTTTGGAGTGTCTAGACTGTGCTTATTACTTTTTTATACTAGAGATATGATGAAACTGTGCATCCGTTCTTCCATACTTTCCATACTATATCGTATTCTACTAATATTATAAACGTGAAAGTTTGTGATGGATGTTTGTTACTCTATCACGCAAAACTACTGCATGGATTTTAATTAAATTTGGCATACAGATAGAACATAGCCTGGATTAACATATCGGCTTAAATAAAACAAGAGAGATTTTCCAAATGGGACCAACGCTTGACATGCGCAAAATGATCATCACCGTCGGAAAGCCCACAGATTGAAGAATTGAGTGCCCTTTTACGCATGTGTACAATTAGTTAGTTTACTAGACTAGTGTTGCTGCGTGCTTCTTGTTGTGTGTAAGAAACGAGTGTGTGCGCCTGTTTTTTTGCCTACCTATCTCCCCCCTTTCGTTTTAGAGTATTTTTTATTTTTCGTATTTGTCGAGATAGGGGTCATAGCAACACATAACATAACATCATAACATCACGCCTGTATTTCCCCGAAGGGGTAGGCAGAGGTGTATATTACACCCACATTTCGCCAGTTATGTTATAAGTCCCATGTAATAGGTGGCGAGCCTGCAGGCAGCGGGCAGAAATTCAGACTCCGGACTGCTACTGAGAATTTCCTAATGAAAAAACCCAATAACACTTTGCCCGACCCAGAAATCGAACCCAAGACCCCACGCTCAGCAGTCGCGCTTGCGACCACTAGACCAACGAGGCAGAACATATTTTGAGAAAATTTCAACAGGCTATCTATTACCGTTCAAAAGATACAGCCCTGTGACAGACAGACGGACGGACGGATAGCGTAGCGAGAGTAATAGGGTCCCGTTCGGCACGTACCCTTTGGGTACAGAACCCTAAAAATATCAGCTTTCTCCATCAACTGTCCTTTTTAGGTCATTTGAATAGTACTGTACTGACGACGAGTTTAGTAGCAAAATACTTAACTGTATCATCATAAAAATTTCACTACAAACTGAAATGTAATGTAACCCTGTATTTTACGAGTTGCGCGTGAAAACCGTAAAGCTGTCGACAGACTATCGGAATTCACGTCTATGTGAAAAGCGCGTTATGACAGGTGCAGAGGTACAGGTAAACATTTTATTAAAGAAATTGAAATGCTCTTACGGTACGTCTTGCATTCTGCTACTTCGTGTACACAAATGCAGTTTTCCTGAAAATAAGTTAGAGTGTTTTCTAAAGGTGAGTATATACTAGAGCATTATACTTTCATTATATTTTATTTATTTATTTATCACAATCACCACTACCATTACAGGACACTCCCAATGCGGTAGTGTGGTCCTTAATTATGCCAAACATAACACGTACACACGGCTACACATCAAGCTGTACATTTCTAGTATAAGCTGATCTCGCATTGTACGGAAAGCCTACACAATGCCAGGTCAGCTTATACTGGAAATTTACAGCTTGATGTGTAGCCGTGTGTACAATGTAATTTTTGTGAATTCATTCAGAGTGCAGGAAAATAAATCTATTCTCTAAGCTACATCATTAAGTGTAGACAAGGCGCGCGTCATAGGCGCTTTGCCGAGCAAGTTAGTTCGTCCGCGCGGTACTGCGATTAATTGCGGCCTCCGCCGCCACCCCACGTAATTGTCCGGCACATATAGGCACACCTCCTTGAATACACCTGGGTTACACGTCTGGCCCCTTAGCAAACTAAACATATACGTGACAAGAGCCAAGTCCCTCCTTGTTTTCAACTTATTGTACCCAACCATGCCTAGGACAAACAAGGTTGGGTACATCAGTACCCAGTTTTATGGTATAATAATGTCTATGATTTTATGCCGACTGTACTTTCTTTATATTTTATGTCTTTTTGTTTTAACATTTTTTGTATACCCACCTGTTGTTACCTGTTTTGTGTTTCTGTTGCACTGTTATTTAAATGTTGCGCGCGGTTAACTGGGAAAATAAATAACTTTTCTTTCATTAACTTGTAACAGATCATCGAGCCACTTTACTGTTTTACCGGAAAAGTAAAACAGATAACGTAACCCTCAAATTGCACATGCATGCATTAAATATTTTTGGAGTGGGTCATAGTAATTTTAAACCTATTTTCGGTACCGCTACTGGTTTTCAGTTTCTGCGGACGATTCATTGGTTCATTTACATACCACAGTTGTTCTTAGTTCTTGTACGTTACTGTCCTAGTTTCGACGGAAGTTAGTTTCGCAAACAAAACTTCAGCTTAATAAAGCTATCCTCAGAGTGTTTAGAATCGCTGAAACCGAATGAGCCGCAACCAATGTTGTAAACAGCTTATATTTATTGTTTTAAGGGAAAAATTATGAGAGTGAAATAAAAATGACAAATAGTTGTATGCAGGTTCTTTTGGAAATCATCAACTCAGCCTATCGCAGTCCACTGCTGGACATAGGTCTCTCCCAAATTGCGCCACAACACTCGGTCCTCTGCCTTCTGCATCCAGTCCCCAGCCACGTTCTTCAGGTTGTCGGTCCACCTGGCTTGGGGGCGCCCTACGTTGTTTGCCGATTTGTGGTCTCCACTCGAAACTCATCGGTTCTTCGTACATGTTATTTCGATGAGTCCAACCAATCCTGTGGACGAACGAGACCCAAAGCAGGGAAATGTCAAACGTTTAAATGCCTTGACAGCCGTTTTGTTTCATACAATGTGACCCCAATGAATACAGTCCCGAAAACGTGTTCATCCACGTATGTTACACCTCGATACGTATACGTATATAAAAACAATGCCTTGGACAAAGGATGGCAAAGCTTCTACACAAAGGACGTTCACGCTTCATCAGACAAACGTTTCAGCCCATACAACACATATGATAGTATAAACAATAGGAATTTATATTTCATTGTGACGTCTTTGTGTGACGTATTTATTATTATGAACTTTATATACTGTGTGGTTCTATGGTAGGTACAGCCACGATCCTTCCCGGAGAAACAATTTTCCGACAAAGTCCCTTGAACGAATCCTGCAACTTTACACGTATGATCGACCGGAAGTCAGTGGTAACATTTTGACATTGACAGCGCCTTTATTTCGTAAGCAGTGAGGGCGGTTTTCTAATTCGAGTGTTACCACTGTCATGTGCTATCGAACACTGAGCGCAAGCGATTTTAGCCTTAGTGGTGATCGGGACTACTGGGCACCAGCAATCTATTTTCCGACATTCGGGCTTCCGACTAATCGTAACGAATGTCATAGATATTCGTATGACCACCGGGACAGTTTAACCACTATCAGTACGCTTTACTAGACTTTACTATAATTATATTTGTTCCGTGCTAGAGTCGTACTAACAATTCTTCGAATAACCGCTAACACGTCTACTATACGCGAGTTCCTGATTTCAATTCCACGACAAAATACAGTAGGTATTGGATTATCCTAAGAGTCAGGTCGACAACCATTTAAATTCAAATAGTTTTTTATTCAAATATACCTAATAACAGGCGCTTATGAATAGTCGATTCTAGTTGTACAGTTTCAAATGGTGGGTCCTATGGAGAAGAACCGGCAACACACTCCATGGATATATACACCTTTAAAAATTATTGTTAAATATAATAAATAAGTCCAAATAATGTGATAATAATGTAGGTTAATGTCAAGAATAATAAAAAAATAGCAATGAACTTGGGCCTTTTAAAAGTAGCATGTAGGACTGTCATGTAGGAGCTACCTGACCCGACAGTTGGCACTCGTTCACGAGCATGGCGCGAGTATCAGCTCATCAGCCACTGCTTGGAAAGGGATCGCAGGGCATTGTCGGTCCGTGGTAATATGTTGGCACGCAGGTTTGCTCGGTGTACGGCGTCAGTCAAAGTAACGTTGTTCAAGGCATTCTGTCAGACGTTTTACACTGGTGGCCTGTGGGCGAACTTTACACTAAAGACCTACAATGCCTTGCGCGTCCAGTATAATAATGTGTTCAGGGCACTGTTTGGGCTCCCTCGATATTGTAGTGCGGACGTCAGCGTAGATGACTTCTACGCCATTATGCGTAAAAAGGTGGCGTCGGTGTTGCGGCTTGTGCGAGGCAGCCCGAACGTGTGCTGAGGATGATAGGACACAAATATTTGTGTGATGAACATAAGTGTTTGTGTTGGTCTGGCTGTGTTGCTTATGTATTACAAGTATGTATTTACAAAAAAAAAAAAAGTATATAAGTATTATATACATTGTCTAGTACCCATACCACAAGCTCTGCTTAGTTTGGGACTAGATGGTGATTTGTAAAAATGTCCCAAAAAAAAAAAAAAAATTAAAAAAAAAGATAGAAATGATACCGTGCTGCTCAGTAAGTTTACTGAACTCCTTATGTTCGGAGTAAAGTGAGCCTACTGTGCAGACGGCGTGTAGTCTAACATAATAATAAAATTGTGAATAATTACTGTGCCTATGGACTAAGTTGTCTGATAATTAATAAACGAATTTTATTTTTTATTTAGTTTAACCAATATTGAAGGGAACTTAACGACCCGATACTAGCGCCACCATAGAAGACATTTATGTGAGAAGTGAGCATCAATCAACTCAGCCTATCGCAGTTCACTGCTGGACATAGGCCTCTCCCAAGTTGCGCCACAACGCTCGGCCCTCTGCCTTCCGCATTCAGTCCCCCCCAGCCACGTTCTTTAGGTCGTCGGTCCACCTGGCAGGGGGGCGCCCTCCGCTGCGTTTGCCAATACGCGGTCTCCACTCAAGGACTCGTCTGCTCCAACGGCCATCGGTCCTTCGACAGACATGGCTAGCCCACTGCCACTTCAGCTTACTGATCCTACAAGCTATGTCGGTCACTCCGGTTCTTCTCCGGATAATCTCGTTACGGATTTTATCCTTCAAAGAAACTCCAAGCATAGCTCGCTCCATAGCTCGCTGAGCGACTTTAAATTTGTGGACTAGCCCAACTGTCTCGGCAAAGTAAGTCATGACTGGCAGGACGCACTGGTTGAAGACCTTTGTCTTCAAACTTTGCGGTATAGGCGACGAGAAGACTCGGCGAAGTTTGCCAAATGTTGCCCAGCCCAGACGGATCTGTTAGCTTCTTTCTCGAAGTTGTGTCTACCAAGCTGAATTGCCTGCCCTAGGTAGACGTATTCCGTTACAACTTCGAGTGCCGACCCTTCGACGAATATTGGTCTCGGCATGACATGCATATTGAACATGACTTTAGTCTTGTCCAGATTCATGCCGAGACCGACACGTCGAGAGGCTCCGTTTAAGCTGTGCAGCATTTCGCCCAGTTGTTCCAGCGACTCAGCCATTACAACAATGTCATCGGCAAAACGCAGATGTGAGATGTTCTCGCCGTTAACGTTGATACCCTGTCCAGTCCAGTCCAGCGTCTTAAAGACGTCCTCCAACGCGTTAGTGAACCATTTCGGGGATATTACATCCCCTTGTCTCACCCCTCTGCGCAGTTGGATTGGCTTCGTCTTCTGGTCCTGGAGCTGAACAGTCATGAAGTGAGCATGACAGACTCTTACTGCTAGACAATAGGCAGATATCCTACTAATATTATACCTAAATGTGTGAAGATTTGTATGAAGTTTGTGAAGATGTTTGGATGTTTGTCACTTAATCACGATTTGGATGAAATTTGGGTTACATATAGAACCCTGTTTAACATATAGGCTATTTTTTATACCGGTACATATAGGCTATTTTTTGTATCGGTAGTACCGATAAAACGACTTCCGCGCGGGCGAAGCCGCGGGCATAAGCAGGCAGGCAGTGTAGAATAATTGTTATTGTTATTTCTATGTTATTTTCCTTCCGTCACAGGTGTAAATTTGTTTTTCCGTAGAATGACCTAGATTTCCATGTGATATGTATGTCAACAAGTCTAGATATGGCTGCTGATATGTTTTATATCAAGCGATAACAGTGGAAGGCTTCGGTCGTAGGACCTGTCAGCAACATGTGTGAAGGACCTGTCAGCAACATGTGTGACAACTCAGTAAAGCGACATGTGCGAATTGGATGCTTCAAGAGCCGCATTCCTTAGTTGCGTTGTCAATTTGGCCTCTTTGATGTAACAGGTTTTCTCACGATTTTGTCCAGTGGGGTAATTGTGTAATGCATTCAAATTGACATCAGCTTTCATTTTGAAATTACAGCAATATTCATTGCGTGGTACGTAGTTGTCAATATGACGGGTTGTCAAAACACACGGAGCAATGAACATTGAAATCCAAATGATTGCGATCGCGAGCGAGTTACACAATTCGGCAGCAGGTCATTTAAGCTCAAATGATTACCGAAATACATCAGAATCTTCCATGAGCGGTTATCCCGAATAAATTCGACATTAGCTTTCAAGACAAGAGCACACGTCTTTTTAAAATGTCGGCAACGCATCGGCGACTCCCCTGGTCTTGCGGATGTCCATTGGCGGCGAAGATTGCTAACCGTTAGGTGATCCGCTTGCTCTTTGCCCTCTTATATTAAAAAAAAAGAATACCAAACTACTGAACGTCTCAGTAAATAAAATTACTTTTTTTCAGTTCAGCTTGCAAACTAAGTATTTACATAATAATGGCCATTGAATTATGCATACAAGGGATGAGTTCAAGAGTAGATACCTACTACAGTAGCAAGCGTGGGTCCTTCGTGAAGAGGAACTTGTCAAAAACTTTGTATTCATTCAAAAGTTTCAAGTGTTTTATGAAATAGGTTTTTTGAGATCGAATATTGTGTTTCTATTATCATAGATTTGCTGTGGGCCTTGTGCTTCCGTGTTATATACTACCTATGTTATACATATGGGGCTGGAAAGTTTAGAAGACAGATGGAGACAATTTATTCATCAGATATATGTTGAAAAATAATGACATATTAAAGTAATGAAAAAACATTGGCAAGAACATTATTATTAACGGGGCTTGCGGTAGGTGTGATTCGGGAGAAAATTTAACGTCGCGTAAGATTTTTGCGTTATGAGCAGTCATACGCATACTACGCGCTCTCTATTTCTCTTTCTAGTGTGTCTGTGCGTGTGTGCGTGACGAGGGGCCTCTGACCGCAAACGTTTTTTAGGGTTCCGTAGTCCTACAAGGAACCCTTATAGTTTCGTCATGTCCGTCCGTCTGTCCGTCTGTTCGTCTGTCCATCTGTCCGTCTGTCCGTCTGTCCTAATCCTTTACAGCTTAATAACTTCTACAGTTATAAACATAAGTAATTTTTTTTTTTTAAATAGTCATAATAAATAAAATAAAATATATATATATATCAATAAAAAATCGTGATTACGTATTTTAGGGGTGGCGCCCATACATGTGAAGTGGGGATGAAATTATTGTTTCGTGTGGGGTATCATTGAATAGGTCTACTAAAATGAAGGTAATGTTACATACATCCCTTTTTTATCAGGTGTACCATCTGTGAAATATACCTCGCCAAAGTGGCTTGCAATGTGTCCCCCCCCTGCCATTTCTAAACTATTCAACGTAGAAACTTATAATCTTCCACATTGATAGACCTTTGTAAAAACTCTCTTTTAAAATTATTTCGAGTATAATGTGATTATAAATTTTTGAGTTATAGTGAGAAAACTGCAAAATACTTAAGACGTTCTAGTTCAAAAGTCATTGACCTTAGAGAAAAATGGTCCTAGCAAATTATGCTCATGCATGCAATAAAGCAATGATTTTTTATTAACTCCTCTTTCACCTCTTAACATAAAGTGCCCATTGTATAGTGAAGGACGTATAGATTTAATTTTCTTCTCATAAGTACTCCAGTGGGTAGGTTGTGGGTGGGTAGGGTCAGTAGCCTAGTTAGCTAATTACAGTTGGGAGAAAAAACACCCAGAAATGAACTGCCAAGCGCATTTCCCAATTTTACTTTTCCAATAACCGGATTGCCGTAGCGATTTGATTCCGTATTCGATTTCAACTAAGAGTACATTATCGAGTGAATACGACCATGTACTCAGAGTATGAAATGGAACTAGTACTGTGTCTATTTTCTGTTTTGTATTCCGCTCGAAGTCTCGAAGATAGCTCCAACTTTATTTTAAAATGGTGCTCGAACAGCGTTTTAACTAAATTGAATGAAAACGTTTGTCTGTGCTCGAGTAGTTTTTTCCGTCGAAGTCCATTGATAATATATTTTTATTTACCTATAACACATTTAGCTATTAGAAAACTAATTTTATCTACACTCGTATCGTAAAATTCGAATTATGAACTCGAAAGTAATGTCATAATGACATACTTTACGCACATGCACCTGTAATGAATTTAAAAAGTTTCATTACGATACAGTTTGCTGAACAAAACAATGCGGTAATTTAATTTTTTTTCCATAACCGCACACTTCAGCCCAACTAGGGAGTTTTTAATGCCACTTCGACCAAACCAAGGAGTTTTCAAACCTTTTTTTTAGCAGTCGTACAGTTTGGCACCAATGAGTACACAAAATTCAGGGTGGCGCCACTAGTCATACATTGAAAATTTTTATCGTATAAAATCGCGTTTTTGGCAGAACTTTGGATTGTCATATTGCTTTTAATTATATTTAAGTGTTTACAGGCATATTTTTTGTATGATAAAACAGAGATTGACGGAATCCTGACGAGGATAGAAAATTAGTTCCGATTATAATGTTTTCGCCAGACTATATTTTATTATCTGTGTAGGCGCGCACCAGCGCGCGTGCGCGGCCGCGCGCCACGGCCTACTGGATTTGGTCATCGTTACTTGTAAATTTATTGTTATTGTTTACGTTATTATTATGGTTTTGTATGTCGAAAGTTTTATTCTGGGCAAATATATCTGACTACAGCAGTGATACTGAACTGAGGAGAATATGACCCCGCCTGAATTTCTGGATGCAGCAACGTAAATGACGAACAATCTTTTACCAGAGAAATCAAGAAAAACAACGACAATGTTACCAAGATTTTGACTTTGGTATTTTATTTAAAATTGTATGAGTGTAGATAAAATAGTGTATGAAACTGACATAATTAGGTATTAAAACACTCGTGTGATACTATTAAAAACCTCGCCTACGGCTCGGTTTTTAAACTCACACTCGTGTTTTAATAACCCCTATTATGCAACAGTTTCATAAACTACTATTATCACATTTTTATTAACTCGCTTATCTTCTTGTCTGTCTGTTGAAACTTTAAACTTTAAACGTAGCTCAAAATTGGATGACAATACAATCTATACATCTATATCTATATATCTATAATAAAATCGTAACGAAGAAAAAACTGTACATTGAATATTTTTTTGAAAAATTAGTTGCTAAGTATTCTAGGAACGATACTGATACCAAAACTGCAACTTTTAGAATTTCTGTCTGTTTGTCTGTATGTCTGTCTAGGGTTGGAGCAAATACTACTGAATCGATTTCATTGAAACTTTGCATAAACATTTCTTAAAGCCCTGCTCGGAAACTGCAGTATAAATCATCACGCTATTCTTTATAGGAGGTGAGTAGTAGAACAAAACGTGTACACCAAAGCTATATTATGAGACAGTATTTATCTGATGTAAAAAAACAACGGATTCTAAAAGCGGTTATTAGAATCATCAACCTAAATTAAGAATCATCACGCTATATTATCCAAAGGGAGCTAGATGACGATTTTTAAAGTTAAGAACGCCTATTTTGAATGTCTCAGGAAGTGACTACGTAACTGGGTAGTCTAATGAGTAGGATGTGATTCTTTTGTTCTGAGATCGAATCCCAACTTCAACTTCACTTTTTGTGATTATTTTTTTAATATTATGTGTGATTTTCTATAGTTCATATTTTATAATAAAACATAGTTTAACTGGATTAAATAGCGTATATTATTTAAATTACGTTTCGAAAGCTTTGCAGCATTTCGTGGTCGCAGGTAGACTAAGATGACAAGCGTCTTTACAGATATTTCTAAAATAATATTTTAATCTAGCGTACAATATTATTAATTAAAATCGTTTCGATGCACGCAGTTATCACTCACAACATCATTATCTTTTACAGTATTGCATGCTGTTTGGGACTTGATTATTTTAGTATTTTTTTTAGTTCATATTTTGTAAAATAAAAATTCCTGTTTATTCATTTTATAATTCCGTTGTAACAAAAGCGTTAAAAACCCAATGGATGCCAACTTTAGGTACGCCTCTTGAAAGGGTAAACTAAGCCTGTTTACGTCAACTTATGAACCCATTCATCTTCTTATACTTACATACACATCACGCCTGTATTTCCTAAAGGGGTTCGCAAAGTTGCACTATTGTACAATCACAGTTTATCATAGCGGCACAAATTCCAAGTACCTAAACGATATAAGCTACATATTTTTTGCCGTCATGGTGGTGTTCTGGAGACAAAATTTAAATTAAGCGACATGTAGGTCACAGTGACTGAGCGATTGGCTTTCTATACCTCGGGTCGTGGGTTCGATTCTTACATAATCGGCCACCATGCTTGCTTGGTACAAGTTAAAAAAAATAGCATAGACTGAGAACTGAAAAGTACGAAGATAATCCAGCTTAACAATCAACATATTTTATTTTTTCTCTAAAACTATGGATTCTTTATGATTAGTTTCAGACCAAGTTAATCGAAACTGAAGCAATTGAACTGAATTAAAGAATTCATAACTATAATTATGTAAATAAATGAGGTCCCGGCTCGCCACTAGCAGGCGAGCTCCTTCTCCCTGTGCGGCCTCAACATCAGCCACACCCTCCTCCAGACCGGTGCGCGCGGAAGACAACGCGCCACCGTCACGGGCCTTGAGTGGTCGGGCGGTGGGCTACCCCGAGTCCGCCGTCCGCAGCCCCATTCCTAGGGTGGCTGGAGGTCAGCGTAAGCCCTCCTGCGGCCCCCGGTCCATGTCTTGCGGGTCGGAAGAGAGGTAGCCACCTCTCGCACACTCTCCGCCCCCTCTTCGCAAGCATCACCTCCTCTCAGAAGGAGACCGTACCTTTCCAAGCGCTCTCGCCGACTATGGACAGAATCACAGCCGGAAGCGAGAAATCGCTGCTGCCTACTGCGCCATCATTGGAGCTACCTCACAGAAACAATTTTAGCTAACTATTCTGTGACCTACCCAAGATCGTCTGTAGAAATCTATTTCTGATTATTTTTCTACTTATTGTAAACATAGGAATCCTTAATAAGATTTTTCCTGATATCCTAAATTAACAATGACCACGATTAAGCGAATTGAATTTTTTTTCAAGCAAAATTACTGAATTCGATTCATGCGCTGTGTAACAGTTTTTGTAAATACTTGAATGCAGTTTTTCATTACTTTATACAATCGACATCGTGGTTCCTTAGAACAAAATTCTCTAGCTGTTATTGTTTATGATTTCTCCACCCTGATCCATTGAAATGAATTAACCTGTAAGTATATATTCTTCAGAAAAGTGAAGCATAATCACTAATCGCCTTGCTCGGCCGAATTTAATGTTCATTGTTATTGGTGTCGATTCTCTTGTTCACGAACTAAACTTATTTTAAACTATCGCTCTCTTTTACTAACAGTACATACAAGAAAGGGATGGCAACCATTTTAGAACTGTCAAATTAGTTTACGTGTTACATTTCTTTGTATTTTAGTGGGCACGTTCCGAGATCACGTCTAAACTTGTATGGAAATTTTAATTTTGTCTAATTTGACAGCTCTTAAATGGTTGCCATCCCTTTCTTGTATCTACTATTAGTAAAAGAGAGCGATAGTTTAAAATAAGTTTAGTTCGTGAACAAGAGAATCGACACCATTGGTGATTAATGTACCTAATGTGTGTAATTTCATGTTAGAGCGTGTGTTGATTTTTGGTTTGTTTGGAACACAGACGAGTGGCTACACATTCTACTATCTACCTACTAATATTATAATTGCAAAATTATGGATGTTTATTTAATTGTTTGTTTGTCTTTCAATCACGCTGAAACGGCTGAATGCTAAATGGATTTGTATGAAATTTGATACACAGATAAACCATATCCTGGATTAACACATCGGATACTTTTTATCGACATAGCACCGAAGCGAAGCCGCGGGCATCAGCTAGTATTATAATAAAACAAGTTTAACCGGATTACATCGCGTACCTATATTATTTAAATTAGTTTTTCTGACGTTTCGAAAGCTTTGCAGAGTTTGACATGTTCGTTAAAAAAAATTTTTTTTTTCCTTGGGTTTTAGGCCCAACCGTGAATTTAGAATTCATCATTGGGACCCAATCTACCAATGTAATGTACGGTAATGTACTATTTCAGTTGTAAATGTGTGAGTTTGGTGACACTGGTTCTCGTAGGTACTAAGTAATCGTAATAGCCATTCCCTCTTCTTTTTTTATTCCATTCCGTGCTTTTCAGCCTTGTTAAACTGTGCTCAACCCCTCGCGGTTGTCGTCGCTGCCAAAACAATTACAACAAAAAATTAAAACGACGTAACTTTTTATCTTAAATTGGAATCTAACGAGTAATTTATTGCGTAAACAGGAATAAATAGCAAATTACAAACCAGAAATTTTCATTACCCCAGAAGCATTCTTGAGTGGTGAAAAATGAGACCCAATCCGACTCGATAAAATCTTACGATTTTGCATTTCTCCTTTGTTGAAAGTTTTTCGTTTAAGAATGTGCTTCGTTTAATTGAATTTCACGTGAAAAAGGAACAGTTAAATTTGGCAGTATTTTAAAGTACACAATAATAAGTTGACCTGGCGCGAAGTGATTTAATTCAATTGCTTTTTAAAGCTCTTGTGTTATTTAAAAGGGAGCTCTACGTTCCGCATTTTGTATACCTTTTTATTAATGGACGGAATGTTTATACAGCGTGATTTAAATACGCGTGTTCGTTATTTTTTCAATGTTACGTGACTTTTTTTAACTCTGGCTCACGTTAAGCCACAGTAAAAAGTTGTAAAATTATGTAGAAAAGTTTGTGTATAAAATGAACGAACAATAGATCGCAGAAGTCAGGGTAAAAGTAATTGCAACTGATGTATAGAACTAAAGAAAGTTCAACAAAGGCTTGATCTGAGATAGGGAAAGAATAGCTGGGACTCTGGAGGACATTTGAAAATTGCATCAAGTAAAGTGCAACTTGCGTACTATTGTAGTGTTTACAGACCATTAAAAAGATTAACAAAAATAAATGGCAACATGAATTAACACCTTTTCTCTTTCATCTCTACTCTAAGTTTATGTATGGTACGTGATGTTTATACATTAACAAACTAGATGTTTCAAGACGTCATTCTCTTTAGCTTTGATCATTAATATCTGTGAATTCTATATACATGTTTTAATGGTCTAACACATCTCATATTTTTTCATCTGTGACTTCCACCACTCTGCCAATCGAAACTTTTGATTACAATTTGCCGTCAACGGTCAGAAGATTAGCCTTCTAGGCCTTCTAGGTTAGGCATTAGTGCCATGATAATTTTTGTAGTATTTTTGTAGCTGTATCCCTTTACGTTAGTATAATGGCACGATCACGGCCTTATTACCAATTTTTTGGAACTAGGCTATTTCTCCGGCATAAGTTGAAGAGGCGGTACAGCAGCTAACCTAACACACCCTGTCTAGCTTTAAGCATTTCGACTGAAATCTTATCATATCCTGCAGCCTTTCCTGATTTCATCATGTTCATCGCTTTTGCACTTTCATAAAGCCTACATAATTTTCGACTCACGCAATCAAACCAGGATTATCAGTGCCAACCATACGCTGTACAAATGTGATATTAATATCGTATTAATATAATATCCTGCTGCCTACATTTTCGTAAGGTTCCATCGTTCCCCTTTGATCGCGTTATGTTACGCCTGATACCCCGTCTCCTTCCCTTATCATATTCGCATTGTATGTAGGTATATTTGTTTCGATAGGTACTCCTACGTCTGGTATTCTTTAAACATGTACAAACCATCGAAGCGTGTCATTTTTAGGGTTCAGTAGTCCTACAAGGAACCCTTATAGGTTCGTCATG
This sequence comes from Asteroscopus sphinx, assembly GCA_949699075.1. Lineage (NCBI taxonomy): Eukaryota > Metazoa > Arthropoda > Insecta > Lepidoptera > Noctuidae > Asteroscopus > Asteroscopus sphinx. The sequence continues at coordinate 11,165,390 of OX453018.1, read as the reverse complement.
TCCGTCCGTCTGTCCGTCTGTCCGTCTGTCCTAATCCTTTACCGCTTAATAACTTCTACAGTTATAAACATAAGTAAATGAAATTTTGACAAAAAATGGAATAGATATAGATCTCAATGTTAAAAGAATAAAAAAATCTTGATTACATATTTTAGGGGTGGCGCCCATACATGTGAATTGGGGATGAAAATATTTTTTTCGCTGCACCCCCTCGTGTGGGGTATCGTTGAATAGGTCTACTAAAATGAAGGTAATGTTTCATACACAACTTTTTTATCAGGTATACCATCTGCGAAATACAGTTCGCCAAAGTGGCTTGCAATATGTCCCCCCCCCTGCCATTTCTAAAGTATGCAACGTAGAAACTTATAGTCTTCAACATTGATAGACCTTTATAAAAACTCTCTTTTAAAATTATTTCGAGTATAATGTGATTATAAATTTTTGAGTTATAGTGAGAAAACTGAAAAATACTTAAGACGTCCTAGTTCATAGGTCATTGACCTTAGAGAAAAATTATCGTAGCAAATAATGCTCCTGTAGTTACTTTCTATTTAAAAAAATCACAAAAAGAAACACACTTCTTAAATTTAGCTTCATAAATTCATCGCTAGGTGGCGCTGTTTGCAAAAACTAAAATAGCAATGATTAATATTCGATTTGATTCGTTTGTAATTAGACCTACTTAAGGAACCCTATAATACTGAGCATGGCCCGACATGCTCTTGGCCGGTTTTTTTAGATATAAAATTAGTGTGCACATCGATCACTCTTTTTTTTTTTTTACTAAAATTCAAGGAACTTTAGGATTTTTCAATATAGATTTATGGGTTTCGAGATTATTAGGGTTTTCTCGTTTCGGAGGTCAAGAAACATTTTCCCCCTTATTACAAAACGTGGACTAAGGTGGTTTAAAATTTTAAACCATGGTTTTTGTAAATTTCTTATTACAAAAGCAGGTTTATCTCATAAGCGTGAACAAAGTACGGTACTAAAATTAAACCTACGCGAACCCTAGTTTAACTCCACTAGTACCATACAATAAACGTTGTAATGGATATAAGGTTGACTTTTGATTGTGGGATTTGACGCAACAGAAATGAGGTGTTTTCTTGGTAATTATTTATTAGCGACTGGTTCGGATTTTGTTCTAAGCGGCTACTACGCAGACACACACACATTCATACGTAAGTATTACACATTAGCTAGATTCACGCATACTAAGAGGATTCTAACTGAACATACCGCCCACCAAAGGGCCTATTAGCCCTTTAACAATTTATGCTAAAACATTATTAAAGAGCCAGTACAAGGATGCTTAAATATTTTAACTTAAGTTTGACTAACATAGAGGAATTTAAAATTGCATAATACAAAACTAAATCAAGTTTGGATGTCTATTGGTAAGTAACATAACTTATTGAATGATCTTTGTATAATGCTATTACCACTCTTCACACTGTACACGCGTGTCACACCGTCAGCACCCGGATGCTTGTCGACAACACGACCCATCATCCATTTGCCTGGAGGCAAATTATCAGTTTTAATGACAACAATGTGGCCTATATCAAATTCTGTTATCTTGTGGTGCCATTTCGGACGTTGTTGCATCCTTGATAAGTACTCCTGTTGCCATCTGCGCCAGAAATCTGTTAGCAACTTTTGCTGGTGCTGCCATCGAGTTAGGTGACTCGTGGAGACGTCTTGCAGGTGTGGTGACGGTATAGTAATGGGTGTTTCGCCAACAAGGAAGTGGCCTGGTGTTAATGGTTGAATACTGTCCGAGTCGGTGTCGTCTAATATGTTCAGAGGCCTTGAGTTGAGGCAAGCCTCAATTTGACATAGCAAGGTGCTCATTTCTTCGTAGGTCACATGAGAGGTCAAGATCCGTTTTAAGTGATATTTCATGGACTTGACTCCTGCCTCCCATAGTCCACCCATGTGTGGACTATAGGCTGGGATAAAATGCCACTCAGTTCCGTCCATTGCCAGCATCTCAGTGATTGGACCTTGTAATTGTAACTTAGCTTCAGCCCAATCTGCAGCCAGTGCTTTGTTTGCTCCAACAAAGTTACGACCTTGGTCGCTCCAAATATGAGCACATCTTCCGCGTCTTGCTACAAATCTTCGGAAGGCTCCGATGAATGCTTCAGAAGTGAGGTCTCCCACCAGTTCTAAGTGAATCGCCTTTGTCGACATACAAACAAAGAGGGCGATGTATGCTTTGTTCGTCTTTGCTCCTCTTCCTCTGGACATCAAGATCTGATACGGTCCAGCGTAGTCTATGCCAGTGTTCAAGAAGGGTTTAGCCGGTGTGACTCGTACTCGAGGTAAGTCTCCCATTAATTGTGACTTTGCTGTAGCCTTTAATTTTGCACAAATTAAACATTTACTGATCTTTGATTTAACCAATGTCTTTACTTTCAGGATCCAGAATCTAGTTCGTAGGTAGCAGAGCATTAATTGGATTCCACCGTGCAGCGTCTTCAGGTGTGCTTCAGCGACAAGGAAAGCGGTAAGATTGTTGTCACGATCAAGAATGATTGGGTGTTTGCCTTCTTCATTTAGATCAGAGTGACATAGTCTGCCGCCCACCCTGAGGATACCATCATCGCCATGGTAAGGTTTTAGGTTGATAATTTTACTCTTTCTTTTAATTTGTTGTTTTGTTTTCAGGTGCTGTAGTTCTTCTTCGAAGCTGTTCTTCTGTACGATTTTAACACAGGTTTTAAGCGCCTCGTCCATTTCTTTCGTGGTCACAGGTAAGTCTTTTTCTTCTAATTTCCTTCCCTTCAAGAATCTTTTGCAGTATACAATCACCTTAAGCAGTTCTTTCAAAGTATCACAAATTTCAAATTTCTCGGCAATTCCTTTCTTGTTGTCTATTTTTAGGTTGACTTGTAGTTTTTCTCTTTTTTCTAGATCTGTCATCATCGTCTTTGGTCTGCTGTATTGAATTTCTCCTTCTCTTAGCCACTCTGGGCCATTCCACCATAGTTCATCATTCTTTAGGTCTAGTAGTGTTTGTCCACGTGAAGCAGTATCAGCAGGGTTTTCTGCGGATTTGACATGGTACCAATTATGATTGCCCATGCTGTCAAGTATGTCCACTACTCTGTTTCTGACGTATGTGTTCCATCTTGCAGGATCACCGAACAACCATGAAAGTACAATAGTAGAATCAGTCCATGCAAATATCTGATCTATGGGTATGTCCATTGCTTCCCTTATCTGTTTCAGGAGTCCCGCTAACAGGACTGCTCCACTGAGTTCCAAACGAGGTAAGGATTGTGGTTTGGTTGGGGCTACCTTTGTTTTGGCAGCAATGATTGATGTCTTCACTACACCTTGGGCTGATCTGACTCTTACATAGGCAACTGCAGCGTAAGCTCGACAGGACGCATCACAGAAGCCGTGTATAGTAACGTTGTTCGTTGTGCTTTCAGTAGTATATAGCCATCTGTCTACTTCGATATCAGGCAAGTACTGAACTAAGGATTCTTTAAACTTCGTCCACTCGCCAGTAATTGTTTCGTCTACTTCTTCATCCCATGTTACTCCTTGCAACCATAATCTTTGGATGAGAAGTTTTGCAGGTAATACAGAAGGCGCCAACCAGCCTAGTGGGTCAAACAATCTCTGAAGGTCAGCCAGGATTGTTCTCTTCGTAATAATCTTAGAGGTGGCAGGTAAGTTTAGGCTGTATTGAAATAGATCCTTGCCCATGTTCCAGCGTAAGCCTAATGCTTGTGTTATTCCGTCTAATGTTATGTCTAGGTTTACGTGAGCGCTTCTTTCAGACTCTTCAAATTCCTTTAGAAAGTCAGCATCATTAGAACACCATTTTTTCAGTTTGAAACCTACTTTCTGGAGTATGGCGTCTATTTCTTTGGCTACTCTGACTGCATCGTTTACGTTGTCTTTACCAGACATCATATCATCCATGAAGTAATCTCGTTTATTATTTCCACAGCTTCAGGATAGTTTTGTCCTTCATCTTTGGCCACTTGGTGCAAGGTCCTTACTGCCAAGTAAGGAGCAGAAGCAGTCCCAAACGTGACTCTGGTCAGACGGTAATCTTTGACAGGTTCTTGCTCATCATTTCTCCAAAGTATTCGTTGTAAATCTCTGTCTTCCTTAGTGACCATGACTTGCAGATACATTTTTTGGATGTCAGCTACAAAGCAAACTCTCCGTAAACGCCATCTCATTATTAGACTTCTCATGTCACCTTGCAGTTGGGGTCCTACTAGTAGTTCATCGTTAAGTGATATATTGTTGGTTCCCTTTTGTGATGCATTGAAAACAGTTCTTAGCTTGGTTGTCTCTTTCTCTTCCTTAACGATGGCGTGGTGTGGGAGATACACCGATGGATTGGGCATTTCTTGTATTGGTACTTCTTCCATATAATTTATTTCGTAATCTTTCATAACTGTAGCATAATCGGTTTTAAGTTTTGGGTTTTTGTTGAATCTTTGTTCCAATTGATATAATCTTTTTAGTGCTATCGTTCTCGTATCTCCTTGTGTTGATAATAGCATGTTAGTGTTCTTGGGTAACGTCACAGTATAGCGTCCATCATTGTTTCTGGTAGTTGTGGTCTCGTAGATTTCTTCACACTTTCTTTCGTCAGCTGTAGGAACTCGCTTTTCATATGGGTCTTGTTCCCACATTCGTTTGAGCATTTCATTTAGGTCAAGATTGTGATGCATGACCATGATTTCTTCTCTGTCTGGTTTGGATTCTACGTTTCCAAACAGAATCCAACCCAGGGTGGTGTTTTGGGCGCATGGTGTTCCTGGTGGACCCTTGATAACTTCTCCTTTCATGATTTGGGCACACACATCAACTCCTAGTAATAGATCTACTCGTCCTGGCTGGTTGAAACTTGGATCAGCCAGAACAAGTCCTTGCAGGTGCGGCCAGTCGCTGGTGGAGACAGTTTGTGACGGTAACTTAGCAGTGAGTTGCGTAGACATGATGTACGTTTTGATCTTCAGGTTGAAACTTGCGTCGTGTCTTGATAAAAGTTCGATTTCTGCAGCATATTTTACGTTTGTTTTAGTTGAGCCGACTCCAGTGATGGTTCCATTGACAGGCGTTCTCTTCAAACGTAACATCTGGGCCGCTCTTTCGCTCATGAACGTAGCTTGAGAGCCGTGGTCAATCAAAGCACGTAGCACTGTCGATTGTCCCGATTCGTACTCCCGTACTAGTACTAAGGCTGTAGCTAGTAATGCTGTGGACACATTGGCAGCGACATGCGATGAAAGTTTAACGTTGGGTTCTGGGGCTTGTGCAGAATCTTGATGTTTTTCAACCTCGTTAGAATGGGCTTGGTTCTTATTGTCTGGTTGATTTGATGTCGTCGTCGTCGTTGGCGTGGATTGGTGCGTAAGCGTGTGATGTCGTTTGTGACATATACGACAGAACATCTTCAGGCGACATACTCTTGCTGAGTGTCCAGGGGCCAGACAATTGTAACATAGGTTGCGTTGTTTAACGTACTCACACCTCTCTGTTGGGCTTAATTTGATAAAATCCTCACAATGACATAAAGTGTGGTTTTCCTTGCACATTGCGCAACTTCTTGGTTTTGAAGGACTCGTATTATTAGTAGTAGATAAGTGAACAGCATATTCTTTTCCTCTCGGTGTAGATTTTTCTCTGGTTGGTGGCGTGACAAGCTCGAGCGTGCGGAACTTTGACTGCAAGAATTTATTGAGTGTTTCCCATTTAGGTAAGTCTTCGGTATCATCTTTGTATGCAACTTCTTCCCAATCTTTGTGCGTCACTGGGTCCAATTTTTGAACAACCAAAAATATTATAAGTGGATCCCAGGAGTCTGTTGATAGTTTGAGGTTTTTTAGTGCATTGAGACATTCTGTTGTTGTATCTAACAATAACTTTATGTTGTGTGCAGTCTGTATTGTAATAGTCTTTTGCGAAAATAATCGTTTCAGTAACGAATTTATAATAATCCTCTTGTTACCGAATCGCGCTCTGAGCATGCTCCATGCCTCGTCATAGTTGACCTCCGTAACTTGCACGTGTTTCAAGAGTGACAACGCTTCTCCAGTAAGGCTACTTTTCAAATAGTGTAACTTTTGTACTTTACTTAAAGTTGTGTTGTCGTGCACTAATGATGTAAACAAATCTTGATATGCAGGCCACTCATCATAAATACCTGAGAAGGTTGGAAGTTGAATCCTGGGTAACTTCACATGCACTTCGTTAGATGAACTAGAACTGTTACTGATATCTTGCGCAGGCACCGATGACGACGACTTGTCGAACGCAAACAATAAATCCTTTAGATCGGCTAATAAACACAAATACAAATCTTCCTGGATATAATAATCTTCATTTACAAAGTACGAAATTTCTTGACGTTTCGCTTTCGGAATACATTTCAACAATTCTTGATGTGCATTTCTGAAGATAGACCAATATTCTTCTAGGCTTTTAACACGTGCTTCAACGTATCCCTTTGTTAAACGAGCTTTCGAACATTTCTTTAGATTTGATTGTGTTTTTTGTAGCAATAAAGCTGTATCTTCTAACACACTTAATATTTGTTCCGGTGTATTAGCCATCTCTTAAAACTCCGCGTACAATTCTTCTTAACTTCGTAGTTCTAATGTTGTTCGCATTCAATCCAGTAGTTTTAACGCACAAAATGTTACAATAGATTCACTTATTACAACTTGTTTATTTCACTAATGATTCCGAGAATTCGCTGCTCGACCCGTCCTTTGTGTTAGCGCTCCGTGTATGAATGTCGTAAGTCACACAGGTATCCGGCTCGATGTGGACCAAAATGTAATGGATATAAGGTTGACTTTTGATTGTGGGATTTGACGCAACAGAAATGAGGTGTTTTCTTGGTAATTATTTATTAGCGACTGGTTCGGATTTTGTTCTAAGCGGCTACTACGCAGACACACACACATTCATACGTAAGTATTACACATTAGCTAGATTCACGCATACTAAGAGGATTCTAACTGAACAAACGTCAAATTGTCATTTTAGGTTATTTTCAGCTGGTTTGTTTTATTTACTTATTACATTAAAAATCATTAAAATTCCGTGAATATGGATGTTTTCGTTTGTGCAGCTGATATAATTTTGTTATGGAGGTTTCGGCGACGTGAAAAATATCAAGTTAATGTAAAACAATTCACAAGTTGTGTGGCGAAGAACTTTTATCAAAATATCTATATAACTGCATTTTTGGAGAGACAATATGCAGTGAACATAATGTTAGAAGACTGGCCTACATATTTTTGGGATTACCAGTAAAATGTTAGTAGTATGCTAAGCTGAATCACTGTGAAACAAGTTAAATAACTTTCCAAATAAAATCGCTATTGACATTTACATTTTTTCGCATTTTACTAAAGAATGCCCACCAGTCTATGGCTGCTGTGAAGTTAGCGCCCCGCACCTCGATTGACTCCTGCGTGTCACTCAAAATTTTGCTACTGCGCAGTCATACAACTCGTTTGCCCAGCGGCCATAAAGTTTGTTGCGTACTATACAATGGAAGCACAAATTCGCATAATTGCGTCCTGGGCCTTGCTACTGTTTTCAAAATTTTGTTTCTTGATTATTAATAAAAGTTTGTAAAAAATGGGCGCATTTTATTTTACCATACATAAAAAAGTTCTGTATGGTTCCCGAGTTTCCCGACACGTCCGTATAAAGCTTCTAGGGTGACAAGTTCGCTGTGTTATTTTATTAGAAATTTGGTAGAAGTAGAAGTAGTATCGTCGTCGGGCGATATTACTGAACCCAACTCTGACAAAAAAAAGTGAAAAGTTATCATACGTACAGTCGACTGCATGGCAGTGGTAACACTTGAATTAGAAAACCACCCTTACTGCTAAACCGTACAACAACAATATCGTATGATAACTTTTTTCACTTTTTTTTTGTCAGGGCTGTGTTCAGTAATATCGTCCGACGACGCACGGAGTGTTCTTTGGACGTTAGTTTGTATGATCGCTCTGAGTAACCAAATGACCAAACTACGCTCCGTGCGTCGTCGGGCGATATTACTGAACGCAGCACTGACAAAAAAAGTGAAAAGTTATCATACGTACAGTCGACTGCATGGCAGTGGTAACACTTGAATTAGAAAACCACCCTTAATGCTAAGGAAATAAAGGCGCTGTCAATGTCGAATTGTTACCCACTGACGTGCGGTCAACTGTACAGCAATAATATCGTATGATAACTTTTTTCACTTTTTTTTGTCAGGGCTGCGTTCAGTAATATCGTCCGACGACGCACGGAGTGTTCTTTGGACGTTCGTTTGTATGATCGCTCTGAGTAACCGAATGACCAAACTACGCTCCGTGCATCGTCGGGTGATATTACTGAACGTAGCCCAGATAATAATTTTGATTGATATCACTACAAACGTAGCGGGCTACTCAAAATATCGGCCCTGTTTATATACACACTATACAATTTACGCGGCGCACCCGCGGTGTCAGTCGCGGTGGAGTCCGCGGCTTCGCAAGGAAAGGTTGTAGGAGCACGTGCCGCACAACACTGCATATCGCCATATGTTTGTCTTTGCGTTTGTGACACCGCGGGCACCGCCACGCTTCACGCGCCGCTTCTCCGTAACAGAAGACCGTGTTACGCCCAGCGCGATGCACCGCCAGACGCGCCGCGTGTCCATAAACGAGTCCTAAGAAAACAACGAGATGCTGGATCGCGCGACAACCATTTATCGATACTGAATTATTCAGTACCTATATTATTGGATTATAAAAAAAAATACTGAAATAAATATAAACTAGTACGAATTTTCAATAAAAAGGATTGTTTTATTAAAAATTCTGCTGAAACGGAACGTTAAGACCGAATGGAAATCGTTTGAACGAATAATTTTAGTCCGTAGATCGAGAATTCCATCTATTTTTTAGTCGATTTCTCTACATACTACCTAATACACCCCCAACAGTCCGGTACTATCTAGTCTTCACTTATTTTGACTTTTGTAATAAGGATGAGCTATTACGACGGTACTAAGGTTTGTACCGTACTAAAGCTGGACTTAATAGTCTTGGTTTAAACCTAGGTTTATCATGTTTTTTGTAATAAGACGGAAAGAGCTAACGGAGAAAGTAAGTTAGGGCCTTTGCAGATGGTCAGCATTTGGTTGACCGACTGCTTAGTCTTCAGTCGTTCAAACTGCATGTCCACTGCAAGTGGTCTGTGCAATTAATGCTAGCTTGGAGTCCGAAAGAAGTCCATCTACGAAGATCCTTCTTATTGTCACCATGGTCAGGTAGTCAGGTAAGTTTAAGTCCATATCATTAACATTATCGCAGCTCGATGTGCTGACGCATTCGGTCGGTCAGGTCTTGAAATTGCCTGAATCTGCATGCCTGCATGGTATCAGTGTTGTCGCTTACACAAGCCGTGCAAAAGTCCAATCTACGTGCCTGCATGACGTCAAGATACACAGCAGGTATCAGCAAACTTTCCGGTGAACCACCACTAAGGCTAAAATCGCTTGCGCTTAGTGTTCGATGGCAGCCGTAGGAACCTACGTGTAATGTAGCAGGATTCGGTGAAACGTAGTGCTCCCATTCCTCCAAGGGACTTAGTCGAAAAAATATATCACCGGGAAGGATCGCGACTGTACACCGCTGTCGTCTCACAGGGTAATCTACGTTTACGCACTAACGATATGCAACAAAAAATGTGAAATGTGAGCAAACTAAAAACATGTTAAATATTCATAGGTAACCTTATAGGACCGACGACCTGATGAAAGTAGCTAGGGAGACTGGATGTGGAAGGCAGAGGACCGAGTGTTGTGGCGAAACTTGGGAGAGGCCTATGTCCAACAGTGGACTGCGATAGGCTGAGTCGATGTACCTTATAGGATTAATTTATTTAGTCTATCGAAGCAATGGCTGCGCGGATTGTACGATCTGCAAGGTTAAGCTGCACTTGCCGCGTTCAGTCTGTGGATGGATGACCATTTCGTTACACATCGAGACCCCTCCGTGCCTCGGAGAGCACGTCAAGCTGTCGGTCCCGGTTGTTATACGAATATCTATGGCAGTCGTTACGGGTAGTCAGAAGCCTGAAAGTCTGACAACTGGTCTAACCTCCGAATGTCGGTATTACCCAGTAACTGGGTTGCGGGGGTCTGATGGCAGTCGCTCCGTGTAAAATACTGATGTTCAGCCGCATCTGGCTAGACTGGAAGCCGACCCCAATATAATTGGGAAAAGGCTCGGAGGATGATATAGTTAGTGTGTATAGTTTTTTTATTTAGTGTCTGATAAATATTATTACTATTATTATTATTGCTCACAAGCAAAGACCTAGAAACCTCTAGCTCATTGTAACCCAGTTAAATTTCTATTTTATTTATTTAAAACCCTTCAATGCTTCTCGCTCGCATCCTGAAGTAAGTCTACTTCGGATCAATCAGTATAAAGCACTGTAATATAACAAATATACAAGAGTAAAGCCGAAATTGATCTCGATTTATGGCAGAAAAAAAAGCGAATAAAAGTCTGAACGCCAATGCATCGCGTAGAAGCATTTCGTTCCACGAGACAGGCTCCGGGCTACCGAGGACTGTTCAAGCGTGAAATCGCCGTATTCGACAAAACTTTCGTCCGACTCAATTCCATGCCTGAACTGATGCAATGATTAGATAGGTTGGAGATTCTGATCGTGTTCAAATCACTTGTTTTGATTCCTTCCATCTAAACACCACACTTGAATGGAGCTCAAAACATTGGAAGAAAGGAATAATCGTCATTCAAAGTAGGAACAAGGTTGGCTTTGTGTTTCATGCTAATCTTTTGTTCAAAGAAAACCGAAAACAATACGACTTGCGTATACCATTTTATTCGCGTACTGAACAATTTCATGACAAAATCTTAATTTGTGAAGATCATACAAATTCTCTAGCGCTATACAAATTAAAATTCTGATATTCTACTTATGAGCAAGTATCAAACATATCCCAACTTACTTTGAAAATATCACAAGTTAGTAAAAAACCGGCCAAGAGCATGTCGAGCCATGCTCAGTATTATAGGGTTCCTTAAGTAGGTCCAATTACAAACGAATCAAATCAAATATTAATCATTGCTATTTTAGTTTTAGCAAACAGCGCCACCTTTTTTTTTTTTTGTTTTCGAGTGGAAATCTTCATGGATACCCTTTGTCTGGGGAAGGCGAAGGGGTATGTCGGACTCCTACCGACTAAAACCACACGGTGGCCGACCTCAGCACACAATAGAGGAGCTCCGGGAACTCCTGTGGACCGCGCCGGTGCCCCTCTGGTGCTATGCCATTTGGCACGTCCCGGGAAAGCGGTACTTTCCACACCACAGCAGTACGCGACCACCACGTACTACTGTCCTCCACAGGGTCGTGTAATGGGCGCCTTGAGTCCCCCACTCTTAGCGCCCACGATCCCCAAGGGTCCCCTGCCAGTACATGACGACAGGGGATGCGGCGTGTAGCCCTATCTGGGCTGTGCGCCAGGACGGTTGCCTCCCCGGTGCCTCCGTCTCCGAGCGGGATTGGCCCTCTCCCGATCCCGCTCCCACCTAGCGCTAAATTTAAGAAGCTAAATTGAAGAAGTGTGTCATATCAATATAACAGAAAGCTTCTTTTTGTGATTATTTTTAAATATAAAGTAACTAAAGGAGCATTATTTGTTAAGATCATTTTTCTCTAAGGTCAATGACCTGTGAACTAGGAAGTCTTAAGTATTTTTCAGTTTTCTCACTATAACTCAAAAATTTATAATCACATTATGCTCGAAATAATTTTAAAAGAGAGTTTTTATAAAGGTCTATCAATGTGAAAGACTATAAGTTTCTACGTTGCATAGTTTAGAAATGGCAGGGGGGGGGGACACATTGCAAGCCATTTTGGCGAACTGTATTTCGCAGATGGTATACCTGATAAAAAAGTGATGTATGAAACATTACCTTCATTTTAATAGACCTATTCAATGATACCCCACACGAGGGGGTGCAGTAAAAAAAAAAATTTTCATCCCCATTTCACATGTATCTTCTACCTACCGCTACCCCTAAAATACGTTATCAAGATTTTTTTACTCTTTTAAAATTGAGATCTATATCTAAACCATTTTTTAACAAAATTTCATTTACTTATGTGTATAACTGTAGAAGTTATTAAGCTGTAAAGGATTAGGACAGACGGACAGACTGACAGACGGACAGAAGGACAGACGGACAGACGGACGGACATAACGAAACTATAAGGGTTCCTTGAGGACTACGGAACCCTAAAAACGGCGTTATTTATAACCATACATACAATATGTAACATAAACCTTGTTGTTCCTGTGAGGTACGTTAACAGAATCGATATTCATACGTAAGGACACAACTCATTTTGAAAAACTCTGTAATATAAAAAATATAAAAAATTATATATGTAGCGTAACAGCTAGACATCAGCGTACAGCAATGGAAATAAAAATATCAGCTTTACGTGATTTTGTTTTGTAACCAAGGTGACATTTCCATGATAGGATATTTCGAAACTAACAATTATTTTTTATCATACCAGGTACAATTTATATTTCCTATAGGATTTACTCAACAATATATTAAATCATTATTAATTGTAAATTGAAAGTAATTATATCACTCAAAACTCAGTCACTCAGTGATTCATCATCATGATGAATCACTCAGTGATTATATCAATAAAAATAATCAATTTCAATGTTAAATCATTATTAATTGTTATAAAATCACTTTTAATAATATTTAATAATTTCTTAGGTTTTCGCGATCACTACACATTATAATAAAACAAAGTAGAATGCTGCAAAGCTTTCGAAACGTCTGGAAAACCAATTTAAATAATATACGCGATTTAATCCGGTTAAACTTTGTTTTATTATAATGATTTAATATTTAATTTGATTATTTTTATTGAAGAGTTTTTCCAAATGACTTGTGTCCTTACGTATGAATATCGATTCTGATAACGTACCTCATAGATACAACAGGGTTTTTGTTACATTTTGTTTAAGTGTATTATTCCCTTTACTCATTGTATATATTCATCATGTTTTTTTAAATACATACATACATTAATGAAAAAACAATGTACCTACTTATTTTAAAAATACAAGTTTAATGGCATCGGGAACAGCGTCTAAGTTACTGGTGGTTACGACTTCAGCGAGAGAAACTTCCAAATAATCAGCGCCGTACCCAGAAATTTTCTATATTCAACCTTTGGATATCAAACCCTATATCCATCTTCCTAACGAAAGCTCCTTCAGATATTTATCTCTTTTACCACACGATTATCTTCTTTATTGATCTTACCACTATAATAACTCCAATACTTCTTCAACAAATACTTTATTTGCTCTTAGCAACGTAGTACTTCTTTATTTTGCTACATCAAAATTAAAACTTCTCTTCAAATATGCCTCTGAAACTAGGTTAATAGAGCACCCTGTACCTACGTTCCGCGCAACACGGCCGTCAGTTGTGGTGTAATGTTTTTAAACGGTATTTTTGTAGCAGTAAAATGTGGACCCCGCGATCAAAATGTTGTGTTACCCTTTACCGAGTTGCATTTTCAGTATGTTCAGACGGTATCATCAGTATGTGTTGTATGAGAAATGTAAATGATTTAGGTAAAATAAGTAATAAAATATTACTTTGAATAATAAGTGTTCACATTTGCAAATGATGTGATTATTTGAAACATGAAAAAAAAGTTTCATTATTTATTACATAAGATTTGTAATAATTCAACATTATCACCGTATAATAAAACAAAGTTTAACCGGATTAAATCGCGTATATTATTTAAATTGGTTTCCCTGACGTTTCGAAAGCTTTGCAGCATTTCGTGGTCGCAGGTAGACTAAGATGACAAGCGTCTTTACAAATATTTCTAAAAAAAAAAAAAATCTTTTTATCTACCGTACAATATTATTAATTAAAATCGTTTCGTTTCGTTTTTCGTTTTGTTTTCGTTTTGTTTTATTATAATGTGTAGTGATCGCGAAAACCTAAGAAGTTATTATCACCGTAGTTTGACAAAAAATACTGGGTGATGAAACAAAAACAAATATTCGATATTATGAACGTTCGATTAAACAAGCATTCGATATTTTGAACGCTCTATGTATTGAGCGTTCGATATTTTGAGCATTTGATATTATGAACGTTCGATTTTTTGTACGTTCGATATATAGTGTTCGATCAAATGACGTTCGATGTTTTGTAATTCGATATGGCGTAGGACATCCGATTTAAATTCGAAACAATATACAAGTCAATATACAAGAAACGATATAAACGAAAAAACAAAAATCGTCGAATAGACGTAAATGATACATTCATTATTGACTAGCTGTGCCCGCGACTCCGTCCGCGTGGATGTCGGAAACTAACATCGTGTCATGATTATGAACAGAATGTCTTCAAATATACATATAAGCGCCTACACAGACGATTACACTATTTACCGACCATACTACATTAGCCCTAAACTCCCTCATTCTGAGAAGACGCTCGTGCCCAGCAGTGGGAAGTAATTGGGCTGATTATATTAAGTTATTCTATAACACTAACGACATCTCTTCTTATGCTGAGAAGAGGCCCGTGTCCAGCAGTGGGACTGTAATGGGCTGGTAATGTTATGTTATTCTATAATAACTACTAACAATATCCAGTTCATTAACTCTTCTCATTTTGAGAAGAGGGCCATACCCAGCAGTGGGACAGTAATGGGTTGACTACGTTATGTTATTCTATATTTTCTAGTTTCTTAACTCTTCTCGTTCCGAGAAGAGGTGCGTGCCCAGCAGTGGGGCAGTAGATAATGAGCTGATTATGTTATGATAATCTATTACACTAACAATATACAGTTCCTTAACTCTTCTCATTCCAAGAAGACCAAACCAGCAGCGGAACAGTGATGGGCTAGATAAAACATACCCTATATTTTAAGTTAGACTAATACCAATACAAACGCTAAGATTCATTACGATCCGTTCAGCCGTTTTCACGTGATGAGGTAACAAACAGACAGACAGACAGACAGACATAATTTTTTTAAACGATTGATTCGTGTTCTATTGCTTATTTCTAGTCCCCCTAGCCGGTTTTCGCGAAAAAAAACTAAATGTACAGACTTTTCGACCTTTACAATTTTATTATAGGTATATAGATTACTGACACATTCATTTCAACAACGCACCATTGTCTATAACATATGAAGATCCTGTGATACTCTTCGCGTTATCACTAGCTAAAACAGCACCAGATCTGTAATTTCTTCTGATTCGGCAATTTTACCGAGGGCAGTTGTTTTCTCTATGTCTGCCCAAATTTTTTCCTGTTCAGCTTTGTCCATTGTAACTTTTTCTATGAAATCAGTTTTCACAGGCCCCGGATTGATACAGTTCACACGGATACCCTTTGATGCGAGTTCCGATGCGACACATCTCGTGAAATGATCTAAGCCGGCCTTTGATGTGCAATACGCAAAATTTTCCGGCCAAAATATTCCCGTCGCAGCAGTACTTGCAATGCTTACTACATTTCCTTTGGTTTCAATAAGATGTGGTGCCGCTAGATGTGTTAAATATACACCTGATCGAAGATTGGTAGCCAAGATTTCATCAAACTTCTCTATAGCATGTGGGTCGAGGATACTTACGAGGTTAAATATTCCAGCGTTGTTTACTAACACATCTAGTTTTCCAAAATGTTCTATTGTGTCACTAATGATTCTCTTCACGTCTTCGTCTTTGGTAACATCAGCAATGATCATTAACGGTTTGCTGCCATTTTGCTCACAGATTTCCGAAACGTTTTTCAGTTTGCTCTCATTTCTGGCAACTATTGTTATTTTAGCACGTTGTTTTGATAGTTTTATCGCAGTGGCAGCTCCTATACCAGAACTGCTGCCAGTAACTATTATTACTTTGTTTTCGAAACTCATTGTTGTTGACTAAATGTTTATTCTTTATGGGGTGTTATTGATTTCAATAGCGACAATAGGACGTTCATCAGCTAGTACAGTTGGTATCTAACTGAAGTCTGTCACACAATATTACAATTATGATACAAGTTTCCAACAGCTCTTAACATTACTATTACGTGTGTTATCTGGGAAAGATCTCTGACTGCGATAAGACCGCGTATTGTATGTTTTTTTACCCTACTGCGTTATTATTAACTTATATAATACACAACACACAAGTTAAGTTAAGTTTTATACATAAGTGTTTGTGTTGGTCTGGGTGTTGCTTATGAATTATAAGTATGTATTTACAAAAAAAAAGTATTTAAATATTATATCCATTGTCTAGTACCCATAGCACAAGCTCTGCTTAGTTTGGGACTAGTGTAAAAATGTCCCAAAGATATTTATTATTATTTATTATATAAATAATAAAATTGTCCTGCCTCATTATTTAAGTGATATAAATAGTGTTTTATTTTTCCTTCTATAATAATTATGGTCACAGAGTACTATTATGATTTTATATGTTGGAAAATTCATTTAAAGTACTTTTACGTACGTTTACTCATTAAATGTTTGATTAGTTATTCTGTCGACGCCGGCGCCGGCTGTCGCTGAAAACCATCGCTGTGGCTCTACTCCGTATGAGGCACAGCCAAAGGCACAGCAATATGCTGAGCGGTGGCCGTTTTGCGCGGATGTGACGCATATCTTACCACACTTCTTGACTGTACCTGTATTTGTTCTGTGTTCTTAATTTTTTTGGTAATTTTGTGCGTCACTTTTGACGCAAATAAATAATTTTGACGCAAATACATCTTTTATACATATAAATAAAGAAAAGGATAGAAGGCAGAGAAAAGTGAAAAGATTCGATATTCATTATAATAAAAAAGTTTAACCGGATTACATCGCGTATATATTGTTTTGATATACGTTCATCTTATCTATACATATAATAAAATCGTAGAGATGAAAAAACTGTACATTGAATATTTTTGGAAAAAAATCACTGCTGCGCATACTAGGAACGATACTGATGCCAAAATTACAATTTTTAGAATTTCTGTCTGTTTGTCTGTTTATCTGTTTGTATGTTTGAGCATGACGCCTATACTACTGAACAGAATTAGTTGAAATTTGGCAAAAATGTTGGTAACAGACCGGGTCAGGTTATAGGCTACAAATCATCACGCTTTTGTACATGGGAGGTGAGTAGAGTAACAAAATGTCTACAAAGTTATGTTTTACAGCTAATATATTGAAATGTTATAATTCATAGACTAAAAAAGACTAAAATAATTCGTTATCAGAACGTCAAAATTAATTTAAGAAAAAATAACCATCACGCTATGTATAAAGGGAGCTAAGCGACAGATGTTAACAATGAAAATGCTTATTTCGTAGATTCCCGTAAATAATTACTCATCCTGGTGGCTTGGCGTGTGGATCACGATTGTGTTGTTCTAAGATCAAATCTCAGCCTCAATCTTAGTTTTTGAATTATTTTTTGCATTTTGTTATTTTAAAAAAACAACTTCAACATTCTTCAACAAATAAAGTTATTTAGCAACAACGTCGCCTAAAGAGCGGATTTTTAAGTTATAAAACACATGATCACGCTATTTGGTATGAGGGGTGAGCAATAGTGCATTGTGTCGATTATTTTCTGCTTCCGTATTTATTTTACTTTCTACCACAAATAGTAGTTATCTAACAGTAATTTAGTAAAGTATTGTTTGCTATACCTATGTAACAGTGAAACAAATATTGAAATCGGTGCAGAAAGTGCCATTGAACCACTTATTTTACTAACTGCTGAGTCCCCTAACCAAAAAAATCGTGAAAATTTATTTGTATTGTTATCCTTAACCTATGGATAATATAACGAATTTACGACGACGTCTCCCGCTTACTTAGTTTTGTAAAATAATTAACTTAATTTAATATACTTCTTTCCTAACCAGATGTCGTTAACGTCGAATTAGATCGGGCTATGGTTTCGTTCACAAAATGTGATGTTATGGGTAGAGTGACGGGGTTACTTTTGTTGTCTTTGTGTTTGCTTCTTTGGTTGTCTTGAAATACTTAGTAACTACGAATTGCGATATTTTACACCTGACCAATTGGCGATTCTTACGGACCTATGTTGATATGATGAACGCGTTTTGAATAGCTGTCTTTGTTCACTTGAAGACATGGTCGTTTCGATCGGCTGCAATTCATTGGGTGAGTACGGTTTACCGACTCCCCAACCTGTGGCTCATCATCCCGGCGTTAATCGTGAATACGCCGCCGAAACTGACTACAATCCGGGCGCAATATCTGTCATTGTTCATCATTCATCTCAGAGCAAAGACACCTATTCGAAATTATTCTGCAGAGCGTTGAACTCTACCAAGTGAAAATTTTCTTTATGGATGCTCCTGGAGGAACAGGCAAAACCTTTCTTACTTCAGGCATCCTTGCAGAAGTCAGAAGGCGAGGAAAAATAGCCCTCGCAGAAGCGTCTTCCGGAATCGCCGCAACACTGCTCCCTGGTGGCAAAACTGCGCACACAATGTTTAAGATTCCCATAGACTTAGGGAGCAACGAGACGCCCGTTTGCGCAGTTTCACGAAACAGTGAAAAGGCCGCTGTTCTACGAGACTGCTCTCTAATTGTATGGAATGAATGCACGATGGCGAACAGAAAGGCAGTGGAGGCTGTTGACCGAACTCTGCAAGACATCCGCAGGAACCACAACATCATGGGTGGGGTAACAGTTCTCTTTAGCGGCGATTTCCGGCAGACGCTGCCTGTGGTGACGCGAGGTACTAGGGCTGATGAGGTGAATGCTTGGTTAAAACGCTCTACTCTCTGGCCGCAAGTTCACAGATTGTGCATGACGGTCAACATGAGAGCACGGCTTGGCGGGAATTCACATGCTAAAGAATTCGCTGATGTCCTTTTAAACATTGGAGTAGGAACTTATCCAGAGGAGAGTGGCCAGGTGGACCTACCGGAAACGCTTTGTAGAGTGGTCTCTACGGTAGAGGACCTAATTCGTTCTTTTTATGGGGACATCAGCCAAATCTCACACCAGCAGAATTGTTGGTTGTGTGAGAGGGCCATTTTAATACCAAAAAATTACCAAGCCGCTGCGATTAACGATAGCATTCTCTCAGAAATTCAAGAGAATGAAGTGGTTTATACTTCTATAAACACCGTTTTGGATCTAGATGACGCTACTCACTACCCACACTGCAAGTGGACTTCCTGCCCATCTTATCAAACTTAAAGTCGGTGTCCCGATTATGCTTTTACGGAACTTAACACCGCCTAAGCTGAGTAACGGGACCCACCTCAAAGTCATATCCTTGAAGAGGCACATTATAGAGGCCTCTGCCTCTAGAATAAAATCTCTATTCTCACTGGGTGTGCCGCTGGCGAGAAGGTGTTTATTCCACGTATACCACTGATTCCCCACAATTACCCTTTCCAATTCAAGCGCATACAGTTTCCTGTGAGTCTGTGCTTCGCGATGACCATCAATAAGTCGCAGGGGCAGACACTGAAGGCTGCGGCTGTCGACCTCAGGACCAGCTGCTTCTCACATGGACAACTGTACGTCGCTTGCTCCCACGTCACCAGCGCTGACACTCTGTACATTTTGGCTGCTGAAGGTAAAACCTCGAATATAGTTTATAGAGAAGTTTTGTAAAAAGGCGTTTTATTGTATACATTCACATCATTATGTATTATTTTTGTAAATTATGCTCAAAATTTGTTTGTGACCTAGGTTCTCGGTTTACGTTTTAGTCTTTGACTTTGCGTCCAGCGTTTTAACAAAAAAGTAATGGCAAAAAATTAATTATTGCTATCATTCGTCCATTATCTTTGAAATTTGACTTATTTGAAAGTTTACCTTATGATAACGTGAGCAAAGCCACGGGTACAGCTAGTTAAAAATACAGATATTTTCATAATCTATCAATATTTTGTAGCGGTAGCTATACCAATACCAATAGCCAGAAGTAAAAATAGAATATATTTTTATGTTAATTGCCATTTATCTTGAATGCTATAAACATGAATATATGTTATTCCAATATAACAATGTTTGATGTTCCTATTTATATTTCCCCAGTATCTTTAGCATAGATAAACAACATGTCTGAAAGTAGTTTGTTCAGAATCACTGGGAGAATCGATTGGTTTATAAACCATGTTACATTTACGGCCAAAATTAATATCCAATCTATCCACGATTTACTATACTAGAGATAGAAATTTGACATATTTTGTATGGAGCTTATGTCAAATTCCTATCTCTAGTAGGGTAAATCGTGGATAGATTGGATATTAACTTTGGCCGTAAATCATTTTTTTTTTGTAATATTAACATAACATAACATAACATCACGCCTGTATTTCCCCGAAGGGGTAGGCAGAGGTGTAATAGTACACCCACATTTCGCTAGTTATGTTATAGTCCCATGTAATAGGGGGCGAGCCTATTGCCATTGACCGGGCACAAATCCAGACTCCGGGCTGCTACTGAGAATTTTCTAATGAAAAAACCCAATAACACTTTGCCCGACCCGGGAATCGAACCCAGGACCCCACGCTCAGCAGTCGCGCTTGCAACCACTAGATCAACGAGGCAGTCACATAACATTTCATAACATTTCTAGTACCTTATTATTTAGATTTATATGGTTCTGTTTGTGTGTGATGTGGTCGCTCACAATGGGCCTGATAAGAAGGCTCACAATCACTCAAAGGTCAATGTAGTGGGTTATGCTCGGAGTGTCCCTGCGTGATCGAATAAGAAATGAGGAGATTTGCAGGAGAACGAAAGTGACCGACATAGCCCGAAGAATTGCCAAACTTAAGTGGCAGTGGGCGGAGCACATTGCACGCAGAACGGATGGCCGATGGGGCAGTAAAGTTCTGGAGTGGCGACCGCGTACTTGAAGGCGCAGCGTGGGTAGGCCCCCCACAAGGTGGACCGACGATCTGGTGAAGGTCGTTGGTATCCGCTGGATGCGGAAGGCGTAGGACCGATCGTTGTAGCGATGCTTGGGGGAGGCCTATGTCCACCAGTGGACGTCTTTCGGCTGAAATGATGATGAAGATGATATGGTTCTGTTTCATGTTTTATAGATATTCTACATACATAGAATGAAGAGGTCAGAGTCATGACATTTAGCGGTAAATGTTATGTCTCTGGAAGAGGTTAACGTTACCATAGATAATATAATACTATACTCGTTACACAAACAATGAAGATCCAGAGATTCTGATTTTATACTCCAATGAACAAAGCTTAATTTCCAGCCCAAGTGTTTATTCAAAGTTACCGAAATTGAATTACTGCGCTGGAACTGTGAGACGTATTCTGCAATTTTCTCGTTTGTAGTCAGTCATAACAGTTAACTTGCCTTCCATGGAAGGGCCGAAAACTTTTGTAATAACTCTCGAAGTTTGTTGACGTCAAATGATTGCGTTCAAAATTGTACAGTCTACAGCTAAGTCGATGAATATTTTGTTTTTAAAATTAATTTTATCGAATCATTTTAATATCACTATCCGTAAAGCAGACACAATAGTGTAGTGAAACAATCTCCATGAATAATGATATAATTATGATCCAAGGGGCAGGGAAAGGGTTAATATACCAGGCCCCTCAGAAAGTATTGCGAAAAAAAGTTTTTATATATGGGAGACTGGCCAGTTATAATGTTTTTCGAAAATATGATTATTTATAAGTAAAAATAAGTAAGTTCCAATTTCAAAATTTCCCTCCACATTTTTTGCGAGTTAATTCAAAGTATTGTGTCTCACTGAAATATGGATCTGCGCCGGGAACATTTTAGAGCTATGATTTTATACGATTTCAAGTGTCGCCTGAAACCGGATGAATCGTACGATAGACTTCAAATGGCATTCATGGATGAAGGCCCTTCCAAGGCAACCGTGTATCGTTGGTATAACGAATTCAAGCGCGGTCGACCAACTTTGGGGGATGACGAAAGAAGCGGTCGCCCTTTGACGGCTGTTACCGAAGAAAACGTGCTAGCAGTGAAAAATTTAATCCAAGACAATAGGCGAATTACATATCAGGAGATTCAACACATATTGAAGATTGGATCGGGAAGCGTTCACGAGATTCTACACAGCCATCTTCGCGTGAGGAGGATAGTATCACGCTGGGTGCCGCACAACCTCACCGATGCTCAGAAGCAGGCCCGGGTGGAATGGTGCCGTGATATGCTTAACAAATTTGAAGCAGGCTCGTCTCGGTGTGTTTACGACATCGTTACAGGTGATGAGTCCTGGATTTATCAATACGACCCAGAAACCAAGCGCCAGTCGACTGTTTGGGTGTTTCAAAATGAGCCAACGCCTACCAAAGTGAAGCGATCTAGAAGCGGGGGTAAGATTTTGATCGCTAGCTTTTTTAATTTGACTGGCCACTTGGTATCAATTCCCTTACGGGATCAAAGAAGCATTAATGCCGAATGGTATACTACCAAATGTTTGCCAGAAGTTTTCTCTGTTATAAGCAACAAGCGACCAAACACAGGGCTCCGCGGGCTACTGCTCCACCACGACAATGCACCTGCGCACACCGCACTCAAAACGAGGGACTTCCTGGACAGCACGCCAGTCAAACTCCTGGGTCACCCTCCTTACAGCCCTGATCTAGCACCGTGTGACTTCTTTTTATTCCCAAAAATAAAAATCAGCTCAAAGGGATACAATTTTCGTCGCCGGAAGATGCGCTGGCTGCGTTCGAGCAGGCTGTAAACGAGGTGTCTGCGGCGGACTGGAAAAAGTGTTTTGAAAACTGGTTTAGGCGCATGAATCTTTGTATAGAGGCTGGTGGAAAGTACTTTGAAAAGATTTGATAAAAATATATGTACGTATAGAACAATTTTTTTTAGTTTCGCAAAACTTTCTGAGTGTCCCACGTAAGTCTTCTAAATCTTCTAATTTGACTATTAACTCGCGCACACCTTATATCCCACTTGCAAACGCGTAGAAGATCCGCTTCTATCTGACGTACCCCGACGTCATCCGTATTTTGAAGTGAAGCTTCTAAAGCGTTGTTGGGCGCTCAGCCACCGCGCCGGGGAGTAAACCGATAAAAACCAACCATGACCGCGCGCGTTCTATCCGGACTTGCAAAGCAAATGCGTAGAGGTTTCGCTTCTGTCGGGTGTTCTCCGAAGTCACCCATTT
The DNA here is from genome assembly GCA_949699075.1 of Asteroscopus sphinx. NCBI lineage: Eukaryota > Metazoa > Arthropoda > Insecta > Lepidoptera > Noctuidae > Asteroscopus > Asteroscopus sphinx. Next base: position 11,142,122 of record OX453018.1, on the reverse strand, counting down.
TTTTTATTTATAAAGCTCTTTTAAAAGATTAAAAATATCCTGCCTATCATCAATGGCTTTTATTCTGACTGTACAGTTCTGATACACTGCTATTATACGTATCGCTGTAGCCGGGTAGTGCTTAATGAATAATTTATTTTATAGCAGTGTTGAAGGACGAATTCTTGAGTCGATAGCTATGCAGGCCGGAATCAATTCATTATTTCTCTCTCCTCGATCTTTGATTTTAATTAAAATATGGTAAATGTTGTATTTATTTCCATGAATATCTCTGATAAAAAGACCTTTAAATGATTTAGTAAAATAATACACTTATACTTTCTTACTGAATCATGTGCGTTAAAAGAGCCTCCACGAGTGGCGATATAATTTAATTGACCTACCACCCTGCTGTCTAGCTAATGAGCTATAATTATTGAAGATACAGCTGATTCAAATTCAATCCTTCTATCTTTTATCCTGCAAGTTAAAATGGCACCGTGGCCGCGTTATATTGTTTGTACAGATTTGTCTTAAATGTCAAGCCTGTTTATTTTGAAACTTTAACACATTACCTACTAGGATAGATATAATGGACTGGATGGACTTCCTTTGTGGAAGTTTATGAACACATCCCTCATCGTAAATGACATCTCGTCTTTAGAAATTATAGTTCTGAGAAGGGACTAAGTTTGAGAGCTTTGTTCATGTAATCAAGACTGTCACATCCTAGAGATATGATTCTGAGTTAAATTTAGCAACTGCTGGTTATGATACATATAGCATAGTGTTTGTTTAATACTGTGGCCTAAGACTTGCATTTTATACCTTCTAAATGGCACAACTTGCATTGTATGTGGTGACCGAGCAAACGTGTCATTTTTCCAATGGACATTTTTTGTCACTTTTTGTAAGGAATCATCCTCCTCCCTTTTCTCAACTATGTTGGAGTCGGCTTCCAGTCTAACCAGATGAGGCGGAACATCAGTATTTTACACGGAGCGACTGCCATCAGCGCCCGCAACCCAGTTACTGGGTAATACCGACATTCACAGGTTAGACTAGTTGTCAGACTTTCGGGCTTCTGACTACACGTATCCGGGACCAACAGCTTAACGTGCTCTCCGAGGTACGGAGGGGTCTCGATCTGCAACGAAATGGTCACCCATCCACGTACTGACTGCGGCAAGTGTAGCTCGACCATACAGATCATATTACAATCCACGCAGTTGCTACTTAGCCACGAGCCCCCACTTACTTTTTATCAGGAATATTAAATTAAATTTAAAATTATCCGAGTGGATCAAAAGTCCATTCGAACCACAACCACGCTACAGCGGCAAAGAAGTAGCCGGGCAGCACAAAATTGTATGTAAACGCGTACTTACTTCACACGAACCACAATTTTCAGTTTTGCGTTTGACGGCTGAATACGGTAACATCGCGGCACAGACCAGTAAGCCTCTAGACGCCGATTAGCCGGACACCCCCGGTCACCACGCATATGCAGTACCATTGCATATAATACGCCCCGCCGCTAATCAGGACGTGACTCCGTCAGCGAACGGCACCAATCATACGGAATCATACCACCGAACTTTTGAGCCGACCAATCATAACGCGCCGTCCACCCCCTGGCCAACATTTTACGACTGTGTTGTCATGCAAAACTTTGTTTATGCGGCGTCATACTGGTCTTTGCATCGCGGCCACAACGCTGCCACAACTGCAACGCAACCACTCGCAGTACTCAAGCACAACCAACCGGCCACAACGACCGGCGAAATCGCGGCCACAACGCAACCACTCGCAATTTGTGGCTGGCCACAACACAACTTGAGGCTGCTGCAGCTAGACCGTTCACCACTGCCTCGCGTAATTTTGTCGCTGTGGTGTGGTTGTGGCGTGGCTCATCGAATGAGCCATTATGAGACACAATAGATTACCTATTCCATTATTTCATGCCCGTCTTGGGCCCGTTGACGTTAAAAGTAACCGAAGAAGGCAGAAGAGTTGATTATTTAATTTTTTTATTTCAGCACTCTACTGCCTATTTTCCTAAAATCAGGATACCAAAAATGTGTTAACTTTAAAGATTTAAATTGTGGAAAGAAAAAATCGCTCACGAGCAGGATTCGAACCTGCGACTCCTGGCTCAGTACGCCAGTGCTTTAGCCAAGCACTAAGCTACCGTGAACACTGCTCGTGGTATCGAAATGATCCTCCACTATACGTCTTTGGGTGACGTCAGCGATATCTTATTAAGAAACTTTCTTAACCATTGTTTAATAAGATATCGCTGACGTCACCCAAAGACGTATAGTGGAGGATAATTTCGATACCACGAGCAGTGTTCACGGTAGCTTAGTGGCTAAAGCACTGGCGTACTGAGCCAGGAGTCGCAGGTTCAAATCCTGCTCGTGAGCGATTTTTTCTTTCCACAATTTAAATCTTTAGATTTCGCTTTGCATGCGTAAATGCGTTAAAATAATAAAAATAATTGTGTTAACTTTATTTAGGTACTGATTAATTTTCGTTTGCTATAAGATATTCCTAAGATTTCCTTTGCCGTCGCATTGAGGAAAACAGGGCTCCTGAACCAATTGTGATTATTGCTATGTCGACCGAAGTCCCATTTGTTGTTGTTTATATTGGAGCCCAAAACAAAACTGTAACAAAACTACACGATTAAAACAACAAATTGTTTAATTTGGGTTTCTGTTTATTTATCCGACCCTTTTACCAGAAATTGTTAGAAAACCTTATTTGACGTATCCTTAATAGCACATTTATTCTGTTTATTTGTTTAGTGAAAAAAAAAAAAGAATTTCTCAATATATCTAACAGTACCTACACATAATAACTATTTATTATTTTAACGCATTAACGCATGCGGAGCAAAGTTTTATACTTAACGGGCTTGCGTTTGACCGCCACCTCATCTGATGTTAAGCGATGGTGCGGTCGACGATGGTACACGCTTGTCCAGCAAAGGTGAGAGGATGACAGAGAAATAACCTATACTCTCAAGTGTCTACACTGCATTGTACCGGAACATGACTAGGTCGCTTGGCGGCACGTCTTGACCCGGTGGGTGGTCGCAAGCCGTCGGCCGTAGCCTACCACCAGTATGTCACCTGATTTGCACCACCCAGGGACCACGTGTTGGGATTCGGAAAAGGGGTACTCTCCTACGGACGTGGGTGACCCGAACCCCAAAAAAAAAAGATGTAACTGTTTCATAAAAGATGTAGCTGACGTCACCCAAAGCTTGATACAAAGTGGAGGTTAAATTCGATACCACGAGCAGAGTTCACATCAGTAACTTAGCGGATAAAGCACTGGGTGTGCCGCACCAAGTGGGTGTCGCAGGTTTGAATCCTGCTCGTAAGGGAATCTTTCTTTCCACAATTTATATCTTTATTTATTTATTTATTTTACTTTAATTACAACGGTCTTGAACCAATCACAGTAATTAAAGATAGAGGAATGACACATAAAATATATAGTGAATTACACATCTTTCATAAATCTCTCTCGCAATGTTTCAGACATACTAACAGAATCTTCTTCCAATCGTCCGCAAACAGATCATAATTCGGATTACAATCCAAGAGTTCGTTGAGTGCAGTGAGAGTACGAGGTACTGGCGATTTAGCTCGCGCTACAGTGCGACATGAAGGCACAGCAAAAAGCTTGTGCTTCCTGTTGCGGTGGTAATTGACCGGTGCAAAGAATCGTGCCAGCTCATTATGCAGATCTGGTGCATCAATGGACCCGCGAAGAGTTTTACATGCTGTTGTAAGCTGATCACATGCTCTTCTTACCTCAAGTGAGTTGTAACCGAGGCACCCGAGTAGAAATTTGGTTGGGTAGAGAAACGGATAATAACCATGTACGCGCTTATAAAGGTACCTCAGGAATGCTTTTTGCACCTTTTCTAACATAAGCGCGTAGGTATTTTCGTGAGGGTTCCAAACGCATGCACTGGACTCTAATTTGGTCCGAACCAATGCATTAAATAATATTTTAATGACATGTGCATTGCGAAATTATATATAATGATAATTATTATTATAAGCCTGAAGTGTCCCACTGCACGGCAAAGGCCTTCCTACTCTCCTTTCACTTTTCCCTGTCTATTGCTAGAAGAGTCCAGTCCTTTTGGAAGGAGTCCAGCTCATCCTGCCATCTCCGTCTGGGCCTGCCGCGTTGATGTCTTATAAATAATAATAATAAATATTTAGGGACATTTTTACACAGCACCATCTAGTCCCAAACTAAGCAGAGCTTGTACTATGGGTACTAGACAATGGATGTAATACTTATATACTTTTTTTTGTAAATGCTAGTGGCGAAGGGTGAATATTTTCAGAATGAAAGCCGTAGGTACCTAAAAATCCTAAAATATTGAACTATGTTTCCGGGACTTGTCGCGCACAACTAAATCAAAATATAACAAACATTTTGACTAATGACTGCCTCGTTGGTCTAGTGGTTGCAAGCGCGAATGCTGAGCGTGGGGTCATGGGTTCGATTCCCGGGTCGGGCAAAGTGTTATTGGGTTTTTTCATTTGGAAATTCTCCGTAGCAGCCCGGAGTCTGGATTTGTGCCCGGTCAATGGCAATAGACTCGCCCCCTATTACATGGGACTATAACATAACAGTCCCATGTAATAGGGGCGTTCCTAAAGAACGTGGCTGGGGGGGACTGAATGCGGAAGGCAGAGGACCGAGCGTTGTGGCGCAACTTGGGAGAGGCCTATGTCCAGCAGTGGACTGCGATAGGCTGAGTTGATTGATTGATTGATAACATAACTGGCGAAATGTGGGTGTACTATTACACCTCTGCCTACCCCTTCGGGGAAATACAGGCGTGATGTTATGTTATGTTGTGTTAAGTCCCGTAAACATAGTTCAATATGAGTGAAATTAGCGAATGTTTAAAAACTTCAATCCTAAAATAGCTAAGATCATACGTTAGTAAAACAAAAAAAAACAATTGAGCAACTTTTAATTTAATTTTACATATTTTTTTTGTACCTTAGAACAATAAATTAGCATAGAAATGTCGTTGATCTGTTTTTAAGCAATTCCTAAAGGGAAGCCGCCTAGCCGGTGGGAATTGTGTTATATGGACCCTTCGCCACTGATGCATACTTATAATACATAGGAAACACCCAGACCAACACAAACACGTATGTTCATCACATAAATATTTGTGCCCTGTGGGAATCCAACCCACGACCTCGTGATCAGCAGTCCGACACTCGTACCACTAGACCAGGGCCCCGAGTCTGCTAATTGACAAACGCTTTAGTTGGGTGTCGGTAGAGTGTCGGTGGAATAGTTTTAGCCATTTGGTATTCTACTAGTTATTTTGAGACCAATGGCTTTCCAATGACTTTCCACTGAACTGCCATTGACTACAATTCAACTGCCATTGGACTATTTGCTATTCTGCTGTTATTTGACGTTTCCCACAATCGTTTTACGATGATTTTTTTGCCATCATATATTTTTTTTAATAATTTTTTTTTGGTGATTTCGGCTTTGGTCCCATAATAAATGTTTTTCATACATCGAATGTGTACAATGACCCCTTAAAGGGTCATTGTACATATTCGTTTTTTTTTTTTGCGATTTCAGGATTGGTCCCTTAGTAAAAGTTGTTCATACAGATGAGTACAATGACCCCTAAAGCCATTTTCAAGAACACGTTTTATGTCAATAGTATTGCCGGGTAGTACCTACGCTAAAAACGTAAACGTAAAAGTTGTTCATACGGATGAGTATAATGACCCCTTAAGAGATTTCATTAACACGTGGTATGTCGATAGCATTACCGCTTTGCACGCTCAAAACGTAAACGTAAAAGTTGTGCATACGGATGAGTATAATGACCCTTTAAGAGATTTTTAATAACACGTTGTATGTCGATAGTATTGCCGCGTAGTACCCTAAGAACGTAAACGTGAAAGTTGTTCATACGGATGAGTACAATGACCCCTTAAGAAGTTTTCAATAACACATGTGTCGATGTATAACCGCGTAGCGTAGTACGCTATCGATATACGTGTTATTGAAAACCTCTTAAGGGGTCATTGTACTCATCCATGTGAACAACTTTTACTATGGGACCAACCCTAATATCGCCAAAAAAATATCAGCTCTTTCCTACATTTGTGTTCACATAAATCGACAAAATGTAGGAAACAGCAGATTTTTTTACGTTTGATGTGTTTTAATTATTTTATAGACATGAAAATTTTGTAAGTAATATCAACAAAATCCTTAATTTAAATATTCCATTGATAATAACTTAAAAAAAGTTTGATAAAAAACAATACAACTACTAATGGTAGATTTAAATGGGCAACATCGATTTGAAAACAATTGATATCCCATTACCATTCTATTGCCATTCCGACGAGATTGACATTTAAGTTTTAGCAGAATAACCATTTTGTCACAGTTGTATAGGAGTGTCAGTAGGATGTCGGTGGAATGTCGATGGTTGGTTTTTATCAATTAAGGATTCACGTAGTTGCTTCATGTTCCAATAGTTACGTAAACGACGTAGCGAACTTCGCTTCAAGTAACTTGGCTAATTTCTTGGCTTTTTTCGTAATGGAGCCGAGAGGATAATAGTAACAAATAATGAGACAAATTGAAATGACAAATTGTGAGAGGATAATGCTCACGCGTGTCATACGACGTTTTTTAACACACTTGCGAGGAAAAAAACATATGAACGTATTTTAGGCAAATTTTAATATTGAATTTATGAATAATGGCGAGCGGATCACTGTAATCGCACGGTGACGTATAGGTATGCGCGCGCAGTTGGTAGAATGAAACCGGCAAACAGCCTAATATTAAAAATATAATTATGATTAAATTTATTATTTATGACACAAATTAATGTTAATTTGTTGACAAACATAAATAATTTAATGAAATTAAATGTTTATATAACACAAATTAAATAGTTGATTTATTCACAATTTTTTAAAATTTTGTTTAGACATAAAAACATTTTGCTGCTTTAAAAAAATAAACTGTAAGTAAAGTAAAAACTAAAAAGCACTAGTGCGATAATATAAAGTAAAAACCACGCGTGCGTTATTATAAGCTATATTATGAACCTAAAAGCGGTGCAATAAGAGCCACTTAACGAGTGTGTTGAAAAATAATTGAAACATTTCGAATCTAAAAAAATCTGTTGTTCTCTACATTTCGTCGATTTATGTGAACACAAATGTAGGGCCGCGAAATCGGGAAAATGTAGGGAACAGCTGTTTTTTTTTCGCGGTTTCAGTGTTGGGTTCATAGTAAAAGTTGTTTATACTGACGATAATATATATGTCGATAATATTGGCAGGTACCACGCTATCGATACTATCGATAGAGTAACTGATTCTCAAGGTTAGCTATAGATACTATCGAATCGATCATTGCTATGGACCGTATTGATAGCTTTTTATGCAATACTATTCATAGCACTATTAGTGTCCAATACTATATAGACACTAACGATAGTATTGCTTTAATATGTCGATAGTCAATAGTACATGCCAATCGATTGTGTAACTGATTCTCAAGGTCGCATCTCTAGTCTAAAATTGAATATTATCGTCGAATTAAATTACTACATTACACAATTCAACTTTATTTTACAAAAAAAAAGTTCAATTATAATAATAATAATAATAATAAGTAACGTTTATTTCACCAACAATTTATACAACCACTTATAGCAAAACTTAAGGGCTAATATTTACGTATACAACATGGGAGCATCTGTATCCGAAGTAGGACAGGTCCTGTATCTCGGTATACAGCGCCATACCCCTCAACAACAATACAACAATAACTGCAAAAAAGGTATGTTTGCAAAATGACCTCTCAGTTGTAGTTCGATGGCAAAAAGTCATTGAGAGACGATTGTCAGAAACGTCAAATAACGAGTAGACTACCGAAACTTAAGCTATCGAGAAGAGATTGATACACTTGGTTTACAGAATAGCAAATAGTCCAATGGCAGTTGAATGGTAGAAACGAATGGAATAAAAATGAAAATGCTATGCTGTGTTCTATAGGTACTATGTAATTTGTATGCCTTTCAAGGTTAAACATAGTGTGACTTAATATTTTAATTTTCCACAAAGTTTTTAACTTTTACCTATGTTTCACAAATAAATTAATTTGATTTTAATTTTGATTTTGATTTTATGGTTGTTAATTATAATGTAGTTCAGTGGAAAGTCATTGGATAGCCATTGGTCTCTAAATAACTATTATTCTGATGATGATGATGATGATGATGATGATTCGGATGAGTACAATGACCCCTTAAGAGGTTTTCAATAACACGTATATCAATAGCTTACTACGCGGTAATACTATCGACATACGACGTGTTATTGAAAACCTCTTAAGGGGTCATTGTACTCATCCTTATGAACAAATTTTACGTTTGTGTTTTTTGTAATTTCAGGATTGGTCCCATAGTAAAAGTTGTTCATACAGATGAGTACAATAACCCCTTAAGAGATTTTTAATAACACGTTGTATGCCGATAGTATTGCCGCGTAGTACGCTAAAAACGTTAACGTAAGTTGTTCATATGGATGATTATAATGACCCCTTAAGAGGTTTCAATAACACGTTTGTCGATAGTATTGCCGCGTAGTACGCTAAAAACGTAAACGTAAAAGTTGTTCATACGGATGAGTATAATGACCCCCTAAGAGGTTTTCAATAACACGTATATGTCGATAGTATTGCCGCGTAGTACGGTAAAAACGTAAACGTAAAAGTTGTTCATACGGATGAGTACAATAACCCCTTAAGAGGTTTTCAATAACACGTATGTCGATAGTATTGCCGCGTAGTACGCTAAACACGTAAATGTAAAAGTTGTTCATACGGATGAGTATAATGACCTCTTAAGAGGTAAGTAATATCAATAAAATCCTTAATTTAAATATTTCATTGATAAAAACTAAAAAAAAGGTTGATAAAAACAATACAGCTAATGGTAGATTTTAATTGGCAACATCGATTTGACATTTCCATTATATTGCCATTCCGACGAGATTTAAGATTTAGCAGAATACCCATTTTGTCACAGTTGTTTATGAGTGTCAGTAGGGTGTCGGTGGAATGGCGATGGTTGGTTTTTTAGTGTAATTAGCAGACTTGGGGCCCAGAGAGGTCGTCATATGTCACCATTGTGTAATAAAACCATGACAACTTTACTTAAATTGTTAGTTTATATAATTGCCACCGAACCTACCCATGATCGGTTCCCATTCTTCTAGTCCATCCACAGACGTCGTCGCACACTGTTATATACGGCTACATTTTCTGAATATCAGTATTTTAACGTTATTTAGAGAATATCATTATGGCCAACAACTCTTCTCTAAGCAGTGGTAAGCTAAAAGGCAGTGATAGAGCCTATAACGGTTGAACGCTGGCCTTTTTATGCAGGACGGTCAGAAGGCCAATTCTCGTAATTAAAAACATTCAAAATAAGTCAAAGTCAAATAATTTATTCCAATTAGACCATTTAACAGGTACTTCTGAAAGTCGACAGTGAAAAGTAAATGAAAAAGTAAATTGATGCCTATTCATCAATCATTAATTCAGCCTATCGCAGTCCACTGCTGGACATAGGCCTCTCCCAAGTTGCGCCACAACACTCGGTCCTCTGCCTTCCGCATCCAGTCCCCCCCAGCCACGTTCTTTAGGTCGTCGGCCCACCTTGCAGGGGGGCGCCCTACGCTGCGTTTGCCGATTCGCGTCTCCACTCAAGGACTCGTCTGCTCCAACGGCCATCGGTCCTTCGACAGACATGACCAGCCCACTGCCACTTCAGCTTACTGATCCTACAAGCTATAATCTCGTTACGGATTTTATCCTTCAAAGAAACTCCAAGCATAGTTCGCTCCATAGCTCGCTGAGCGACTGTGAACTTGTGGACTAGCCCAACTGTCAGTGTCCACGTCTCATGATGACCATTCCAAAATGTTAATTCCTATGTAGAAGAATGGACAGAAGAAACTCCATGGTTAATCTTGTATTAACCGATTAACAATATTTTGTATACTTACAGTAAATCTATTAACTTAATAATACATAATATCAGCATTAGAAATTTAGCCACTGCAAGTAATTATAATGATAGATACATGGTGCTCACATTTTCAAATTGTAGCCGAATAGTTCCAAACTAATTTCAATGCTTTAAATCTCAAGCTCCTGACAGTAGATGTGCAAAGAAATGGACACCCATCCATGGACTGACCGCGGAAAATGTAGCTTGACCTCGCAGATCGACCGACTTAAATAAAACTTTTTAACAAAAAATTGAACCGACGAAAACAGAAACTGAAAAGCGAAAAATAACTAATTATGAGTCGGCGCCAAACGAACTTTTAACAAGCATAGTGCGTGTAAGTTGGAAGTGGCCGAGCGGAGAACGCATTTTTGGAAAGTTATTGTTTATCGTTGAAAATCTCACGTTGTATTTGATGTGACGTTGTTTTTATTATTTATTTAAAGTAATTTAAAGATCTTCGTTGATTGGTTGTTTGTCGCCGACTCATAATTAGTTATTTTTCGCTTTTCAGTTTCTGTTTTCGTCGGTTCAATTTTTTGTTAAAAAGTTTTATTTTTCATTTTTTTGTGGTTAAACTCTAAATCCAGGTCTCCATTATGTCGTAGTGTCTAGAACTATATTTATGTATGTCAAGTTTCAACAGAATCGGTTAACAGGTAAGAATTCAGTGGGTGAACAAACACTCATCCCCTGTTTTACTACCCTTAGGGGTGGATTTTGATTTTGAAATTTAAATGGACCAACTTCAAGATATACCCTATCCAATAAAAAAAGAATCATCAAAATCGGACCACTCTGTAAAAAGTTATGCGTGGTCATACATAAAAAAAAAAAAAAAAAAAAAAAATATATATACGCGTCGAATTGAGAACCTCCTCCTTTTTTTCGTCGGTTAAAAATAGGCCAAAAGTAAACGTTATATTTCCCGTCTTACTATCAGATACAGAGTAATGGAAAGCAAACACTCAACAGGAATTCGATAAAGCATCCTCGTTACGAAATTCAATTAAATGAAAACATCATAGAAAGTGGGAATAATTTATAATTAAGGACATTTTTGCCTAACAACATCGTCTGTAGAGCTTCTGAATTTTAGAAAAAAATTGTTTTCGTAATGTGTACTCCATCTGTAAAGCTAGATTTTCATTTTATTTTATTCCCATTTTTCAGCCCATTAAGGTTTGCATTTGACTGCCGCCACACCTGATGTAACCGATGGTGCATGTTGTACGACGCAACCGCGACAAGCAAGTGCCGCGTATGTCCGCGTACCTATTAGCAATATCATTTCCACTCACATACCCACAGTTCATTCGCTTTAACTTTCATAAATATTTTCCTGAGCAATCGTTCAACCATCATCATCATCATAAGAAGTGCAGTCTAACAAGAGACTGTATACACATGCGGTCGACGATGGTACTCGCTTGCCAAGCAAAAATCCATTCACTCGAGCCTTGAAAACCACCGTCTTATCGGGACATGCAAACGCAAGATATTAGTATTTATATAAAAAAAAAAAAAAAAAAAATGCTTGAAAAAAAATGCTGAGTTGAAGTGTTAGTTAAGTTATTTTAGTCGCAGTAAAACATGAAAAGCAGGTTTTTTTACTGAAGTACCTACTATAATCAAAAAAGTCCTTTATATAAATCATAACCAGCAGTAAAGTAGACCGTAAATTAATAAATAGCTTCAAAATAAGGTGAAAATTCAATAAAAACCTTTGGTAGCGAGTAGAAATTGTTGAAAATATAATTTGTTCAAGCATGCCTGCGGCTTCTCTGGAAATGGACCAATCGGAACTCGAATCAACTTTCCGTTTGCTTCGTAGGAATCTTCGTAAATTCATTATTTTTAAACGAAAAGTTTAGTCACCTTACTAAACTTCCTAATCATTGTATGAATATTGGAGTTTATTAATCTAATTTTCACTCGCATCGATTCTAAAATATTTTAACATTAATTTAAAAAGAAAAAACTGAGTTGTTATATCAGTGAAAAATTAATAACTACACCCGGGAGCAATGAATTCGGGTCATCAAAATAAACCTTAATATTTTGGAAACTAAGAATGATAGCTTAATCAAATACAAAATATTGTATAATCTATTTAAAATTATCTAAATACGTTATTAGAGTTATGTTAAAAAGTCTCTAAAATACTTTTTGATTTTATTATGCTATTATTCTTAGTTTTCATATATACATATTATCACGCCTGTTTCCCATTGGGGTAGGCAGAGACTATGGATTTCCACCTGCTACGATCCTGACACACCTCTTTCGCTTCATCTACGTCCATTAACCTCGTCATGCATGCTCGTCGGTTTAGAGAACTCTTAACCTGGCATTAGTTTTCAAGTTATGGTTTAATTATGTTGGTGACCCGGATTCATTGCTCTCGAGTGTACTTATTGAAAAAAAATACAACATGCATTTCTTATTTTTCTAATACTAAATACGGATGCAAAGAGAATATAATCACTATCACTACGGGCTGTCAGCTGCGCTACCAACCTGCTGACTGGCAAATCTTTTTCCCACAGCATGAGCTATTTCATTATGTAGCTCATGTTGACACGATAGAAGAAGAAGCCTAGAGAGGTTGGAAATAGCAACGCATATTTATGTGTCAAACTGACAAATGAACAGGCGGACTACGGAACCCTAAAAGGTTTTTGTGATAACAAAAAACGCGCTTCCATTACCTTGGGGGAATTTAATCAGTTTGCTTACTCTGGCTCAAACTGTTCTAGACGGTAAACAAAATCGCTCCTCGGGAAACAATCACCGGATAGCCTGTAAGTTAATGTACAGTCAACAAATCGGAATCATGACCCACGATAAGCTTAATATCCTACAGACATTTAATACAATTAGGTTGAATTTAGCTTAAACAGCTATTTCCCTGGAAACAGACTTGTTATAAATTTTATTAGCAAGTGACAGTGACAGTTTACCAATAAAATTTTCAAAATGTTCTAAGTGCAGCATAGAAAAAAACCTTACTTTTGACGATTTCAAACGAATTATCAGCTGAGTGGGTCATGATTCCGATTTGTTGTCTGTACCTTTAGCTTTCTATAGCATAGATATTAGCTTTTATGTATTCTTTGTCTAAGTGACGTGACCTTACAATTTTCTTAAAGAACAAACACTTTATCGTAATTAGTAATTACTATAGGTCACCCGCTGCGTCCGTCTGTCGTGTGTCATGACTTACGGTGCCAAGACGTGGAAACTGACAGTTGGGCTAGTCTACAAATTCAAAGTCGCTCAGCGAGCTATGCTTGATGTTTCTTTGAAGGATAAAATCCGTAACGAGATTATCCGGAGACGAACCGGAGTGACTCACATAGCTTGTAGGATCAGTAAGCTGAAGTGGCAGTGGAAAGAAGATGGCTGGGGGGGACTGAACGCAGAAGGCAGAGGACCGAGTGTTGTGGCGTAACTTGGGAGAGGCCTAAGTCCAACAGTGGACTGCGATAGGCTGATTTGATGAAGTACAAACACTTTATCGTAATTAGTAAGTACACACGGTTACACATCCAAGCTATACAAATCTAGTATAAGCTGACCTATTATTTTACAGGCTGTTCGTACAGTGAGAGGTCAGCTTCTACTGGAACTGTATAGCTTGATGTGTAGCCGAGCGTACTATAGGTCACCCGCGGCTTCACCCGCATGGATGTCGTTTATCGCACATGCCTCAACTGTTTATCTTTCCGGGATATAAAGTAACTTAAGTAACCTATTTCCTTCTCCAAGTCCTAGGCTAATTGGCTCTTTGCCAAATTTCATTACGATCGGTTCTGAGGTTTAGTTGTGAAGGAGTAACAAACAGACATACAGTTAGAGTTACTTTTGCATTTATAATATTAGTATGAATCATCATCATCATCATCATTTCAGCCAAAAGACGTCCACTGCTGGACATAGGCCTCCCCCAAGCATTGCCACAACGACTGGTCCTGCGCTTTCCGAATCCAACGAATTCCCGCGACCTTCTCCAGGTCGTTGGTCCACCTTGTGGGGGGCCTACCCACGCTGCGCCTTCCAGTACGCGGTCGCCACTCGAGAACTTTACTGCCCCATCGGCCATCCGTTCTGCGAGCAATGTGCCCCGCCCACTGCCACTCAAGTTTGGCAATTCTTCGGGCTATGTTGGTTACTTCTGTTCTCTTGCGAATCTCATCATTTCTGATTCGATCACGCAGGGACACTCCGAGCATAGCCCTCTCCATTGCCCTTTGAGTGACTTTGAGCCTTCTTATCAGGCCCATTGTGAGCGACCACGTTTCATTGCCGTAAGTAATTACTGGCAACACACACTGGTCAAAGACTTTGGTCTTGAGACACTGCGGTATGAAAAGTGTGATGCAAAGCACATATTTAGGCACGGAGGATCAGCGGGAGATAGATTGGGGAGACTATCGTCTGCATTGCATTACCCTAAGAGGGTGGTGAATGCCATGCATTGCAGTCCTCGTGGCCCACCCAGCCAAGGCGAGAGTCCAATTTTAATCCTCACATCACACATGAATTCAAAAAGTCAGAGGTTTGGATAAGGATGTAACATTTAACTCAGAGATTAGTTCAATCAACAATCAATCAACTCAGCCTATCGCCAGTCCACTTCTGGACATAGGCCTCTCCCAAGTTGCGCCACAACGCTCGGTCCTCTGCCTTCCGCATCCAGTCCCCCCCAGCCACGTTCTTTAGGTCGTCGGTTCACCTGGCAGGGGGGCGCCCTACGATGCGTTTGCCGATTCGCGGTCTCCACTTAAGGACTCGTCTGCTCCAAGACGAGTCCTTGAGTGACGAGAGATTAGTTGCGCCATAATTTTTTTGAGGTGTTATGGCCTAAACCTTTTAACCACGTCTTAGTAAAAAGAGAGAAAAGAAAGTGAGGGATTGATGAGAAAATACGAAATGTCACATTTTTCAACTTTGGACCATTTACCCACACACGTTAACGAGCACATTTAATAATCCACCATTATTACACATTAACACTCGAAGAAACATACAAATCCACAGCATTCCCACCAAACTCGCCATAATACAAGATTATTATGTACGTACTATAGAGTAGAAATGTTACGACACAAACTATATACATATATCTCTTCCTTTGTAAGAGGATTTACGCCGAGATTTGGTAGCGATCAATCCACTAAGCGTAGATTATCCTATTGTTTTATGATTTACACATAAACACCTGTGAGATATAGTCCACCCACTCAAGTAGTGGCTGTACACTCAAACGGCAAGCAGGAGTTTAATCATATTCTATAAACCTGTCCTGACTAACTGATTCACCAACGCAGAGGAAAATTGGACAGTAGGTTTCTTTTGTAACTTAAGCACACACTAAGAAAGGATTTTTTGGAAATTTTAACCCTACGGCACAGACATCGTAAAAAATATAGACTAAGTGCTGCGAACAACCATAGTGAAGCTAAAAAAACCGTGCTCCTTCATGTAAAACCAATGCTCACGTACACACCATGCACCTGAAGGATATTTGTTTTCGCGATGCTTACTGGACGATGCCCCGACATGTGAACTGAGAGGGGTGAGCACGGTTTAAGGTGCATGTGTGTGTTTGAGCGCTGGTTTGTACACGGAGGAGCACGGTTTTATTGGCTTCACTATGATTGTTCGCAGCACTTCGTCTATATTTTTTACTATGTCTGTGCCCTACGGGGGTGAAATAGGGTGTTAGAATCTGTATTAAAAATCTTTTCTCCTGGATGGATTCAATCAAAACTTAGTAAAATATAATCTCTAGATTAGGTAATGAAAAACTTTTTTCAAAATTAGTCCTAAAAGAGGGTGCAATAGGGTTATAAATTTTGTATGGGAGAATATTATTGCTTGGCTGGATTGAGTCAAAACTCGATATAAGTAATCATTAGAAAACTATAGAAGATTCTAGTCTTGTAACATTTTAGTTCACTTGCTTGTTTTCAACGCCTGGAACCACACTAACTGACCTTTACCTAAATATGCCTCATATTTTGAAACGTGAAATAAACGCCAAACAATCCTTGAAACCATTTACATTTCAGTGTTAGTATAATGTTTGTGATGAAGGAAATATGCATCCCAGTCTGGGGGTCTACTCGCAAAATCGACACGACATAGCCAAAGCGATACGGTAGTGCTCCAAATATATCGGGCATACTCTATTCTAATAAACGCTGTACCGGTATTATTGTTAATCTAAGGTTGTACCCTACCTATGCCTACTATAATAAACGTTTTGATGTTGTTGTTTTCCTTAATCGAATTAATAGACAAATATTGGACAATGTTTGAAATGAATTAGTCCAAAACAGGTGTTTCATGTTTGAAAATAAAAAAAATTACTTTAATTGACAACTAATTTAAGAATAGAGTTACGACCGGCGATAAAGTTATCGATTAGTATCGTTTGTTACTTCGTATAAGCGATAGTGTAATCGATGTTACTTAGAGTAGGTTCCGACAGCAAAAATATTACGATTCAATTCAATTCAATTCAATATATTTATTTGCTAGAATATGGTACATAGAAATAGGTGTTACAATTTTTTTGTGTTCTTACATATCCTGTCACGTATGACGTGCAAACATACTTGGGGTGCATAATAGAAATATTAAAAATAACTAAAAATAACAAAATGTCAACATTAGGTACATAATTACGTGGTGTTATATTGGTATTGTATCTATATTTTAAATATTACCGACTTATCTTCTAAGTATTCATTTACACAATACATCATAATACACACGATATATAGGTTATTGATTTTGCGAATAGACCCCCTGAAAATATGTAGGTATTTTCGCGTAATCAAAGCAACATGTAAGTACACTTGTGCACAAATTGTTTCACAGCGCCGCGGAGAAACACAACAATGCGGAAAAACAATGTCATCAAGGAAAGGCGTCGCTCGCTTGCCGCTTCATCGAACTTTAATCTCGTTCTAATAACGTTCTAACACCGCATACTAAGTTCACATGTGTAGTCAGAACAAGCTTCGTAAGAACATACTTTGCATATAATTATATTTGTATGAAGATTCAAAATAGATATATAGTTAGTCAGTAGCTCAGATTAGGTGCTTATTTTTGATCCATTCTTTTAGTTACAAAATTTTGATTGCGATGAAACGAAAGTCTATCTTGAGTGAATCACAATGACATTATTTACTTGGGATCAGCGCATATCTAAAAATATTTACTCGATAACCAAGTTCTTAAAGTGCTAAATTGTTTGAGCATCGCTGCGGGTGCGGTCAAGTTTGCACTTTTCGAACTTGGTAATAGAGTTATTATTTGCTCTCCGCTCCTCTTGGTCTGCGCTGACCCTTTCTCCTCTAGCTCAGCGATCCAAAGTGAGTCATGGCCTCCGAAACGGGAATTCTCCCACATTTCACGATCTTACTCTATAACTCGCGTGTTGGTAGCTCGGAACTCAGCATCCTCAGCATGTCCCAGCAATATCTGAGGCGAACCACTGATCTACGTCCAGGTGGTCGGCCCAGATACGCTCTCATAGCTCCTGGATCATTCCCCACGCGTTTGTTGAGATGAGCTGTCGCAGACGTTGTGATTCGATCACGCCGATAATATTAGGCCAATGAAATTGGCGATATTGATTATGTCAAAAAGATGGAGGATGGAGCAGTGTCATACTAAGCGATTGTGGAAGACATACCAATAATAAGACCGTACCTATATTTCATCAGTCTGTTTAGTAATTGGCCTGATGACGATGACTTTGTAAGCCCAAACGTTCAAACAGAAACCTCAATAACTCGTTATGGGATTTGACAGTGGAGTCAACTGGATATCAAATTGTAACATAACCATTATAGGCAGAACTGGCTTTGTATATAAGTTTCATACAAGACAAACTCTGCTTATACTGGTTTTGATACCATCGATGCTCATGACTGTACCTACCTCAGAGTAGTTAACGTTCCGAAGCCAGGGGGTCTACTAGCAAAATCTAAAACATCATAATCAAAACGACATGATAGTGCTCCGAAACAGACGTACCCTAATAAATGTTCAGATGCTTTGTCGCATAACGAATTTGTAGACAATATTGTGATTTTTTTACGAAGTAGAAGATACTGCTCGAAGTGAATAAAGCAAAAAAAGGTATTCGACATCTGTAAAAAAAAAAGAACGCAACTATACAAATAAGGGTAGGGTTACGACCGACAAAAAAATTGACGATTAGTACCGTTCGTTGTTCGTGTAAGCGACAACAAAATAGACGTTATAAAGTAGGATTCGACACGACTAATCTCACCAAATATCGATTTATCGATTTTGCGAATAGACTCCCAGGCTTGCAGATAACCACCAGACTAATGAAGCATTGCAAACTATTGAATCGTATGCGTGTCTATTGCTCGTGTATAACAGCTGTATTATTCATCTGGAACTGTGCGTTATTTGCGGTTTTCCTCATTATTCGCTCGTTTTGGTCTCACAACACTTGTTCATGGTTTATTTTACCCGGGCTTAGATGTTCGGTGGAGCGTCTCTTATTTAATTAGTAGGTCGGTTAGCTCTCCTACCTGACTATAAAAAATTGCTCAGGGATGCATATGTTGGTCTCGGTACCGATTTAGGACTACGGACGCAGCTTCTAAAATTATCGGTTTTTGATCGAAACTGGCTTAGGACTTAGGAGGGATTATCGAGTTGCTATCTCCTTCATTAAGAAGATTGAAGTGCCCTTTTGTTGTATCTGGCTTGGATTTGAATTCAAGTAGGCTTTTACAAGGTTATATTAAAATAAGGTGATTGCAAAATTCAATCTTAGCTTCTTGTACACGTTAACTTTGATTGATAAAAACGAAAAAATTTGTGCAATACCAAAACATTAGCAGCCCATTATTGTCCCACTGCTGGGCACGGGCCTCTTCTCCGAATGAGAAGAGTTCACCACGCTGGCAGTACGGGTTGTTGACTATACATACCATCAAGAACTGTATGAAGCATTTTCAGGTGTGCAGGTTTCCTCACGATGTTTTTCTACATCGTTAAGGCAAGTCATAATTAAATTCTGATCCGCACAGATCGAAAAGTCAGAGGTACAGGCCGGTTTTAATAGTTTAATATTAATTTATAAAAGCAAAAGCCCAGTAACAGATTTTAGGATTGCATTTAATCATCGGATTCCATCGATTATTCGCGCAACCATTCACTCAAATCCTCAGTTAAGACCCAAACAGACATGACAGCTATTAATGCTAAATTTGCCGAAGTTGGATCTGCATTCTGTCACGAATATCAATGGGACGGATTTCATCGACACAAACCTGTTGTCGGAGACGAACGACTGGTCACGTTTCAGAGTTGTACCTATTCAATTCTAGAAAATAAACTTGTAAGGATTCGTTGATGGAAAATACTTTTCGTTTTAATTTTGCTCTTATTATATTACTGTTTATTTTTGCATTAAATTTCAGGGTACATTATGAGAGCCTCCCAGCCCGCAGTAGGCTTGCATGGTAGATTAAGGCCTAAACCCTTCTCATTCTGAGAAGAGGCCCATGCCTAGCAGTGGTACAGTAATGGCCTGATTATGCTATATAAAAAAGTCGCCATCAGTGATGACATTGAAATGATCCTGTCGTCCGGTGCAGGTCTAGCAGGGCACACTGCTTAGTGGGTACTAGACCTGTTTATCACCCTGCAGTTGGCTAATCTTTTTTAACCGGCTCTGTTACTCATGTCGACATGAGAAGTAAAACTGTTTATTTTTTAATTTTAGGTAATCTTTTTACAATGCCTGCCTGACCGTTTGAAAGTCAACAGTCGACTCAATCGAACGAATGACGAGTTATAATAAACGCTTCTTCGTCATAACTTTGTTAACTGGCCAATTTTGAACTGCGGTATCAACTGTTTCCGTGTAGCTCGACAAAAGAGCATCAACAGTTTTGTTTTTCGAGATAGAGAAAATGCTCGTCGCATGTCACTCCACCCGGGGAGGCAGCGTGGTTATATGGGACTCTCACCCACTAAATACTCTGCCGTGTGCCAACTCTCGCCTTGGGTGGATGGGCCACGAGAACTGCAATGCATGGCATTCGCAACCCATCCAGCCCGGCCCACTTCAGGGCCTTGCACTTCTAACTTAAGCTCTCTTCCGGCGATGTCCAGGCATAGACACGTGGGACATCACTGCTGCTCGAGGGCCTTGCAGTGTGGATGATAGACTCCCCAATCTATCACCCACTGGCCTCTGAGCATGTTGATGTTGAGCCTATCCCAACTGAATTCCTGTCCTTTAAAGGAGTAGGTAGACCGTGACCGCAGAAACATGTATCATGATTCTGCGTATAGGTAGTTGGCGTGACCTGGGTGGTCACTACGGTGATTAAAGCCTTATTACTCAGTGATAGTCCATAGTTCGCCTTATGAAGGATGAGGTCAACGTATGTTTTATATTATCAACACCTTAATATTTCCACAAAAAGATCTTATTATGAATGCAAGCTTCCAGAAACGATAAGAAAACTGAAACTATCCTGTGACATTTTAAAAAGCTGTAAGGTCCACGCACTGCAATAGAACGCATGCGGTTTTAAACAGCCCATTTTTTTTTGTCAATAGGGTTTCTCAATTCGGCTGCGTGAAAAAACCGCTAGTGCGTGCGCACTTGTATAAAAAGCCATAGGCGCTGTCCTAATACAACGCGAGTGATTTTTTTGTTTGTGAATACCAATTAAGCACCTATTCGACACTTGTACCATGAACGTTTGATGGCGGGCTCACCCGAACAAAATTCGTGTAAACTTGCGATGGTTGCGTAGTCGCGTCGCGTTGTAGGACAACGCCTAATGCCTAAGGTGACATTTTGAAGCGGTTTAAAAACGCAGACGGATAACTATACAAAACGTGCTGGGCCTGAAATAAACTCCGCGACTATGTTGTTCTCTACCAGAGACAAATATATCATATTTGCATAACATACATACTATAATATTTAAGTCCTTTGGGAAATTTACTAAGCATACATGAAATAAAAAAAGTATGAGCTTTATTATATTTTTATCCTCTCCTTTTGATGTCTTTCCTGTTTCGGATATAGAGATGATGTAATCATTAGTCATTATACCTATGATTGTCAAGAAATAGTACCTATATCACAATTTTATTGTTGGTGACTTTTTAACACTTATTAGGTACACTACCATATAAACATGGGATGTATACTGTCACCTCAACTATCACCAACAGCCCTGGGGCCTGTATTATGAAGACTGATGAGGGAGATATACAGACATATAGAGGAAGAATAGTGCCACCCCTATCTCGCAACGGTATAATGATTGCTGTTGATGATGATGGGAACACATTATTATATAGGAAACATTTATTACCCTTTTCCTTTGTGAACTTGGCTTACACACTGCCATGTATCTAGTTAATACAATACGACCCGCTGGCTTCCCTTGAGATCGAAAGTCATGCGTAGCAGTTCTCGTGCCCCATCCACCCAAGGCGAAAGTAGGCACATGGCGGAGTTTTTAGTGGGTGCGAGCCCCACATAACCACACTGCTTCCCCGGTAGTGTGACATGCGATAGGCATTTTCTCCGCTTAAAAAAAGGGTCTGGCTCTATGTGATCTGGTCTCTTTGTAAGATGGTGTTGCCCTTCACAGGCATGGGACTTTTATACTGGCAAGTTCAGTGCACTTTTATCAAGGCGCTTCATCAAGTTTTTGGACTGGTTGGCCCACAAGTTTATTTTCCGCTACCCCAGTTATATCTAAGGCCTTGTCAAGTTAGAAGTTCTTGCCATCCTAGGCATGTTGGGTTAATTTTAGGAAACCGTACATCATCAAATCATCATAATAATTTAGAATAAATAAAATACTACGTTTACCTGCTTATTTATCTTGATACTAGCTGACTCCCGCGTCTTTGTTCCTATGGCATGTCAATGCAAAGTTAATTCAGGAAATGGTCTATCTGTGTGCTGAATTTCATTCAAAAACGTTTCCCTTTTCAGCGTAATTAAAGGACAAATAAACGTCCATACTTTCGCATTTATAATATTAGTAGGCAAATCCTACCTATCCTAGTAGGATTTTTGCTAGTTTTCTGGCCAGTACCGCAGAAAACTATAAAGTAAGTAAGCTTTATTATTTCTGATTGAGTGGTTACAGTTGTTATAATCTTGATAGTGTCAGTTAGATACATCAATCAGCCCATTTTGGGCATACAATAATTTTTAGGATAGGTAATATTATTTATGTCAAGTTATGTCAAATCTATGAATTAATTATAATAAAAATCAAATTAAATTAATTTTACATTCAAAAAACTCAATACTTTACTATAATAGTAAGTACCAGTACCACAGAATACTATAATAGTAGTAAATACCACTAGGTATCTACACATTGTGCCTTACACTTTCCAGATTACTAATGACTAAATGACATTAATTTTTATGACGACCTCTGTGGTCTAGTGATTCGAGTGTCGGACTGCTGATCATGAGGTCGTGTGTTCGATTCCCACAGGACACAAATATTTGTGTGATAAACATAAGTGTTTGTGTTGTTCTGGGTCACAGAAATAGAATGGTTGTAATCACAATTTTACTTGCGATTCATGCGTGGCAACTTTTCGAACAAACTACGCCTCCCATATTGACGTCATTAATTTTTAAAATTTAACTTTAATCAAATTTACTTTATAGTTTTTGTTTCTGCAGTTAGAAACAGCACAATAAGGCTTTTTGCGGGTTTTTGTTTCAGTATTTACAGAAACAAGTTTTGACTTGTTTACTAGGCGTACTGAGAAAGGTTTTGAAATGCACTGCACTATGGTGGAGAGTGTAGGCACGCGCGCCCTGCCCATTTGGCCATTCTATCAATTTCTGTGGTCTGGGTGTTTCTTATGTGTTATAAGTATGTATTTACAAAAAATAAGTATCTTAGTTTTATTCCATTGTCTAGTACCCATAGTACAAGCTCTGCTTGGTTTGGGACTAGATGGTGATGCGTAAAATGTCCTAAAAATATTCATTTTATTTTTATATTTATTACCGGTGCGAACTGTGACACTTGTCTCTATTAATTATTACATTCCTCTTAATATTATCAGCTTATAAACATCAACAATAAAGTCAGTTCGCAGTACACATGTAAAAATGAACTACCTACTTTATTAACTGATTCACTCATTCAATCTCGACAATTGATTTGAACTTGGTAGCTATAATATTAATTGGCAGTTACAAATGGAATGCACTTGTATGCCATGCGGGCTCCGCGATCAATAGTGGATGCGTAGATAGATAATTAGCGTGATTGGTTGAAAAAGGAACATATTCGAGAATACGGTAGAATGTGCGTACACGTAATAAAAATAAATACATGATACGCGCACTCTGAGGCCGTGGTCTGTTACAAACGCCATAGTTTGGTGCAATGCTATCTCAAACGCAGTGCGTCGCGTCAGGCGTTTGAGAGAGACCATCACAGGAGACCACTGTTAGTGCATTTGTCACGCTGGACGTGGTCCGGTTTGTAACAGACCACGGCCTGACTGACTTGGGGTCTGTTGACTAGTAAGTACAAAAGACAGAGAAGGTGAAAGTAGCGACCGATGGACACTGCCAAGCTAAGGGCATCCCCTCATCGCATGCTAATTCTATTTGTAAGCGCCGAACAGTGTCCACTGTCGATTTCATCAATTAGAAAAGTCTGTTGGAAAAATATTTCAAAAATTAAGGATTTTTTTATACAAAGGTATTTGGAACGAGAATCAAATACTGGACATCCTCATTCAATAAGTCCCTCGTTCAACAAGTCACCTGTATACGAGCAGTATTGATGGACTCCACAGTCATGTTTGTAACTAGAGCGATGCCTGCAGAACCGTAGCCTGGCTGTACAATGACAATATGGCAAGCTGCATTGCTGCATATTGAGCCAAGCCCACGTACAGCACACAGGGTCTCTGGTTTCATAAAAAGTGTAAGTATACCGCACTACATATTAGTTCCACATCACCCAGTGCCACGGGGAGCATTTGCAAACAAAAGACATAAACGCGCTGCATGGCACTCGGAAAGACTGGGTTGGGCTAGCTTGAGCCCTCAATTTGCGGCGATGTTTCAAAGAGGAAGAGAAAGGCTTGGAAGTGGGCTACGCTGGATGGGTCGTGAATGCCATGCATTGCAGTTCTCGTAGCCCATTCACCCAACGTGAGAGTAAGGCACACGGCGGAGTTTTTAGTGGGTGCAACTCCCACATAATCACACAGCCTCCCCGGTGGTGGATGTAGTGGTGGTGGTAGTGGTGGTGGTGTTGGTGGTGATGGTGGTGGTGGTGCCATGGGCTAGGCATTTTCTACGAAAAAAAAGTTCGATATGCGAGTATGCGAGAGTAGTCACATGGCAAAGTTTTTAGTGGGTGCGAGTCCCATAATTACAAACATGCTGGCTCCTTGGTTGGCGTGAAATGCGAGTGTTTGATATGTTCTCTGTGGTAGAAATTTTATGGTTGATGTTTGGTTTCAAAAGTGCACACTTGTGGTATGCGCACAAAGCTGTCGCAACGGGTACGCGTCGCCATCTCAGCGGCTGCGTGGTCGTGGCTATTCTGTAAAAACTCACTGTCGAGCTCATTCGGTGTTCGGAATCGGTAGTAACATCTTTTTTTTCGTACCTATTGTTTATACTACTTTTCACTGCGGATTCAGAATTGAGTTTGAAGGTGAGATTTTAAAGAATAGCACTGCTGCTCGAACTTTCAATCGCAGCGTGACGAAAGCTTCACACGTTCGTTTCGGAACGAGGAATGGAATGGCGCGTGATGTTTCCCGCGGTTTGAAACGAACGTGTGAAGCCCGCTAATTTGGAGGCCCATGTCCAGATGATGTTTACCATCTGTTGTGATGCCATATAAAATGTTATAGATTGATTTTCCTTTTCAACTTTGATTTCGGCAACACTGAACCATTGTTTTCATCCCATTCTTATCAAGACATGAACAAACTTCGAGTATAGCTATTTGCGTAAATTGAGTGCCTTCAAGTTTTCTTTGGAAGATTCTTCTATCGCAACTTTGGAAGCTGACACTCCAGCAGTAACATATATGTACTTATGTAAATTTAAAACTTCAGAGTTTTTTCGCCCTTTGAAAATCAATACCATAACACTTAGAAACTTCCTTTTCGAGAATTTAGTAATAAAATGGAATTTTCACTTGGAAAAGAGTCTGGAATCCACTGGAATCCCATTTCTGTAGGGAATTGAGAGTTTTTTTTTATTTTTATATACCTACCTAAGTAATGCATGTTATATTGGGTGATATAGGAAGGACTGCAAAGCTAAATCTGAGGTTTTAAGGAACAAAAAGGAAAAGTCATTGATAATTTCCGAATCCGAAAGAAAAGGAAGAAAGAAAAAAAAAAAGTTTCGGTACAGGCGAGAGAAAAAAAACTAAAAATAACATATTAACAATAAACTTAAAATTGACATGCCCGTATGAGACTAAAAAACCGGCCAAGTGCGAGTCGGACTCGCGCAATAAGGGTTCCGTACCTATCAACGACCTGATACCCCATAAAACTGAATTAATTTACTAGAGTTTATCAAAAGACATCAACGTACAGTGCGCGAAATATGAATTTTTGCATGTCTTTCTTACGCAAGTACACACGGCTACACATCAAGCTGTACATTTCCAGTATAAGCTGACCTCGCATTGTATAGGTTTTCCTTCCAACGCGACCTTTACTGGTTTTGTACAGCTTGATGTGTAGCCGTGTGTACCACCACATATGTCTATGTTTGTCTTATTTTTAGTATTTGTTGCTAAACTACATAATATGCACTATAATCTGACCAAGTTTGACGCTGGTATATATTACCGTTTTGAAGATAGAGCAGGAACAAAAAAGTTGAAAAAAATGCATGTTTTTTGAGGTTTCTTGTATGGGGACCCCCTTTGGTTTTAAACCTTTTTTTGTTTTTAGTATTTGTCGTGATACACCTCATAGCAACACATATTCGGAGAAAATTTCAACCGGTTACCTATTACCGTTCAAAAGATACAGCCCTGTGACAGACAGACGGACGGACGGACGGACGGACGGACAGCGTAGCGAGAGTAATAGGGTCCCGTTTGGCACCCTTCGGGTACGGAACCCTAAAAAGGCCCCCATCTCAGCATATGCTACAACACCGAAATGTTGAAGCACCGGTTTTCGGATGAGTCCTGATAGTGAGGCCACGAGTAGATACGAGTAAATAAATATATATACAATTAGACAGGCAATGCTTTAAAATAATAATAAAAAACATCATTTAAAGTGTGCTAGGTGTCCCTCCACCTTTAGATCCGCATCATTTGTCCATGACATGACAAACGAATGAATCCGCTAAAGGAACAGAATAATAATAATAATGCCACTGTACCGGGGAATCCATCCGTCATATTATTTCTGGTTGTTCTCGTCTTGCTAACGGCGAGTATTTAGGTTGTGCCTATGGCTACTAAGCCAGAATTATTCACCAGCAACTTGCCCGGAGATACAGCCTTGTGGGCGCGGAAGTACCATACTACAAGTATGTGCCCGACCCAGTTCTTGAGAATGACCATGTCACGTTGTACTGGGACCGATCTAATGATCACCGACAGGACTATCACTCACAACAAGCCTGATATAGTGGTGATAGATCGTTCAGAGCGCCGCACAATGATAGTTGATGTTATTGTCCCGCATGACGAGAATCTCGTGAAGGCCGAGAAGGATAAAGAAATCAGATACCTTGACTTAGCACACGAGGTTGTCAATATGTGGGATGTTGACTCAGCAGTCATTGTGCCGATTGTTGTTACGGCCAATGGCTTAATGGCCAAGAGCCTCGATCTACATCTTAGGAGGCTCTCGTTAGGTGGCTGTGTCAAGGGCCAGATTCAAAAGGCGGTTCTCCTCGACACGGCACGTATTGTGAGGATGTTCCTATCTCTGGGGCCCTAACCGCCGGTAGCTTGGGTCCTGCTCCCGATGCCGGTGGAACACTGTTTTTTATATTTTTAAATGTTTTTTTTTTCTTTTCTTTTTGTAAAAAATATTTAAAAATGTATTTAATAAGGTTAATAACGAAATAAAGGAAATAAACATAATATTCTAATTGCGATGTCTGAGGTTTTGAAAGTAATAGAAGTGGTAAAGGCGCGTCAACTTATCGCCGCGTACAGGTGTCTTATAAGACACCAGTGCGCGATCCGTTTGCTTGACCATCTGTGCTGTATTGGACGCAGAATCACTAAAATCGTATTTTGCAGCATATCTAGTAGCGGTTTTTTTTGGCTTAATTTATTTTGCATTAAATGCTAGAAACATGGTGGGTGTGATTTATGTGTTGGTAGCGGAAAACCGGCGACATGCGATCCCGTTGTAAGACAGCAGATAACATTTCTATTACCTTATTATTTAGATTTCTATGTTGCATACCTACTCAACGGTTCCTATAATATAATGATGAATATACTAGTCTATAACCTATAAATAATAATGCCTGAGTTTCCTTATTGATGAGCAACCAAACAATAAACTTTGGTTCTTTTCCTACATCAATGTGTAGTAAAAATTTTGTTAATGATAAGTTTTTACCCGACTGCGCCAGAAGGAGGGTTATGTTTTTCGAGTGTATGTATGTATGTATGTATGTATGTATGTATATTTCTTTGGCACGCTCTGTAGCCTAAACGGCTTGATGGATCTTAGCTTGAGAGGTGTCGTTGGATTCGTCTTAATTGTGAGAGTGACACTGGGTATATCAAAATTATAAAAATCAAAATGGCCGCTTTTTGGAGCCATTTTATGTGACTTCAAACTTTTTTTTTTGCTCTAAACCTATCGAGTGGGGTATCAAAATAAAGGGTTTTATAAATGGTTTACGAAAATATATACAACTTATATGTTTAAATGTAATTTGGAATGAGAAATGCTAAAAAACAACAAAATATTCAACGTTAAAAATGAATTTGACTTTTCAAAAAAAACATTAATATTATGATAAATAAAACATGACAAAACTAAAAAAATTCAAATAAAAAAAAAAATTAACAAAAACAAAAAACCCGACTGCGTCTAAAAATAACAGAAAAGATATAAACAAGACTTATCAACACGCAGGCGGAGGCTACCTATGAACTATTATGTACATAATTCATGTCCAAAAACATACGTAGCCTCCGACTGCGTGTTGATAAGTCTTGTTTATATCTTTTCTGTTATTTTTAGACGCAGTCGGGTTTTTTTGGTTTTGATAATTAATTTTTTTATTATAATTACTAGCCTATGCCCGCGGGCTTCGCTCCCGAGGTATTTTTCCTTCTATAGCTTTGTAATCAAATCACGCGTACACGAAGTTTCCTTGAGCATTTTTCTTTTTATTGTCCTCTTTTTATTAACGAACCCTAATAATTTAGTGGAGTATCAAAATCACTGGAACTGCTACATAAACCACTACGTACAAAGAAAGGAAATTCTTGAAATAATATATTCTTCAACGGCCATAAAAGGTCCTTGTTTACGCATATAGCGTCAAAGTGGAT
Organism: Asteroscopus sphinx; assembly: GCA_949699075.1. Classification (NCBI taxonomy): domain Eukaryota; kingdom Metazoa; phylum Arthropoda; class Insecta; order Lepidoptera; family Noctuidae; genus Asteroscopus; species Asteroscopus sphinx. The sequence goes on along the minus strand of OX453018.1, from coordinate 11,113,406 downwards.
CGATTTTATTAACGGACCTTCGAAAAAATGTCTTGGGCGTGTCAAAACGACAATAAATGTTCATGATAGTCGTATTACAGGGAATGCATGAAGATAATGCAGCAGTCAATGTAATAGTAGACGTGACGTCATGCGTCACGTTGACAAGTTTTGTCTCATGAAATTAGAGAGATTCAAGATTTGAGAAAACGTGACATAAAAATTTCATTGGGTATATTCATGTTAGACCTGAGGCATGTTTAGTGTATTATAATTATTATCAGCCTGTAGTTTCCCACTGCAGGCAATGAAAGAAAAAGGAAGGGAGGCCCCTTCCTTTTTTCCACTTGTCCCTGTCTTTTGCCGTCTGGGCCAATCCTTCAGATCAAAGATCAAGAGTCAAGTTCGTCCCGCCATCTCGTTCTGGGTCAGCCGCGTTGCCGTTTGTATTTATTTATTTATTATATTCTTTATTGTACATACACCAATTGGATGGACTAGAAGAATGGGAACTGGTCGTGGGCATAGAGCAACCGTAACCCCGTGTTGCTTAATGGTCGTGGGTGGTTATTAAAACTAAGAACACCACGGTGAGTGTTGGAATATTTCGGGGGCGCCTGAGCTGGGTCGCACCCAGAAAAGCTAAAGACGGCCCTGGACACATTACAAATGGTTTCAAAATAACGATACCTACTTGTCTTCTCACCGATATGCGAGCTTCAATGCTAAAACGGGAGAAAAGATGTCTTCAGACGTAGTGTAATAAATAAATTAAGAAGAAAACGTTCAAAGGTTCCTAACCTTATCATTCGGTAACTGCTAGTACCTATAAGATAAGAAAAACAATAATGTCTCATCTGCCATCTGTTGCTTTATTCTGCTTTATTGTCTGTATCAGCTTTCTAATCAAGAGTGTGATTTGCGACAGGTATCGCAAGGCCACTGATCAGCCACGATCTTTTACATAATATAAAACTAGCCCATTACTGTCCCACTGCTGGGCTCGGACCTCTTCTCAGTATTACAACGCTTAGGCCTTAGTCCACCACGCTGGCCTACTGTGCGTGGCTTGGCGAACTAGACAAACCATCGAAAACTTCTTCTTCTTCGTGTCGACACCAGCTACATAATGATAATAGCTCATGTCGTGGGGAAAAGATTAGCCAGTCAGCAAGTTGGTAGCGGGGCTGACTGCCCAGGGTGCGCCGGACGATCAATTAAATATCGTCATTCGTGGAGGCTCTTTTAATGCACCCCAAAAACTCATCGTCATCATCATGCATCGAAAACTGTATGGAGCACTCTCAGGTGTGCAGGTTTCCTCACGATGTTTTCAGTAAGTGATAGTTAAATTCTGATAGTTCATAGTTATTTATTGATAATAGTCATTATTATAAGTCACATAAAAAATACATTCAGTTATCATTATTACATTAAGCTAATACGTTATTATAATTACACACATGAATTTGAAATATCAGAAGTGTGGGCCGGGTCTGAACTCAGACTGTCCTGCATGGAAAGTAAGCGACAAACCGCTATGCTATCACTGCTTTTTGAGGGCTTATGATGAATGCAGATTATGATCGTATCCGTTCACCTAGCATTTGTCTGTCTAGGATTTTTTTTTTATAATAGAGGGGGGCAAAAGAGCTAGCAGGTCACCTGATAGTAAAGCAATCACCATGGACCCCCGAAATACCAGGGTTATTCGCCGATGCGTTGCCGACATATCATTATCATCATTTCAGCCGAAAGACGTCCACTACTGGACATAGGCCTCCCCCAAGCATCGCCACAGCGACCGGTCCTGCGTTTTCCGCATCCAGATCCGTTGCCGACATATTATATTATTATGCAACATGCATAATCTGCTAAACTTGCTGTTCCGTTTGTTTGTTTTATAGTCTGTACTTCTGTAGAAGCAAAGGTAATACGATGATGATTGGTTGGGCTCATTGGGCTGGTTTAAAACAGCGTAAACAAAAATCTAGTTTGTTTTTAATTAGTGTTCACGATTAAAAGTAGCTGATAAGATGGTCGGTTCAAGAAGTAACTACTATCCTCCTATTAATATTATAGATGCGAATGTTTGGATGTTTGTTTGTCCTTCAATTACGCTCAAACGGCTGAACGAATTCGGATGAAATTTGACATACAGATAGACCATTTAACCCGGATTAACATTTAAACATAATTATAATCCGGGTTATGGTTTATCTATAACATATAGGTACTTTTTATTCCGGAAAGTCCCGAGGGATGCCGATGACTGTCTTTCTGTGATAAACTGCGCGGGCGGAGACGCGGTCATAGGCTATTACTTAGTAACATAACAACATAACATAACATCACGCCTGTATTTCCCCGAAGGGGTAGGCAGAGGTGTAACAGTACACCCACATTTCGCCAGTTATGTTATCAGTCCCATGTAATAGGGGGCGAGCCTATTGCCATTAACCGGGCACTAATCCAGACTCCGGGCTGCCACTGAGAATTTCCTAATGAAAAAACCCAATAACACTTTGCCCGACCCGGGAATCGAACCCAGGACCCCACGCTCAGCAGTCGCGCTTGCGACCACTAGACCAACGAGGCAGTCGTACTTAGTAACATAATAATATAAATTATGCAAACATATTATCTATGTTTAAATGTTGGTCTGTGGTTTTAATAAATAAGCCTATAGGACAGCGTTGGGTTATGTTAAGTTATTGTGCCGATTACGCTATACTGAAATTAACAATAACTATAAATAGTTTGTTAAACAAAAAACCTTCATAGGTCGGAGATTAGTTAAGTGTCACCACTTAATTAATATCTCGACTTATGACCCTTTTTTGGAAAAGTAGAAAAGTATATTCCATCAACATAATGTATTATTTTAAATGGAATGTACTTTTCTAATTTGAAACTCAAAAATAAAAAATAAATTAGTTCTACCTAACGTGATTTTTTTAACTCTTGAATCTTTTATAGGAACTGCTGGTGTTCAGTTAATCAGTTCTTTATAGAAAAGTAGGCCCTAATAATGACAACAGATAAGATAAGGAATAAGACATAGTTACTTAATCGAAATGAACTTCGTATTAACCAACAGCCGATCTCTACAAGTCTATAGATATCAATTATTGTGGTTTGTTTCTATTAATAGGGACAATTTAATTAAAATCAAAACAGCAGAAGGATGCTTATATGCCCATGTATTTATTACTTCGTGCTATTATTGTCCGTATTAAAATAATGTTTTCTGCTGTGTTATTGACGCAGTAAGTTTTTTCCAAATAAAATTAATTCAAACTGTATCATACTCATTATTTATCAAAAGTTCAATACTAGATAAATAAGGTACTCGATTTAAGTTTGGTTTTCATGAATGAACGTTACGATGGTTCTTTCACCATACGTGCAGTGCGCCTGTGGAACTCTCTCCCACACTCTTTAACGCGATAGCCATTCACTGGATGTCTTCAGGAGAAGAATTAAGGAGCATTTCCTCTCAACATAATTTATAATACATGTAATGTATCTATCTATTTAAGAGTCTATATATTCTTATGTATCTATTATATACAACGTGTATCAGAAATGCGTGGTCATATTTTAAGAGCTCATTCAGGGCATAGCATAGAACAACTTTTACTATGGGACCAACCCTGAAATCGCGATAAAATATCAGCTGTTGCCTACTAAATTATCGATGTCGCTCGACAAAATGTAAGGATCAGCTGATATTTTTTTCGCGATTTCAGGGTTGGTCCCTTAGTGAAAATTGTTCGATAGCATCCCCTGAATAAGCTCTTCAAATATGACCACGCATTTCTGATACACGTTGTATTCTTAAGTATCCATTTATTACTTATATTATTATTAGCTAGTACTGTATGCAGAGGACCGAGCGTTGTGGCGCAACTTGGGAGAGGTCTATGTCCAGCAGTGGACTGCGATAGGCTGAGTTGTAGTACTGTATGTAAAAAAATAGGTTTAGTTCATGTTGTACACTAGTTTCTGTCCTCTAAATTCAACATCTCTCTATCGCTCTAAGGTTTGCTGTTAGAAAACCCATTTCGGAGTTAAGCTCGCCGATGTACATAAACTTTCGTACTATAATATAAATGTATGTAATTATGTGTGTACAATAAAGAATAAGAATGTTCGATTATAATATCGAGAGGTATATAATAAGCTCGTCAATTCTTCCAAGGGGTTGTTAGATAACGTCACAGGTTCCCTCCCTCCAGCCTCCAAGGTCGTAACCTTTAGCATGCTTCATGCTTAAATCCTCTATCAAAACAAATCAAACGCAGATCAATATAAGTGCATCAATAAAAAACAAAAAATACTTACGGCGCCTAAACTCGTAATGGTCGATCACAAGGACGGTAGTACGACCTCGTTCTGCCACCACCAATTGTTTGCTCAGAACCCTCGAACAATTTAATAAATTAATCACCACTTAAAACACAACAATTCACGATTTATCATAAGCATCACTCGGTTTCACGACGCTTCGCAATGGTTACTTAATCATTCCACATGAAACTGAAGTACCGGTTTAAAATAACGAGGGAAATGTGGAATTCCCAACGCGACTTTCAGAGGACTGAAGGTTCGGGCCTACGGGAAAATATCAAGCCTCGACCGGGATTCAAATGAAAATACACAAATCGGGGAGAGGTGACGTACGTCTGCTCGCTCACTCGGAGAGCTGACTCAGATGTGAGTCAGAAAAGGTCGGCCGGATAGCGTGTAGTTCGTTTCGAAGCTGTGTGGTCGCTCCGATGTTCGCCGAAGTGCGGCGGCAACAGACGAGTATACGAACCGCTGAAAGCTCAATGAGCAACCATAATTCATTATGAAAAGGACATTTTCCACTTTCCTTTACCTCATTCGTTTGACGTAAGGGCCAAGGATTTCTTTGAAATTTTAAATTTGTGAAAATAGATTTATGGGATGAATGAAGGTGGTTGTCTTATAATTGAGAGTTATTTTTAAGTAAGCCGTGATTTGTGTCGTTTATTGTAAAGTAGCTTAGCTCCATATTTTTTAGGGTTCCGTAGTCCTACAAGGAACCCTTATAGTTTCGTCATGTCCGTCCGTCAGTCCGTCTGTCCTAATCCTAACTTCTACAGTTATAAACATAAGTAAATGAAATTTTGTCAAAAAGTGGTTCAGATATAGATCTCAATTTTAAAAGAATAAAAAAATCTTGACATCGTATTTTAGGGGTGGCGCCCATACATGTGAAATGAGGATGAAATTATTTTTTTCGCTGCAACCCCACGTGTTGGGTATCATTGAATAGGTCTACTAAAATGAAGGTAATTTTCATACATAACTTTTTTATCAGGTATACCATCTGCGAAATACAGTTCGCCAAAGTGGCTTGCAATGTGCCCCCCCCCCCCCCTGCCATTTCTAAACTATGCAACGTAGAAACGTATAGTCTTCCACATTGATAGACCTTTATAAAAACTCTCTTTTAAAATTATTTCGAGTGTAATGTGATTATAAATTTTTGAGTTATAGTGAGAAAACTGAAAAATACTTAAGACGTCCTAGTTCATAGGTCATTGACCTTAGAGAAAAATGATCTTAGCAAATAATGCTCGTTTAGTTACTTTCTATTTAAAAAAATCACAAAAAGAAACTTTGTGTTATATTGATGTGTGTCATACACTTCTTAAATTTAGCGCTAGGTGGCGCTGTTTGCAAAAACTAAAATAGCAATGATTAATATTCGATTTGATTCGTTTGTAATTAGACCTACTTAAGGAACCCTATAATACTGAGCATGGCCCGACATGCTCTTGGCCGGTTTTTTTTAATATATTTTTTTTTTAGCTTTATGGCATCAAGTATTATAAAACTGTAATTGTCTGTTTGATTGTTTGTTCCACCATCACGCAAAAACTACCTAGGTACTAAATAGAATTGGATCTAATTTTACACACAGGTGGACATGTTATGGATTAAAATACAGAATACTTTTTTACTTTTCGTATCACGGGCATAAGAAATACTTACCTATTCTATACCACGGGAGCGATGCCTAGTACAGTGGACTGCATGACAGTGGTAAAACTTGAATTAGAAAACCGCACTTACTAGGTACAGATGACGGCATAAAAGTAGTAAAACTTGAATTAGAAAACCACCCTTATTACATACGAAATAAAGTCGTTGTCAATGTCAAACTGTTACCACGGACATGCGGTCAACCGTACTTAGAAAATAAAGGCGCTGTCAATGTCAAACTGTTACCAATGACGTGCGGTCATCCGTACTACTCAAAAATAAAATTAAAGGAACTCCAAGTAAAAAATATGCAGTTGCACTACTTTAATAATGAATGACACATTTAAGACGGATAATGAATTGCTCTTAATAAGAAAATCACGACCAAATAAAACTTTTTACGCAATTTGAAAAACTCATAGAATTAAATTTATTCTGTGTAGAAACTATAATAGTTGGTTCAGAATCACTAAGGCCCGTATTACAGAAGCTTCCTCAAGTACAGTTTAAACTCCAATCACCTGATCACTACTTAAGGATAGAATCGTTACTTGAGTATCGGTCTTATTCCAGAACGGTAATTATAAACTTTAATTCAACAACAAAACACACGAATTTGACCTGAAATATAATAGAAATCTCTACTCAAGCGTAGTCTGGACCACGCTTGAGTGATTACAGATCAAATATCTGCCCAAATACCGAAACAGGTGACAATATAAAACGAAACTAAACTCAGCTGAGTGATCAACAAATCTCTCTGCTTGAGGGACGTTCTAAAATCAAAGCTCAACTTAAAACTAGTTTTAAACAGAGATCAACGCTTGAGTATCCTTCTGGAATACGGGCCTTAGACTCTTAGAAATATCAAAATCAATTATCTTAGTCTAAGAGAATTGATTTTGATATTTTAATACCATCATCATCATCATCATCATCACTTTAGTAGAAAGACGTCCACTGCTGGACCAAGCATCGCCACAACGACCGGTCCTGCGCTTTCCCCAACCAGCGGATTCCCGCGACCTTCACCAGGTCGTTGGTCCACCTTGTAGGGACGTGCGTGGTTGCCACTCCAGAACTTTACGGCCCCATCGGCCATCCATTCTGCGAGCAATGGTGCCCTGCCCACTGCCACATTATTTTAATACCATGTTACATTTAAACCAAAAAAATATTTAAAAAACATTTTTTTTATAATAATGGATGGCTAAAGGCCCACCTGATGTTAAGTGGTTACCTTTGCCCATAACAACTGCAATACCACCCAGTCTGTTGCTTAAATGGTACTGTAAGTTAGTTTGCCAAACTGAGACATGAAGATGGAAAGTCTCATGTGATTGTAATTTCACCGGCACCCGTACCCTTCACACTGGAACACGGCAATGCAAGCACCCACAGAAATAGACAAGCACCACTGTTTGGCGGCAGAAGTAGGTACGGTGGTAGCATTTCCCCGGACGAGCTCCTTCATAAGGATCTCTAGTACTACTAAATTATTTTGGTTTAATTCACTAACATAGCGGATCGCGAAAAGGCATTAAATGGCCCAGGATGTTCAGCTAGATTCGTTTCCATGCATCATGTAGCCCGTTACACGACATTTTTCACTTTCTCTGCTACCTACTAGAAAACTTACAATAACTATACTCTACTCTTCTTTCCCAATTCTTCTTCTTACTTAACATCTTACTTTCAGTACTTACCTATCTGTTTACACATCACACCAAATATCTCCGCTCCAACGTCCTTCTCACTGCTCTACGGCTCTAAAAATAAGGCATGAGAATAAGAAGGAAAATGCGCTGGATGCGGAAAGCGCAGGACCGGTCGTCGATGCTTGGGGGAGGCCTAAGCAGTGGACGTCTTTCGGCTGAAATGATGATGATGATGATGATGATTATTATTATTATATATTATTTTGGTAATCGTAATTGTATTATTTTGATATTTTATTTATTAATAGTAAAATTAATTACATAAAAGATTTGTCAATATCCCAAACAACATTGTTTGTGCCCGGTCAATGGCAATAGACTCGCCCCCTATTACATGGGACTATAACATAACTGGCGAAATGTGGGTGTAATATTACACCTCTGCCTACCCCTTCGGGGAAATACAGGCTTGATGTTATGTTATGTTTGTCAACATTAATTGCGTTGTATTCGATTTGAGAGGTAAGAACCGTAAGAATAAAAGTTTTTAGTTTAATTCTAAAACTATTTTTACTTGTCAGGTCCCTAATTGGTGGAGGAATGTTGTTCCAACATTTTGACGCCGCATAGCAGAAGCTTCCTCGAAAGCAGCAGTTTTGTGTTGCGGTATAGCTAGTTGCTGAGCACAGCGTCTAGGCTTGCGCTTACTGGTGCATCTACTTTGTTTCTGCATCACCCTAATATTGTGTGGTAGTGAACGCCTATGGCTTTAAGACAACCTTTGTACCAAGAGGTGCATAAAGGATTAAATGAAACATTTTAACAAAAAATTGAACCGACGAAAACAGAAACTGAAAAGCGGAAAATAAAATGAAGCTTTTAGTCTTTTCCTAATTAAACTACCTAATTTAAATAACTAATTATGAGTCGTCGCCAAACAAACAAGCAAAGTGCGTGCAAGTGGTCGAGCGGAGAACGCATTTTTGGAAAGATGTTATGTTGTTTTTATTATTTATTTAAAGTAATTTAATGATCTTCGTTGATTGTTTGTTTGGCGCCGACTCATAATTAGTTATTTATATGTGTGCCAAGTTTCAACAGAATCGATTAACAGGTAAGAATACAGTGGGTGAACAAGCACTCATCCCCTGATTTCCTATCCTTAGGGGTGGATTTTGATTTTTCAAAAACGGGACCAACTTCGAGATATACCCTATCCATTAAAAAAAGAATCATCAAAATCGGACTACTCTGTAAAAAGTTATGCGTGGTCATACATCAATCAATCAACTCAGCCTATCGCAGTCCACTGCTGGACATAGGCCTCTCCCAAGTTGCGCCACAACACTCGGTCCTCTGCCTTCCGCATCCAGTGGTCATACATAAAAAATAAAAATGATACGCGTCGAATTGAGAACCTCCTCCTTTTTTTTCGTCGGTTAATAAATAAATCTACTAAAAGCATATAATAATGATGTAGAAAAAAAAACTTAGATAGTTCTGATGAAAATGTGTTTGGGGTGTTTGAGGTTTGCACTAGATACAAAAAATAACGATGTACCTATAGGTATTATAACGTGGAATATAGTGACGTTTTCGATAAAGCTTTGAAAAATTTGGTCACGCGGTCACATAGACTCCACGAAAATATGAAATATGACTACCTACTTACATGATGGGGCTGCGTCCCATAGTGTCGGAGATATTAGCTTTTAAAAATTTGGTCACGTAGTCACATACGGCCAAAATTAATATCCAATCTATCCACCATTTGCCCTACTAGAGATAGAAATTTGACATAAGCTCCATACAAAATGTGTCCAATTTCTATCGGGCAAATAAAGGATAGATTGGATTGGATATTAATTTTGGCCGATAGACACCACGAAAATATCTCCGCCCACGAAATCATAATGATTTCTCACTGCTATGATCGCTGATTCGCTGATTTGTGCTATCTTTAGCACGCACACACATATACACGCGCCGCTACACGTGATCTAAGCATGTTTCGCCATGCATTTATATAATTTTCATACCATATAGGTAAACTGAATTTGAATTACTGTGGATAAAAACTATGACATACCTTTCTCCATCATGTGAAAACGGATGCTAACTCAACTCTTAATTAATTCTGGAAGACGACATACAATTTGTAACAGCACACATGGTGTGTACCATATTGAGTTAATAAATCGGTTAAACTTGTTTTATTATATATAATACGGTGTACTTCAACGAAAGGCTTTATATTCAATAATTGTAATATTTACTTAACGCGAGCGCGACGCGAAAACCCTTCAACACATGTCCCTTTCTAGGGAGGCCAGTATGGGACGCTCCCTCGCCCCGCACTTACCGACGGCTTCGTCGCTTCTCTGTATTAACATCCTTACTCTGTGGTACAGGTAATAGAATCCTTTTGAGAGATTAACCTTCGCGGATCTTATTGCCTGTGGCGAATATTTTGGCCAGTGGGGAGTTGCTCCAACGTGTCCCTCTATTGCCAACAGAGGTTACAGTGGAGGAGAAGGGGCGGGCCCGATGTGCACTCACTCTGCCACTGGGCAGGCAGCGGGGGGGCTGTCCTTCCCTGCCCCCGTCCATCTCGTTACCCCAGGGGTGCCCGCTGAGTAGTGTTCTCGCGCCTCTTAGGACCGAGGGTCTTGGCTTCACCGCCCGGACCACGATGAAGAAAACCTCTATAAAAAATCACGGGAGGTAGGAAATGCGGGCAGCAGACTCGGGGTAGTCTGCTGCCCGACCAGCAGCTGGCGTAGTTGGTAAAGGCCCGTGAGGTGGTGAAGTGGCCTACAGTGTTCCGTGTGCGACACCGAGGGTGCGGCCGACGTTAGGCCACACGGGTAAAAGGGGCTCGCTTGCTTGTGGCGGGCCGAGACCTGTCGGGGTTGGTTGTGTGAATACTCACGGGTTCCCACGCTCCCGGCACACTCAATACAATTAGAATGCTAGCACCGCCTACATACGCAAGCTTACGTCTTATACAAACACGCACACACGTGAATGAATAGGGTTGCTTGCCGCTCGAAATGACAACTGCGTTCGAAACGCTTCTCAGTAGTTCTCAGAGATGGCGTTAGCTTGTGTAGCGAAAGTTATTCTTGCGCACGAACGCAGTGAGTTTGTACGGGCGGCGAAGAAAATAATTTAGTATTTTTAATTAGCTGCAGTAAATTGATAGTTTTATTTATTGTAAATTGTTACTTAAAGAGCTCGTACTACTGAATCACATTACTGAAGCTTATTAAAATACTATCAATCATTATATATATTGGAAAATGAAATAAACAGTTAATTAATCAAAAAAATGTATTATATTATTATTGCCATAGAAATTAAACATTATAATAAAACAAGTTTAACCGGATACATCGCGTAAATTGCATCGGTTGTATCTGACGATGTAATCCAGTAAAATTTATTTTATTGTAATGTGTAGTGATCGCGAAAACCTAATAAATTATAAAAAAAAAAAAAAATTATAAATTAGTGGACACACACCGAAAAATTTACGCCTAAACGATTTAAATTGGCGGTTATTGAACCGTATGACATTGAAAATACGGAATCTCAAAAAAAGTTTTGTTTTGCAAGCATTACAATTTATATTAATTCATTCCTCTCATATCATAAGTACGTAATTTTACAGTAAAAAATCTCTCACTATAGTTCTAAAATTAAACTCTCGCGGTAAGTAGATACCTACCTTTAATAAAATACAATAAATAGGTACTCAAAGGAATCTGCTTTCAAGCATTACAAGCAAATATTTTTTTCCTTTTTGTCATAACTGGCAAAGTACAAAAAAATCGTTTAATTGTAAAATTAAATGCTCGCTGTTCTGTAGTTCTACCTATAAAGGTTTTTTTGTGGCTTACCTTATTTCATCCTTCGGAAATCGAAAAAATCTTCTGTTTCCTTGTCTAGATGTAGACACACATTCGTGTAAAGCACAATACACTACCATTTTCAATTAAAATACAACTATAAACACCAAAAATATATTGCATGACGCACTCGACTGGCGATTGACATCCATTGAATATTGCAGTCCAACTTGCTGCCAAACTGCGGGCACGTGCAGGGCGCGGGTAAGGAACTTAAAGTGGCGGGGGCGGTGAGTGGCCGTTCTGTACGTTAGTACTATTAGATATTCTGTGCCCCCGGCCAAGGTAGTTGAAGGAACACCGTGGTGGTTTTAGTCGGTAAGAGTCCGACACTGGCTCCGCCTACCCCGGGCGGAGTGCGTCCATAAGGATTTCCCCACGGCAAAAAAAAATAATAATGTTGTTCTTTGGAGAAGTGTTTCGTGGAATGACTAAATGATATTGTCAGAACTCAGAATAAAACGGCGTCTGTTTGCAAACGCCTACTGTATTCTGTTTGGCAGACGGTGACTCGCCAACTTTTCGATCAACAATAGTAGTTGATCGAAGCGCCAACTGACTAGTTGGCCCCCCTGATAAGACGCTAGTACCTACAGGCAGTAGAGCGGGCTAAGGGTGTAAATAGGTGGACGTCAGTTTGCCGTAAAGTCTAAAATAGCTTCTTTTCTTGGGGAAACGCCGGAGGACGGACCACCACGATGTAACTCTTACTAAGTATATAGGTACCACTCTACTCACTATTACCATTTTTACCCGACTGCGCCAGAAGGAGGGTAATGTTTTTACAGGTTACAATAAGGTCTGCAATCTGCCCCGACAGGTCGCATTGGTGAACCCGAGGCTATGCGACCCGTAATATAGGCTGCATAAGTGACAGTAATGTTCCGTGTGGTGCCGGACGTAAAGAATTGCACCACCCTGTATCTTCTCATGGGTGTCGTAAAAGGCGACTAAGGGATTCACCAGATAGGCAGCAGCGTTCTCTGAATATTTAACCAACCAACTGCGATAGCCAACCCGCCTCCATGCGTGGCGATTATGGTATATCCCCTCAAACTGCTTAGGGGAAGCCTATGTCCAGCAGTGGACGTCTTTCGGCTGAAATGATGATGATGATGAATAGTAACAAGCGTTCGCGGAACACGACACGCCAACGTTTCCAAGCATGACTTATAGTCAGTTCCGTCTTTTCCGTAAGCACCGCACCACACGGGGCACAAACACAGGGCCTACGGCCCTAATTTGTAATTTTATTCATTTAAAAAATCACATTGGTTAGTCAGTTCAACGCTTAATTAACAAAACACCCATATAGCCAGGTTCGCTCGGCAATATTTTGCTCAACGTGCATTTCCTTTGTAGGTACAGGTTAAGCTATCGGTAATAACCAAGAGTCACAAAAGTTTAGTGACTAAACAAAAGTACGTCCTGATGTTTTCATTCAATTTTTTTTTGCTTTATAAAGGGCCCCACAACTGTGGGTCCAAGGACTTCGACATCCCTGCTTATCGTCGAGCTATGGATTACCCCATGTCAGCCGTCCGGAAGCTCACAGCACTAGGGCGGCTGGGAGTCTTTATACTCCTTTCTGCGGCGCCGATATATTCTCCTGCTGATGGGAAGGGAGGTCTCTATGCAGTCTCTTTTATGAGCATTACTAAAGACTACAACTTCCCAAGCATTCTCGCTTCCAAAAATGGACAGAACGACGCGGCCTCCTACGACGATGAGGCATGCCGAAGGCAGCTCCTTCAGGGGTTTGTGAAACCACAGCTATGGCCTCAGACTTAGTCTGGAAGACTAGCGAAGCCGCGAAGCTCTCATCAGGCCTGAGGAAATTCTAAAATAAAGCAGACAACTATTTATGTATAACATTATTTTATTGTGGCCAGTCAGTAAAATGTTGTAGAACACGAAATTATAATAAAAATCTGTTACACATTTCCTTTAAAACAGAACCCGCGCCAATCTATCCTTTTAGAAGACTAATAAAATTGTCTGTTTGTTCGAGCATCACGCAAAAACTATTGGACCGATTTGGATGAAATTTGACTCACAGATTGACCATGTGTTGGATTAAAATATGGAATACTTTTTATCGGCATACCACGGCAGTGAAGCAGCGGGTTTTCAGCTAGTAACGTTATAAAATCGCCGATAGGTATTTATTTCTTATGGTGCTCCCCGTTGGTGTTCACAAATGGTCAACATTTAGAAACATTCGGTGTGACAGCAGTTTGCTACAAAACAAACTGTTTGAGACTCGTGAGACCTCTAGTGGCGATAACAATAGGTTTACTATTGTCTACTTGACGCCGCCGAGTGCTGCTTTAAAATTATGCATTACATAAAATAATATAAGCCCAATGACATATTAATAGAGGAAGACACGGGACACACTTACCGCGCGTGGTCCTACAAAGCCGAGTCCATGGACCTGGATGCATTTAGTCACCACTGGGCAGGACAACGGCTCGACTGCACGTGTTACGAACATACATTAGTTAGTTCTTACAACGGAAAATTCGTCAAAAATATTTGCATTTATTCCGAGCACCAATCACACAAAGTTCAAAAATAAGACACATGATTTTTCACGCGTAAGTACACCAAAAGTAGGTAAGATTTGTAGAAAAGGCATGTATAGTTCCTATATTCCGCCATTTATTCATTCAGGACGGTATGCAGCGCGCGTCCGAAAAACTGCTGTTTGTCTTGCTCGCATTATTTTCCGTAAGCGTATCGCTCTTTCTTTGTCAGTCGGTGACATACAACGGTACTTCAATTATAGCTGTGTGTTTTATGAGTCTGTGTGTATGTAGTGGTGCACCGAGCCCACATTTTGTTAACATAAGAATAAGAACTTACCGTGTCTTCCTCATTTAAAACGTCATTGTACAAACCGCTATTTCTATATTCATTTTTCACTGGCGCGGGGTCTTTTCCCATGCCCACACATTTTGCAACATTTCAATACTAAATAGAACAAATTGGTAAAGACCAATTGTCTAAACTTAACAACCAACAGTATTTACCATACATTATCTAATTGGTTTCAATAAACATTCATCTCTTAGAGTCTAGTCATTTACAAAATGTATGAGATTCACATAAATATAATATCTAGTGGAAAAGTAAGTAATTGGACGGATATAATTAGTCTTAGAAGTTAAACTTACATTATGCTTTGAACACACAATGTATTAAGCATATTTATAAAATCTAGAAGTAAGGTTAAGACATAGGCCTCCCCCTTAATTGGGGGAGGCCTATGTCCAGTAGTGGACGTCTTTCGGCTGAAATGATGAAGGTTAAGAGCCTTTCACGCTTCACAGCCGTCTCTCTAATTTTAAGCTTTTTTAAAGATTTTGAAAGATGATTTAGGCAATTTTTTTTTTTTTTTTCTATAAACACCCTTCAGAGTGTGATCACAAGCATTTAAACAATGGTTTTATTTCCATACATGATTTATATAGAAATAAAAACAAAGAAATACATATGTTTTCTCTCTCCTCCTCTTTCTTAAAAACAAATCAAGACGAAAATATGCTTCAAATATTTGTAAGGTTACCCTGAAGGGTGTTTAAGAATACATTTTTCAATTTTGCCTAAAATCTCTTGAAATCTTAAAACAAAGTGTTAAATTAGGAGGATTGTGCAATGTAAGAGGCTCTTAATTTAAATGCTTGAAAAGACTTCCCAGTTACATGGAAAAACATTTCACGCCTTTTCGTTATTGCTGTAATAATTCTGTATAACTCTTTCACACCGAATTGACCTGATAGTTTTTTATTTGAACATCGCCCCTTGTTAGGATTACTCCTGCTTGTGGGGTCCATTTGTATACACAATTCTTCACATAATTACACATAGACATAATTTGATCTAGTCCCTATAAGTCTGTCTTGTAAAAATAGAAAATGATTACTGGGTATTCTTGTATCCAGTATAATTTTTGTGTGGTAAAAATCACGATGCAAAAAATGATCATTAATTAAGGCACAGTGTTAAAAATATTTAAAGCTACCTATAGTAATTTGTGCAAGTAGAAAATAGTTCCTACAGTGCTCATAATAAGTGTAACAGATGAGGTTATAACTGAAGAACCGTTACATTCATCTGCTGAACAGTAACACTCTTCCCAGTACACTCCATTCTCATAAACACCCCAGTTGCAAACACCGGTAACTCCAGTTTCAGCTACCGATGCACATCGCCGGATAACTTGTCTCCACCTTCCATCCCCTGGAATTAGTAGAGAATGAATATTAATTTTGAAATAGTGAACAGTTGCCGCCCACAATGAAACGTGGGCGCTCACAATGGGCCTGATAAGAAGGCTCAAAGTCACTCAAAGGGCAATGGGGAGGGCTATGCTCGGAGTGTCCCTGCGTGATCGAATCAGAAATGAGGAGATTCGCAGGAGAACGAAAGTAACCGACATAGCCTGAAGAATTGCCAAACTTAAGTGGCAGTGGGCGGGGCACATTGCTCGCAGAACGGATGGCCGATGGGGCAGTAAAGTTCTGGAGTGGCGACCGCGTACTGGAAGGCGCAGCGTGGGAAGGCCCCCACAAGTTGGACCGACGACCTGGTGAAGGTCGCGGGAATCCGCTGGATGCGGAAGGCGCAGGACCGGTCGCTGTGGCGATGCATAGGGGAGGCCTATGTCCAGCAGTGGACGTCTTTCGGCTGAAATGATGATGATGATGATAGACGTTTTTAAACGTTCGCGAATTTCGCTGATATTGAACTACGTAGTTCAATATCAGCGAAATTCGCGAGTAAAGTCAATAAGTCCCGTAAACATTTACGGGACTTGTCGCGCACAATTAAATCAAAATATAACAAACATTTTGACTAACCTCGACGTTTCGGTCAAGTTGCATTAGCCGTGGTCACAAGAAGACTGATGATTTTTTTATTTAATTGTGCGCGACATCGACAAGTCCCTTAAACATAGTTCGAGATGATGATGATGAATATTAATTTTGAAATAGTGAACATTTGCCATAAGGTTCTATAACACATCATAGAATTCATAGCAATGTGGAATAGTAAACCATGTTTACACTTTAACGGGCACAACAATCTGACATTGTAAAAATAAAACTAATATTGGTTTTTATCATCATCATCATTTCAGACGAAAGACGTCCACTGCTGGACATATGCCTCCCCCAAGCATATAAATAAATAATTATAAATATCTTTGAGACATTTTTACACAGCACCATCTAGTCCCAAACTGAGCAGAGCTTGTGTTATGGGTACTAGACAATGGATATAATAATTATATACTATTTTTTGTAAATACATACTTATAATACATAAGAAACATCCAGACCAACACAAACACTTATATTCATCACACAAATATTTCTGTCCTGTGGGAATCGAACCCACAACCAGCATCATCATCATCAGGATCAGCAGTCCGACCCTCGAACCACTAGACCACAGACGTCGTCATATGTTGGGGGGATATGCCATAATCGCCACGCTTGGCAGGCGGGTTGGCGATCGCATTTGGTTAGTTAAATACTCAGAGAATGCTGCTGCCCATCCTCTGGTGAATCCCTTAATCACCTTTTACAACACCCATGAGAAGATATAGGTTGGTGCAATTCTTTATGTCTTGCACCACAGGGAACAAAACGAAATAAATTAATAAACGAATATTGGTTTTACCTAGCTTAATAAGGTAAAAAACATTTTTTTTATTTTTTATATGGTGGTAAATTTATCGTTCGTGTGGTGCAGAATTGCACCACCCTCTTCCTTCTCAAGGGTGTCGTAAAAGGCGACTAAGGGATACACCAGAGGATGGGCAGCAGCGTTCTCTGAATATTTAAACAACCAACTGCGATCGCCAACCCGCCTGCCAAGCGTGGCGATTATGGCATATCCCTCCCCTCTGGGGGAGGCCTTTGTCCAGCAGTGGACGTCTTTCGGCTGAAATGATGGTAAATTTATGCCCTAAAAGGCAAAAGGCTTAAGAAGGGTTAAATCGGATTACATCACATATAATTATTAAAATAGGTTTTCCTGATGTTTCGAAAGTCTAGTCTAGTGATCATGAAAACCTAAGAATTATTAATGTGGGATAGTTTGGATGTATGCTTGTTAGTCAATGGTACAAATTGGATATTAAAACATGAACAGACACGGAGGTAGAAAACTGGACATGAATATTGTTTGGGGAGAGTTCTAAAACACAAAACTGTGTATTATAAATGCAAAACTGTAATAATATATTATAATCTTGGGTTTTCATGATCACTACACATTATAATAAAACAAGTTTAACCGGATTACATTGCCTGTGTTATAAAAGTAATAATGCAAAAATGTGTTTATTGAACTTGTTTTATTATAGTGTGTTTATTGATTTGTTCTTCTTTCACATAGCAATGGATTGATGTGATTTTTTGTATTGAGATAGTTTATGGACTGTAGTGACATAGGATTCTTTTAATCCCAGACAAATGGCTGGTTCCTGTGTGATAAAGAACCATGGGAGTGAAGCCAAGGGTAAAAGCTCGTATTCTATAAAGTTGTTGGTAAATTTTACAAAGGTTAGGCCAAGCCTGCACTGTGATTTTTACTCGCATGATTTATCATCACAAAATCGAACACATGGAATCATATGCAGGTGCCCGCACTGGCGATTAAAAACATCCCAGTACGCAAATAAAATCAGCACAAATAGAACACACGCGATTAAAAATTGCTGTGAGGGCTTGGCCTTAATCTACATGCAACCTTTGTGACACAATGCTCCCAATATTCATAAATTGATTACCAGAGATTAGGAGAGATTATCAGATATTATTTAACCAAATTCAAATAAAGGCAGATGTTCTCAATTCAACTGTATTTTTTTTAACTTAGAACAAGCCTGCAAAACTGATCCTGAATAGTTCATTGAAAACAATTGTTTTGTTTTTTTTATGATACATAGATCTGCTCTTGACCGCAATTTAGACAGCTTTGTCAGGATGTGGTTTCAGAGATCTTAATCACTTACAAATAAATCCTTTGGGGCCTTGCTGAGTCAACTTCATGCAGAAAGACCCTGGCATATGAGATTCATCACTGAAGCACTCAACTGCAATGTGGCTTTCCTTGTTAAACTTCTTGTAGGCACCACAGTTATCTTCACCCTTGTTATCTTGAGATGATGCACATTGGTAGCATCTTACACAAAATACTGAAATAATACAGGAAAACGACTTGTAAAACGTAACCGTACACCCTTGTGCAAAAAGAAATCTAGTTGCTAAGTAAATAGGAGAAGAAACTTACCAGCTGGCAAGATACACAGAAACGTTATTATAAGAGCTTTTAATAACATCTTATTATTCATTCATAAAATAAAATGTAAAATAAAATAAAAATCACGAAAATAACGAACTGTCCACACCCAACCCAAACTTTATTTAGAGTTGTCATAAAACCGGTATGATGAGTCCGGTAACCGAAAGTCAATAAAAACCGTATTTCCAAGTAAAGAGATAACAGCATTGACTTATTACCTAAACTCACTGGATAACAGGCGACCAGTATTATTGTGGTAGTTTACTGTGACACTCACTAAGTAGTTATTAAATATTGCTCTCTCTCTTTATTCATTGAACATAAATTGTCACGACACTAATTAATGTCTGTTGATTATGTATCTATTGGTAATTACGTAAGTAATTATGTATCTTGTACCAGCTGTAAATTATAATATTGTTATAATTTCATTAAAATGATTTCCAAAATATTTTGAATTTAGATTCAGGTTCAACAGGGCCCGCAGTCTCGACATAGATAGCGATCGCTTTGCGACCGAAATCGGTCGCTAAGTCCTAACGATCCGAAAATAACGATATTTAGTAGTCTCTACAGTAAAGCTATCGATTTTTATCGGTATCCTAACGAACTTTTTCGCAAACTTTACGATTTCTCGTAATGTTAACGAAATACTTTGCGACCATTTTGGACAGCCCGCAAAGTGTTCGTTAGGATCGTTAGCTGTTATTTCGTTGTTTTTTGGGGCTAAAAAGTAAAAATCAACAACATATTATAGCGGAAGCTAGTTTTACATAATTATTATCATAATAATTTATTGTAAAAGATGTTTGTGTCAACCTGTACTGTCCCACTGCTGGGCAAAGGTCTCCCCCATATTCTTCCAAACTTCCCTATCAGTAGCTTCTTCAGTCCAATTCTTCAGAAACATGTCCAGATCATCCCGCCAGCGTTTCCTCGGCATACCCCGGCGACGAATTCAAAAGATGTTATTTAATCAAAAATATTTTTATATCTTATTTCATTGACTGCTTGGCGCAAATAAATCTAATATCAAATAATATTTGTCTAATATCTAAATCTTATATCCAATTTAATAATAAATAAAATAAATTAATTTAAAATATAAATACACAATATACACATATTTCGAATACTTTACTACCTACTCACCTATTATAATTTCAACAATTTAAAAAAGTACAAAATATAGATTTAAAATATAACATATAAAGTGAACTTAGGCGTCGAAGAACTTCTCATATTTTATATGAATTATTATAGATTTGTAGTAATTAAAATAATAAACACATTAAATTACAAATTATGTTTATTTGCAAATGAAACAAGTGTAACTCCTATTTTATTTCGCAGCCTGAATAAATCTGTTCGTATTTTGTTTACAGCTCCTTATAAGTTATAACTAAATCTTACTTGCTACCTGCGCCCATCACCCGTCCACTTTTTCGAAACAAAAGCCAATGGTCTAACATCTGGCGTTACAATAGTCTTTACCTAAATAAAACAATAACGTTGATACAAACCATTTTTTCTACTCCACATTCACGATTTTAAATTGCAAGCAAAATAATATGATTTGCCCAGTAAATATTTTAATGTCTTGGAATTTGATACTCTTGACAAATTTGACATTAGTTTAGTAGTGTCCTTTGATATTTAACAAGGTAATTTAATTATAAAAACGAGAAGAGCTAATTTAAAGTTATGATAAAAAAATGTAAGTATTACATCGTTTTTGTAAAATTGTCAACAAAAAACAATTATTTTTGTAAGACCATGTCTACCAATTTCTCCATTAATTCAGGGAGATTTTTTTATGGACATTATTTTTCTACGAAAACGTCGAGCTATGAATAGGGTTTTCGCTAGCATAACGACACTGTAAAGCAAAGATAATTAACGATTCTGCTCGGTATCTCGGCTGTAGAGACTTGCATTTATCGTAAGCATCGTTACTGCAACCGACGTTTTTCGTTATTATTTAGCGATCGGTAGTTTGCGACGGCATCGCTATCTCAATATGTATCCAAGAATGAAAAGGAACGCGTTTAGTTATGTCACTCGACGACGCACGGGGCGTACTTTCATATACTTTGGTCGTTTAGTTTCTCCGACCGATCGTCCAAACGAACGTCCAAAGAACGGTCCGTGCGTCATCCGCTGTCGTCGTCGTCGTTGCTGTTGTCGTGTGTATAACTGTGTACGTACCCAAGGGCCACGTTCAGTTATACCAGCGGACGACGCCTGGAGCGTACTTTGGTCGTTCAGTTACTCAGAGCGATCATACAAATTACAAATGAACGCTCAGGGAACGATCCAAGCGTCTTCCGACGACGGCGGGCGATATAACTGAACGCGGCCAAAGTGTCCTTAAAAACCGTAATAAAAATATCGGTACTATGACAAATACAAACCTTCCTCTAATACTCAACTGTCTGTCAGTGTCAGTGACAAATAGCGATGTGTCCAGATGTGTCGATTCGATTACTTTGATTATTGATAAATCGATTATGTCTAAAAGGAATAATCAATTAAATAATCAATTATTAATCGAATACTGTCTTTTTAATTAAAAAAAACATAAAAAATGAAATAATTTTGTGAAATATGTAAAACATGCAAGACATATCATAGTTTAGAAAAGAAGTCATAATTATAGTTTCTAAAACATTAGTATTATCATCACATTTATTACCAACAACTCTACCGGTTCTGTACCAATACATACTACAGTGAGCAGTCAATAAAACGTACGTAATTATTAAACCTGTTCTAGCTCATAAAGTATTTTGATGTGCATTATATGCTTTAAATAATTGCTAACGTTTTTATTTGACAAGTGATAGTCAAACTCTGATCCGCAGACCTAATAACAGCATTTATCATCTTTAGAACGTAGATTAATGGTGTAAATTCTCTTGTTCATGAACTAAACTTATTTTAAACTGTCGCTCTCTTTTACTAACACATACATACATACAAAAAAGGGATGGCAACAATTTTAAAACTGTCAAAGTACAATGTCCATTCCCCATACATGCGTTGACCTGTCACTCAATTTTTATTTTTTTTGGGTTCTTCCGATTATTGGTGCCGTACCATTCATGTCTACTACAAACAATGATATCATTCTTTTTTTTCTATGAAGCCAAGGAAAGTTGTTATAATAAAATATTTATTTGACATAACCTACCTACAATTATTTCATACTTAAATGAAAAAATTGTAGGTAGGTTATGTCGGGGTTACACCTGCGCATCAATCAATCAACTCAGCCTATCACAGTCCACTGCTGGACATAGGCCTCTCCCAAGTTGCGCCACAACGCTCGGTCCTCTGCCTTCCGCATCCAGTCCCCCCCAGCCACGTTCTTTAGGGTAGGGCGCCCCCCTGCCAGGTGGACCGACGACCTAAAGAACGTGGCTGGGGGGGACTGGATACACCTGCGCATATTTTATGAATATTATGCTAGGGCCACACTTGCATATATCGTAACGTACCTTCTTAAAGAAGAAATCTTCACTCGACCAAAGAGAATATAATCACTAGGTACGTTATAGACGCAACTACAAGCTGGCGATGGGAGATTAGATTACATTGTTTCGTTGTGATAATTTATTGGGTGCATTCAGTTATGTCACCCGACGACGCACGGAGCGTACTTTGAACGTTCAGTTACTCAGCTGATCGCATAGAAATAATGAGTATCAAAAGTTGATAATTTCAAAATTCAATTTAATTTTTTCTAGGCTTCTCTTTAAAACTTTAGTAGGTTTTTTGAAATTAACTCAAAATTAGCAATTTTTTAAGATATATCATATCACTATAACTGCTAATTTCCTAGTAGGTCAAAACTGAACATTGTTCTTTAGTCGGAATTTAGATTTTCATACAAGTTTAGTCGTGATCTCGGATCGTGCCCACTAAAATACAAATAAATGTAACACGTAAACTAAACTGATAGTACTAAAATTGTTGCCATCCCTTTCTTGTATCTATTATTAGTAAAAGAGTTTAGTTCATGAACGAGAATCGACGCCATTGTTTAATTTTATAATATTCTTTTCTTTGGATACAATATCAAAATCAACTCAAACTAAAAACTAAAAATCAAACTAAAAATCTAACTCATTTTCCTAACTTTTGTCAAAAATTAGTATTCTAAAACATGAGTCGATTAATTTTAATAATCGATTATATGATCGATTACTAAAGTCATTATCGATTTGTGTTAACTTGATATCGGTAATGGATTTTTTATAATCAATTATCGACTATGCCCAACACTAGTGTCAAATAAAACGTCATCCGGTCACGCAATCGTAATAAATCTGTTATTTATTTTGTAATCAACTGAAACAAACGCTTGATAAATTGCGGTGATTTAAATATTCATCATAGTAAAACGTATTCAGTTTATCAACATGAGTACCATTTTAAGATATTTCATATATATTTACGTAGTTCTCAACGTTGTGCCTTACGGTAAGTGTTGGTTTTCATTCATAAACAGCGGTCACGCCCAAACAACGATCAACCATAATAACACTTGTTGATAATAGTTTTCAGTATCAAATGCTGGAATTGCCGGTCAAGTAATGACCCAAAATGCGCTGATCCTTTCGACAATAGTACGGTGCCTATAACTGACTGTAAACAAGAGAAGGGATTGTCTCATTTGCCGGGCGTTCGGCCTTCCATGTGCCGTAAAATCAGACAAAAAGGTATGTACTTCTAGCATCGTCTATTATAACCTCATTTCTAACCATAGGTACATTAAAAGACTAACCGGTATAATAAGAAAGTGGGTTAGGCAGTTGTAGAGCAATGGAATAAAATCATATTTTGGGATATTCAATTTTAAGGTTATATAAGAATTCTATATTCTCAGGCATGAATGTAAACACTTGCTTTATTCTGTTATAAAGAATGCATATTTGAATGACAAGATTGTAGAATTAATTTTGAGATATATTTGTAAGTACAAAAGACTTAATAATAGCCTTCTGAGACCCCCGGTATCACCAGTGATAACTTTAGTTTTTTTTTTTGTTGCCTTGTTTTAAACTAATGCAGTCCCAAGGTATCACCTGTGGTACCATCCCTTATGCCAAGGGAAGAGGGAGGATTTCTTTTCTCTTGTGTTTTATTAATAATAAGTAGTACCTAGCTATAAACAGCGGGGGTCTGATGGCAGTCGCTCCGTGTAAAATACTGATGTTCAGCCGCACCTGGCTAGACTGGAAGCTGACCCCAATATAATTGGGAAAAGGCTCGGAGGATGATGACCTAGCTATAAACATAGCAATCTTAATTGTGGGTCAGTGGCGGATTTACCAGCAGGCTGAGTAGGCTGGAGCCTAGGGCGGCAGATTTTAGGGGTGGCAAATTAGGAGGCAATTTTTTTTTCATGTCTTATAGAAATTAAAAAGATTCATATTTATTAAAAAGAAATTATAAAACTTTCATATTTTAATTGAATTTCATCTCACCATCAGCCAGATTGTTAGCAGATAATTGAATATATTGGTTTTAAATTGTATGTAAGTGCAATAAAAATAGTTTAACTAGTACTATTAGGTATTCTGTGAGTAAGGCATACCTTACACCGCCTTATTAGTAGTACATGGATGAGCTTTTATTAGCTCAGAAATATACCCAAAAACTTTCTTGTGCAACCAGTGGCTGTGCAAATGGCGCCACTCACTGCACCGGGCACCGTCAACGTCATGAGGGGGGGGGGCGCCAAAATTGTCAGTAAGATTCGTTATTGACCGACGACGATCGTTTTGCGTTCTTATAGCATTCAGCTCTTTGCCTGAGCGTTTTTGGCGTATATTTAAAGCAATTATTCTATTACATTTATATGACTAAGGGCCGGTCTTTCAATTGCGACTTTACTGGACAGTTAGCTATTCAATGAGTAATTTTAACTGATCCTTTATCGGCTTGGTAGCTTTGCTTGGGTCTTTCAATTTGAAATTACTGGACAGTTAGCTAACTGAGGTTTATTTCTTCAGAATGGCAACAATTTAATAATAACCTTCTTTCAATGTGGTTGCGGTGGTTCAGGGACTTTACAAAATGTCTTTATTTAGCATTATATTGTTGGTGTCCTTGCCGCACTTGAACAAAATCAATATAGCCATCCTGTAATCAAATGGAAAAAAATCATTCGTTCAGATATGTCATTCCCATACATTTAGATTGTTTTCTATTAGCGTTGACGATTGTAGATTGTGTAGATTGTCAACTTGGCTAGGGGGGCAGTTTACAGGAATTTACAAAAAATACCCACCGCTTAATCTTCCAACATTTGGGGCGCCATGATGAGATCTTGCACCGCCTGAAAAACTTGCTAGGGCCGCCCCTGTTTGCAATTTTAACTAAATCCTTGGATTGTAAAATTAATCTAGGAACTGACACTTGTAAAGGTCGGTAGGGGCGGCAAAATTTGAAAAGCCTACTGGCGGTAAATATGTAAATCCGCTACTGTTGTGGGTTATATACTTTAGTCTTGGGTATCAGGAAATTATATGGATGACAAACTTCTGTTATAAAAGTCCATCAAATAGAAAGAATATTAAATCAATATTGCACCTGCCTTGTCATCTCTGTATCACCCTAAGGTTGACTGGGAGAGAATGCCTAAGGCATTAAGTCCGCCTATGTACACATGTTGCATGAAGTTTAAATAAATAAATAAATAAATAAAGAAAAAATATAGGTACACAGACACAGATTAAGGTGAATGCTACAGGGTAGCCCGCGAAATTCAAAAATTTTGGTGTTTTTTTTTGGTCTAAATGTGATTAGCGGAAATCATAACAATAGATCTACTGAATAAAACTCGTAAAAAATATTAACCTAGCTCTATAAACTGTACATGCTCGAAAATCGATAATTTGATCGTAAATTAATATTATCGAGCTTGAACAGCTTATGGAGCTAGGTTAATATTTTTTATGAGTATTATTCAGTAGATATATTGTTATTATTTCCGCTAATCATATTTTGACCGATATACAACGCGAAATAAAGCTACAATTTGCAAAAAACGCAAAATAATTTGAATTTCGCGGGCTACCCTGTAGCATTCACCTTAATAGAGAAAGAAAAATTCTTATGACTAAACAGGTGCTGTGTGCCTTTTTTTTTGTTTTTGTGTTGAAATCCTAATGGATACCCTGCATCTGGGGACGGCAGAGGGGTTATGTCGGACTCTTACCAACCAAAACCACAAAATCATCATCCTCTGCACAAAATAGAGGAGCTCCGGGAACTCCATTGGACCGTGCCAGTGCCCCCTCTAGTGCTATGCCTTTGGCACAACCCGGGAAAACAATATTGTTTCCCCCACAATAACACACGACCATCACATACTGCTGTCCTCCTCCCCCACTCTTAGCATCCACGATCCTGAAGGTCCCCTGCCAGATGTGGCGGCAGGGGATGCGGCCCTTAGCCCTATCTGGGCCTTGCGCCATGGTGGTTGCCTCCCCGGCGCCTCCTTCTCCGAGCGGGATCGTCCCTCTCCCGAGTGCCTGGCAATTGTGCCAAATAGGTCCAGTTCAGCACAAACACAGGCAATCGGTGCCTGATGTAGTTTTTCAACTGAAAATAATGAAGTACTACAAATACTCATTTTGATTTCAGTAAATGGAGAATGGCGCTACTTCCGAGACTGTGCTTACTTGGGTGATGTTGGAATCCAAGGAGACGAGAGATTTTGTCTTATGAGAACAGGGACATACAACATTTTTATTGAATACTGCACATGCAACAGCAAAGACGGATGTAATTCATCTTCTATATTTAGTCCGTTACCTTTATTCTTTTTTATATTGTCCACTGGTATACTGAAGTGGTTATCATAATTTTTAAGTAACTGTAACAGATTGGACTATAATTCCTCAAATTATGCACTGTTACTTACACTCTGTTTTTTCTCAATTGTCTTATTTAGTAAACAATCTTGGCATGTCTTTTTAATGGAATTCATCAATAATAATTATTTAAAGACATTATGTTAACAGTTTCAAAACAACATAACATTTTTTAAATTATTTACATATGCAGAACACTAGTTCTGTAATAATTACTAAATTATTTTTTATCAGTAGTTATTTGAATAAAGTGACACGCCAAGAGTGTTTACGAAATAACACAACAGGGAAAAAACAGACTTTATGTTATTATTATGGAGTTGTACATCAACAGAAGAATATTTAGCGTAAAGTGAGTTGTAGATATAGATTACTTACATTTTGAAATTATCATTTAAATGTAGACATATGGGTTGTGGAAAAGAAACAATCCAGTATTATCATTCTGGTAAAGCGAGCTTCTGGTGTCAAGATAAGAAGTTATATATTTTTCTGTTGTAGGTTATCAAAGCTTGACATTCTCTGAGTCCCAGTCTCACTTACTTATTAAGTGGTTGATCAGTCATTTAAAATAACTTTGTATTTTGTTGCATTTTCTCTGTATTATGATGATACATGGAAAAAAAAATCTTTGGTTACAAGGCTTAGATTTTTATGGCGAGGTTCATATATTTTGTTGTACTGCATTAATGCAAACACTTAAAGTTTAGAAGGTAGTTTTACACAATTTTGGAGGATTCCAATCTCATATTTCATGTTTTTTTAAACTATTACATAAGTGTAGCTATTACAAACACAGTCGAATAGTTTTACAGAATTTAAATATTTAATGATTCCGTCCAAGAAATCAAGTCAGTGTATTGGTTGTAAAACTATAAAATTGATATCTTTAGTAAAATGTTACGCAACTTATATGAGGAAATAAAATAAACCAGTTTTTCTACATTCTGGTATAGAGAATAACAAAAAGGCACGATTTTAATTTTTTAGTGTGACGTAAAAACTTCACATTCTGCATGTATCAAACTATTTTGATTGGGACTATCAATATTACTAACAATAAAAACTGCAGGATCTCTGCTCATCCATCGGAGGAATAGGGTGAACTTTAATGTTTACCTAGAAGTAGTAATAACAATGGAGTGATAAAATGATAATAAAATCTTTATTTCAATAACTTAGCCCATTCCCTGACCAATGAGTCATAAGAACATGGTACTGAGCGATTGTTAAACGATTGAACTATCGAGAGAGTCTTTCGTAACTGTCGTAAACCGTACTTGGGGTACAGGGTGCGTACCTTGTATTGTTATACCGTGACGTATAAGAAGTTACGACTGCCTCGTTGGTCTAGTGGTTGCAAGCGCGACTGCTGAGCGTGGGGTCCTGGGTTCGATTCCCAGGTCGGGCAAAGTGTTATTGGGTTTTTTCATTAGGAAATTCTCAGTAGCAGCCTGGAGTCTGGATTTCTGCCCGGTCAATGGCAATAGGCTCGCCCCCTATTACATGGGTCTATAACATAACTGGCGAAATGTGAGTGTACTATTACACCTCTGCCTACCCCTTCGGGGAAGTACAGGCGTGATGTTATGTTGTATAAGAAGTGCTAGTGCAGATATTATCACTCCATTGCTATTATTCTGTTTCTTTAATGGATGACAAAAGTTGCTTAATGCGCTCAGAGCCCCTAGCGTCAGTTTTTGCGGTATCGTATAGTTATCGACAAATATATGGAAATATTATAATATTATTTACAAAAGAAAAGTATATAAGTATTTCATCAATTGTCTAGTACCCATATTACAAGCTCTGCTTAGTTTGGGACTAGATGGTGCTGTGTAAAAATGTCCCAAAATATTTATTTTATTTTATTTATTTTTATTTTATTACCAGCGCCACTGTGCGTATTTTGAACTAAACAATTCCATACAAATTTGTTGATCACTACACGATCACGATTTTTTTTTTTTTAATGATATATAGATCTGCTCTTGACCGCAATCTAGACAGCTTTGTCAGGATGTGGTCGACGATACCGCAAAAACTCATGCTAGGGGCTCAGAACACGGGGCCAGTTCGCGAGTTAATCTAGTGAGCCAGTTCAGTTCACTTAACGCATACGCGAACGCGATCGAATGCGTCGTCCTTCATTCACAAATCTTAATGACTAGTGCGAGTTTGAAACTTATACGCGATCGATTGCGTCGACTTTCATTCATAAATTAGTAGCGTCCCTGGCGGAAACGAGGAGGAACTACTGATTTATTAGAATGAAAGTCGACGCATTTGGTAGCGTTTTCGAGGGATAAAGTGGACGCAATCGATCGCGTATGCGTAAGTTTGAAACTCGCACTAGGAAGAAGCGCTACAGAGTGCTGTAGCCTGTGGTTGTAGCGCTTCTGGCGGAAACCAGCAAGAGCTATTGATTTATGAGTGAAATTCGACGCATGCGATCGAGTTACGTTAAGTGTTACTCGCACTAGGCCTTCAATACCTGGTATCGTGCCTACGAATGAATACATTTGAACTCACTTTTTACTCACTAAACTGTCTTCAAATGTATTCGTACACGAGGCGCATAAGGTTAAGTACTCATAGCGCTGTGCAAATTGACCTTTAACTCCCATTCACCGCGTTAGTACCATGTTGAGTTGTTAACTCAATTAATAACACAGACCAGTAAGCCACTAGACGCCGCTTAAGACGCTGACAACAGCCAAATACCCCAAATAGGCTTCTTTTAAAAACATTTTTAGCTGTATCTATTCGGTTTGTGGCAGTGAAAAAAATATATGTTAATCTTGATCGTATTTTCTGAAACTGTATTGTGCCCAAAACACGTTTTCTTGAAGTTTTCTCGATAGAAAAGAATTGTAAACTAACCTCTTAAAACATGCTTTAAAGCAAACAATCTCTATTGTTTACTAAATATTATAAATAAAATTAAGAAAACGTTTGAGAAAGACAATAATCTAAACATTTGTTGTTTCTGTTTTTCAAATAAGCTTTTAGTTTTTTATTAAAAAAATAAATTGTAAATTTTCATTCAAGTTGAGCGGCGTATCCGACGTCCCTCGGCTCGTTGCCTCTCTTTCAGTTCTGTACGAAACGACAGTGACCGCAGAGGTCTGATTTTTTAGGTGTTGTCAGCCTCTTAAACAAAGTTTTGTATGAAAACGCAGTCGTAAAAAGTTGGCGGTGTCCGGGGGGCGGACGGCGCGTTATGATTGGTAGGCTCAAAAGTTCGGTGGTATGATTCCGTATGACTGGTGCCGCTCGCTGACGGACTGATGTCCTGATTGGTGGCGGCGCGTATGATATGCAGTGCTACTGCATATATATTGTGTACTGGTCTCTGATTAATAATGAAAGTTAAATGAAGACCTATTGAATGTTATGTTATTAATAACTAGAGAAAGTTGCGTAGGCCATGACAATAAACACGTGGGCTTAAATGTTTATAAACAACTTATTTATGTAAAAAGTGAAAACATAGGCTTGTGTCATAACGGCTACAAAGATAAGTTGAATAAAAATAAATTAGATTTGTAAGACTGAATCCCGTACATTTACTGTATTTTTTATAATGTTGACATAAATAAATGTATTTTTATTTAGATAATTTCGTTTTATTAACTAGTAGCGTTTTCGCGTACCCGATCCTTTTTTATACCCGGGTATCAGGTAGTTATTTTTTGTTACCCGGGTATCTATGTTTTTCTTATTTATTATACCACTGGGCAGGGTGACATGTCATTGTCACCCGACGCTCTGCCCAATGCCGAAAAATGCCCAAATTTTTTTATTTTTATTATTCTTTACGGGCTTGCGTTTGACGCCACCTCACCTGATGTTAAACGATGGTGCGGTCGACGATGGTGCACGCTTGCCCTGCAAAAACCTATTCACTCGAGTCTTGGAGACCACCAGATTATACTTCTCGGGAAACACTGACTCCACTCTTTGGCAGTACGCATGATAAAGCTACTAGCAAACCGGTTCGTGCGTAAGGGTGGAATATCTACCATATAATGGTGGCGCATTGCCGTGCGTCTGGTCGTCCGTTGATGGAAAAGGCTTGGGGGGAATTAAATTGTGTGTAATTAAAAAAAAATACTTCTAAAAATACAGAAGGAACAATAATTGAGATCAATCAAACTAAGTAGGTAACTAAATTGTAGTGTCGACTCAGTCTGATGTGCAACTAAATTGCTAATATTGAGATACACTGTCATTTTCGTTTAATAAAAAAAAGTGAACGTAGATTCATCAATTTATTTAGCAAGTGAGATAAGTAAACTATAATTTTGTAAGTCGGGCGTGGTACGGTCGACCGCAGTGGAAACAGTTTGACACTGACAATGCCTTTATTTTGTAAGCGGTAAGGGCGATTTTCTTATTCAAGTGTTACCACTATCATGCAGTTGGCTGTACCACAAAATCGACAACATTGTTAAACAAAATAATAAGTAGATAACTTTTTTGGCTTATGTTCACCACGTTTTTAAAAACTTGCGCTATCAAATTTCCAAAAGGCATTTTTTCGTAGAACGTTATGAATTTAACTACAATGATACCCGGTGCGCCGGGTTTTTTGGTAAATATTACCCGGGTAAGAAATTGGCTGTAAACCCAGGTACACCCGGTCCCGAGTACCCGGGAAGAAAACCCTACCAACTAGCCTATGCTCGTAGCTTCCGCATATATGTAATTCGGTTTATCACAGAAAGACGTTATCGCGCATCCCTCGGGAACTGTTTATCTTGCCGGGATAAAAAGTAGCATATATTTTTATCCGGGTTATGGTCTATCTATGTGCTAAATTTAATCCAAATCTGTTCTGCTGTTTCAGCGTTATTGAAGGACAAACATCTATACTTTTGCATTTATGTTATTATGTTTAGGACTTGTAGGATTTTGAATCAGTCGTATTGGATGAAAATAACTTGACCAACCTTTCTCTAGTTGTGGGGTTGTAAGATATCATTTAGACCAATATAAGTAGGTAGGTACACACAGGTCCACAAGGTGGACCAACGACCTGGTGAATATACGTACCTTAATGTAGATTAGTCTATAGAAGCATTTTAAACACATGAATAAGTTGCTTATCGAAAATTTAAAAAAAACTAGTGATCACCGAAGTCAAGCGTTGCTTCTTTTCTTATCGGGCGCGGTCTGGGTGACCGCCTGGGAACACCACGTGACATTATTGAAATATGGAAATATTTAACACCATTTGTAATAATTGAGAAAGATAATTTAAAATCATAATATATATTCGCACAGGTCTTTGACCTAGCGATCATTGCTACGAAAAATGGTCCGACCTTCAAAATTAATAAAATTTATTCCTGTGGCTGAACTATTAATTTCATTGATTTTTTGTAAGCATTCAGAAAACATGATACCTACTCTGTAGGTAGGTACGTGGTTTTATTAAATTTTAATGTCGTTTATTCATCTCCACGTTGTATTAATACCACCTGCAAGTGTAGAATGACCACTGTAGACAAAGGTTTTGTCTACAAAAGCATAGACAAAATGATAGTTAAAGTACTATTCAATGTCGTTTTGTCTATTCATCTGTAGACCAATTGAAGTTTTTAGACCAATTATCTTGTCTACGGAAGAACAGATAAAACTACATTGTATAGAACTTTATCTGTCATTTTGTCTATTATTTCGTAGACAAAACGCTTGTCTACAGTGATCATGCTACGCCTGCAGGAAATTTTAATAGAATAAAAGGCTGTCATAAATTAAATAAAACAAGTTTTACGATAAAATTTATTAAACAACATTAGTATTTACTTACGTGGCCTTATTTTACAGATTTTGAGATTCAATGTTGTCAATTTAAAATTTTTAACGATATTTTTATTTAATTTCACATTAAAGGCACCTATCGGGATTAGTGCAAATGTTAAAATATCTGACAAACACTAAATTACAAGTAGCTATGTTAGGTAATATGTTGTTCCTTATTATTAACTTAATTTATTTATTTTAAAGACATATCTAAGTTACAGGGAACCTAAAATATTTACAGTTAAAATTACTCCTCAACCAGCAAGTGAGAACACAACTATATTAACGTAGGTATTGTGAGAATCACAAGTTAGATTTTTATTACAAAAACAAAGAGAAAAATAAAATGTTTAGTCCAAGGCTGCCCAGACTCGCGGGCCATAAAGTGGCTCGCCAATGTATTTGAATTTGCCCGCCAACTGGCCAGCGATCGGCAGCCACCATCAGTGCCGTAACTAGGACGGTGTCAGGGGTGCGCAGGCACAGGGCGCAGACCCTGAAGGGGCACAGAAATAACCAGACCAGGAACAAGTTTTGATTCATGCTAGGGCGCAGTAATAAACGCTCGCACCGGGCGCATAAAAGGCTAGTTATACGGTACTGGCCACCACGCCATTATAATATCTGAATCTATCATCAATTCATGACTGTAAGCAAGTATTAATAATAATGTCCTCCCGGCCGAATTTCGGTCACGGCGGCCAATCTCAACGGAGACTTATTTGCGCGGAACATAATTATAGTGCACAAGTGTGTGCGCAAACACAGGTGCACTCTCTATTCCCTCACTCTCATAATCCGATGGGATGGCAATCCGACGCGATCGTAGAAAGATCAGGTGCAGGCCCGATGGCTTTACGTGCTCTCCGAGGCACGGGGTGTAGTAGCACCGCCAACTTCCTGACTCCGGGCTGCTAATGAGAAATTTTCTTGACAAAAAAAAACCCAGAAACACTTTTAGCCCGACCCGGGAATCAAACCCAGGATCTCACGCTTAGCATTCGCGTTTGCGACCACTAGACCAACGCAACCAAGCTAGTAGGTATTATTCACTAGGTGGCCCTCCGGCTGACATGGAATCGAATATAAAGCACACCTCCAAAATTATTTGGGCAGCCTCGGTTTATTCACTTTAAAGCTAAAATATTTATGCTTAATTAATTCAAAACACTTAAGACAATATTCGAACATTATATTAATAAAAACAATTTACAACATTTCGATGTGAAAACAAGTTTATAACTTTGTGTAACTGCGGTGGGTACTCTGGGAAATAAATCGACGTGGTCCCACGGTAGACAATAAAAATATTTATTTATATATTTGTACTATGTATTGTTTGTGTTTTCTTGTCATTACTTGATGGTTACTTGAAGAGGAGAAGAGTGAGTGGAGCGACTATTAAAGCGATCGTTTTTCCGATGGTGGCGGCACCGTTGCATGCGTCGTATTCGCACGTCTCGCAGAAGGAGGTCACTTCGTTAGGCCCGTTGGAGGAGCTGGGGCATGCAGTACTGTAGTCGTCCTGACGCTTCCATGTGCAGCCACGGCTCACTACCATACGGCCATTAACTGTAAACAAGCACGTAGGAGCATATTAATATTAATGCAAAGCGTAATTTTTTGGGTATGGAATTTACATATTTGTTAAAAACTTGTACTATCGAGAGACAGGGTTTTTCTAGGTTAGATAGTCTCCCCACATAACCACGCTACCTCCCCGGGTGGCGTGATATGCGATAGGCATTTTCTCCGCTTCAAAAAAGGGTAGATAGTCTCTTCACGATTTCATAGTCTGTCCCACAGTAAAAGTTGTGTAGAATGATGAGCAATGAAAAATAACCCGTTAATAGGTATTGTCGTTATTCATCCTTTTCATCAGACGTCACCATAAAGGTTTCAACAACTTCCGTTCCCAATTCCCAACCTACTCTACTTATCTACCTGCTTATTATTTTCTACAATGACCTTTGGCATTGAAACTTACAAATTAGCCGTAATAGAGTCTTGTCTATGCCATGGGTACCTACAGTCGTATGTGACCTAATTTTGTAGAAGTCCTATGCCGCTTAATTAGCCTTTTAACGATTAATTACACATTGCGTAGGATTACTCGGTTAATTTCCTGTAATTTATTAAAGTAGTGGTCCTTTAACGTTCTCTGCTGAATACGGGATAAACAAACCGGTAAATAAATAGGTAATTTAGAGATTTGTAAAAAACACTAGCACCACGTACAGTCCGTTTCTTTATAATTCATATTTGGTAAACAATGTTGGCATGTATTTTTAATGCAAATTGTAATTAATAATTATTAAAAGATAACTTATTAAGAATTTTACGTATTTCTTTTTGCATTGTTACCTGTTTTGCGGCCTGTGCTGCCAACAAGCTATGGAGCGCAATATACGATCGTGTTCGAAACACTGTACTGCACTCTAAAACACAAATAACAGACGTGGCTGAAAAGGCTGCCAAGCTGAAATGGAACTGGGCAGGACATGCCTGCTGCTGCCCGACTTATGTGGGCCCAAATTGCTCAGAACTGGTGTCCCGAGGCAGTTACACGAGGTCGCGGCAGACCGCGAAGGAGATGGCAGGACGAAATGGAAGCATTCCTTAAAAACTGGAAGGAAGAGGCACGGGGTCGGGAAAAGTGGAAGACGTGGAGAGAGGCCTTTGCCCAGGAGTGGGACAGCACAGGCTCAAAATAATAATAATCTGTGCGGAACTAGTAATTATATTTTCTCCTCAGTAGTTATTTAAAAAAATCAACATTAAAGATGAAACGAAGGGATCATTTGTCTTTCTTTTTATTTCATCTGTTCCCTGAATTTCATAGATTTATGTGAACACAAATGTAGGGAATAGCTGATATTTTTTCACGATTTCAGGGTTAGCCCCATATAAAAAGTTATTCATAATGATGAGTACAATCATCCGTTAATGAATTGCTAATGAATTCATAATCATCCTGTATACACCGTGTTATTGAAGTAACTGAAAACCTCTTAAGGGGTCATTGTACTCATTAGTATGAACAACTTTTACTATGTGACCAGCATCGAAATCACGAAAAAAACAGCTGTTCCCTATATTTTGACACAAATTAAATGTAGGGATTTGTAGGGAACAGTTGTATTTTTTTCGCGATTTCAGGGTTGGTCCCATAGTAAAAGTTGTTCATACTGATGAGTAGGTACAATGACTCCTTAAGAGGTTTTCAGTTATTTCAATAACACGTTGTATCATCATCATCATCATCCGAGCCCGGTATCACCCACTGCTGGGTATAGGCCTCCTTCTGTTTTTGCCAGCCTCTTCGAACTTGTGCGTCCCTCATCCAGGTGTTTCCTGCGGCTTTGGCGATATCATCAACCCAGCGCGCTTTCGGACGGCCCTGGTATAAGGTTTTTAAATAAAATTTGTTGGCGAAACTTCATAGACGTGAGTATATCTAATAATAATAAAACAAGAAAAAGAACATGTTTTTCTAAACACGCGTCGCGCAGCCGTTGACCCCGTGACCAGCTAGCTATACTTGAAATTAAGAGTTCAGAAAACAATATTGTTTCTTGTTTTATTATCATTAGATATCGATACCGATCACGTCTGTGAAGTTTCTCCAACTAATTTGATTTAACGTTGTCTACAACGTGTATCAGAAATGCGTGGTCATATTTTAAGAGCTCTTTCAGGGCATAGCATAGAACAACTTTTACTATGGGACCAACCCTGAAATCGCGAAAAAAATATCAGCTGTTCCCTACTAAATCATCGATGTCGCTCGACAAAATGTGAGGAACAGCCGATTTATTTTTCACGATTTCTGGGTTGGTCCCATAGTAAAAGTTGTTCGATAGCATTCCTTGAATCATCATCATCATTTCAGTTGAAAGACGTCCATTGCTGGACATGGGCCTCCCCCAAGAACGGTAGAATATGCCATAATCGCTACGCTTGGCAGGCGGGTTGGCGATCGCAGTTGGTTGGTTAAATACTCAGAGAACGCTGCTGCCCATTCTCTGATGAATCACTTAGTCGCCTTTTACGACACCCATGAGAAGAGAGATAAGCTCTTCAAATATGACCACGCATTTCTGATACACGTTGTATTATGGTGTCATATACAAATAGATAGGAACCTACTGGTACCTACTTGGCTTTATGTATTCCCTATATACGTGTACTGGTCATCAGTGTCAAAGGGTCCATCTGAGGGTCCATTTATCACGATTCCTACCAGCTTCCCTTTGTTTTGTATTAAACACTACAGATATTAGGTACTGCCATAGAATAGGTAATAATTATGGTACTGCCTATCAATTTCTTTAAAAAAAATTGTTTATGCTGGCCACACATATGTGCGTGAGCGCTGGTTGTACAAGAAGGAGCATAGTTTTTTTTGGCTTCACTGGATTGTTCGCAGCACTTCGTCTATATTTTTTACTATGTCTGTGGCTGGCCGTAAAAAAATCGAGTCGTAGGTATGTTTTTATGCTGCAGTACCTTTATCTCATCAACTAACTAGAATACGGTTATAATTCATATGTTATAAACTTATAACGTATGGTTCACAATGGCCTTGTCACGCCTAGTTTTTCCGAAGGTAGTGAATTAGAACTCAAGCAAAATAAATGACATCACAAATTAGCGACGATTATAAAGAACAATAGGAGTTAAGGAGTAGTTCACATAGGCAGTGTAATTAACAGGCACTTGACATTGAAGTGAGGTTTGTATGAATGTCACAAGTTATGAAGTTACCTACCTAACGTATGACCAAATTGTGACTAATGACGAAATTTTTTCGACAAGACTAATTTGTAAATATGGGATTTGTTGTTTGCCTTTACGATTTACTATTGCGGTTTTTTTATGGATAACTAGTACCCTTGGACGAATAAAAAAAGGCGTACGGAATCTCGCTAAACAAAAAGTGAGGCATCCATAGTAAGACGGCTCGCTTAGAAGTACAGGCTGGCACGCACACATGTACACACGGCTACACATCAAGCTGTACATTTCCAGTATAAGCTGATCTTGCATTGTACGGAAAGCGTACACAATGCAAGCCCTGTTTATACTGGAAATGTACAGCTTGATGTGTAGCCGTGTGTACTACATCCATAGTAAGACAAAAGCCGCGATTACGCAACAAATCTCGTGTGACGGTAGTCATTGTCGTAGTTTCATAATAGTAGTTTATGAAACTGTTGCATAATAGGGGTTATTAAAACACGAGTGTGAGTTTAAAAACCGAGCCGTAGGCGAGGTTTTTAATAGTATCACACGAGTGTTTTAATACCTAATTATGTCAGTTTCATACACTATTTTATCTACACTCATACAATTTTAAATAAAATACCAAAGTCAAAATCTTGGTAACATTGTCGTTGTTTTTCTTGATTTGTCTGGTAAAAGATTGTTCGTCATTTACGTTGCTGCATCCAGAAATTCAGGCGGGGTCATATTCTCCTCAGTTCAGTATCACTGCTGTAGTCAGATATTTTTGCCCAGATTAAAACTTTCGACATACAAAACCAAAATAATAACGTAAACAATAACAATAAATTTACAAGTAACGATGACCAAATCCAGTAGGCCGCGGCCTACACAGATAATAAAATATAGTCTGGCGAAAATATTATAATCGGAACTAATTTTCTGTCCTTGTCAGGATTCCGTCAATCTCTGTTTTATCATACAAAAAATATGCCTGTAAACACTTAAATATAATTAAAAGCAATATGACAGTCAAAAGTTCTGCCAAAAACGCGATTTTAAACGATAAAATTTTTCAATGTATGACAAGTGGCGCCACCCTGAATTTTGTGTACTCATTGGTGCCAAACTAATGCTAAAAAAAAGGTTTGAAAACTCCTTGGTTAGGTCGAAGTGGCATTAAAAACTCCTTAGTTGGGCTGAAGTGTGCGGTTATGGAAAAAAAATTAAATTACCGCATTGTTTTGTTCAGCAAACTGTATCGTAATAAAACTTTTTAAATTCATTACAGGTGCGTGTGCGTAAAGTATGTCATTATGACATTACTTTCGAGTTCATAATTCGAATTTTACGATACGAGTGTAGATAAATTAAATAACAATATACTGGGTGTAAAGGGAACGCTTCCGAAAACGAAGATAGGTGCTGGTGATTACTTATACGAAACCACGAAAAAAAAATGCGATCCTTTTTTTAGATATTTTCATGTATTTTTTTTTTGCATTTTTCATACATAACCAGCTTTGGGCAGTTAAATAAAACTCATACATAATAAAAAATGCAAAAACTAATGAAAATATCTAAAAAAAGAATCGCTTTTTTTTCGTGATTTCGTATTAGTAATCACCAGCACTATCACCTATTTACGTTTTAGGAAGCGTTTCCCTAACACCCTGTATATCTGGTGTGTTAAAATTATGTCGAAATAATTATTTATTTATGTATGTTTTATTGTACACCATAAAAAACATTATATTACATTATTGTGGGTTTAAGAAAAAACGAAGTACCTACTTTAATCTTTTCTTAGCGAGATTGCGTCCGCCATTTTTATTCATCCGAGCTAGTACCTAATAATAGTAGTAGCCTAATTGCGTAAGACAGTGTAAGTAGCTAAGATAAACATTCAATGATAGTCAAATTTTATTTGCGTTTTTAATTTTTATACCTACCTACCTGTTAAGTTCTTGAAAACACGTGCAGTAGGTAGGTATCTTGAATAAACATACGGTGCAATGAACATTCTTGAACTAGTTATTATAAGTAAATAAAAATAAAAGCTCTTACGATTGTAAGTTAGGTAGGTGTACGCATTAATAAGGCTGTAGACGATGATATTTTAAAATGACAAGAAAAGTTGTTGCGCGTGCAATCTGAAAATCTGGGGGCCTAGTACGAGTTTGACACTTTATAATACTTTCATAGTTTTCGTCGATTTTCATTCATAAATTACTAGTTCCTCCTCGTATCCGCCAGGGGCGCTACTGATTAATGAATGAAAGTCGTCGAATTCGATGGAAGTATCGGTAAGTGTCAAACTCGTACTAGGCCTACTGAAGACTCGAAAACGTCCTAACTGGGACGTTTTGCTACTAGTCTGCGTCAAGCAAGATGCCGAGCGTGACGTGTGACAAAAAAAAAACAAAAATGCCGTCATGTGTGTACAGAAAGTGTACTAATTATTATGACGTGAAACTAACTTAAAGTAACTAACTTACTTACTTTGCACTAGTTTATGTGTATTGTGCTGCCGCTGCGTACGGAACATATTTTTCGTTGGTTTTGTTAGGGTATGACATATCTATACTTTTAAATACCATTGGCTGTAGGTAACTTCCTACTACCCACCAAATGTATATACGCATTAATTTTATTTGCAAAAGTGTAAACAAGATAATTTAGAGAGCTTGATAATCATTTACGACTAATTAGTAATTAAATGTAAAATATTATTGTTATAAAAAGATAACTAAGTAGGTAGGTAGGTAGTTCATATATTTAAAACTAGCAGTGCCCGCGACTTCGTCCGCGTGGATGTCGGAAAGTAACAACATGTCGTATTCATATAAACATTGTCGTAATTTTCTATAATTATCTACTGATGTCTTCTAGTTCTTTTTTAGAAAACTTTGTAGTAAAGTAGCAAAGTCATTCTTTATTAGTAGGTATACGGAATAGGCCTATGTCCAGCAGTGGACTGAGATAGGCTGAGTTGATTGATTGATACGGAATAATATAACACTATAATATTATTTATACTTTGTTCACTGGGAAAACATTTTAGCAATTAATAAATGTTTCCTTTGTATTGGAAATGATTTAATTCCTTCTGTTTTACATTTAATTTGTTCAAATGATGAAAAGGGAAATAAAACTGTTTATACTTGCCACTGAAGGCAAGTTCGATTCCAGTATAAAACGTAGTGTCTGTAAACGCACGCACATTACAGGAGAAATTCTATTGTGCAGACAACGTTACAAAAAATGTGAACTAAGGACGTAAAAAACTACAACACCCAATATTTAATATGTAATGTCATACTTATACCTAATGGCGATGGCCGTTTTGCGCGGGTGTGACTCATATCTTACCACTTGAATATTTGTACCAGTATTTGTTTTCTTTTTTTTTTCTCTATAATTTTGGTAAGTTTGTGCGTAGACGCAAATAAATATATTTTCTTTCTTTCTTTCTAATTGGAAAATGCTGTTCCAAATAAAAACCCTAAATAATGAAACCGGTGACAAAATTATACATCTATCAAACTATGCTTAGGACCCGCGTTCAATGCGTATTCATGTCCTAGCTAGATGATGGTTGACTGTTACATACACATCGATATCTCTCTGAATCCAGAAACGTATGTTAAACTGTCAGTCCCGGTAGTCATAAGAATTAATCGACAGGTATTTCTTGAAACTTACAATATTGGTTTCCCCAAGTAATCGAATTGTAGGAGGTAAGACAGTAAGAGTCGCGCCACATAAAATAGTTTTTTTCAACCTGTTAGGAAAAGGCTGGGTTGATGATGATCTATTTCGGCTGTGATGTTTTTCATGAGCTTAGTATCCATTTGATGTGATTTTTTATTCAAACAATAGATACGACATCTTTACGCATTGCTATGAAGTTTTGGTTGATTTAGGCGCGGGTTTCTTGATAGATTTTTTTATTTTTCCTCGGCATGTCGTTGACTTCACCTTTTTTTTGTGACGGGTGCGGTTCCACAAATTATAACTTCAATGCAACGGCAAACATAGCGCTAGATCCTCATCATCATCATCATCATCATTCCAACCGAAAGACTGCAGGACATAGGCCTTCCCCAAGCATATGTTGGGGGGATATTCAATAATCACAATAAATAGAGCTAGATAGCACATTTCATTCCAAATAAAACAGTATATCAATTGTTAGGATATCTTTTAATATGAATTAATTCACATTTTTCCGAACAGCTCATCTTAATTTGCTCAAAAACTCATCTAACTTTGATGACTTTTATTATTATTGTGTTTAGAATACCAGGCCCCTCAGAAAGTATTGCGAAAAAAAGTTTTTATATATGGGAGACTGGCCAGTTATAATGTTTTTCGAAAATATGATTATTTATAAGTAAAAATAAGTAAGTTCCAATTTCAAAATTTCCCTCCACATTTTTTGCGAGTTAATTCAAAGTATTGTGTCTCACTGAAATATGGATCTGCGCCGGGAACATTTTAGAGCTATGATTTTATACGATTTCAAGTGTCGCCTGAAACCGGATGAATCGTACGATAGACTTCAAATGGCATTCATGGATGAAGGCCCTTCCAAGGCAACCGTGTATCGTTGGTATAACGAATTCAAGCGCGGTCGACCAACTTTGGGGGATGACGAAAGAAGCGGTCGCCCTTTGACGGCTGTTACCGAAGAAAACGTGCTAGCAGTGAAAAATTTAATCCAAGACAATAGGCGAATTACATATCAGGAGATTCAACACATATTGAAGATTGGATCGGGAAGCGTTCACGAGATTCTACACAGCCATCTTCGCGTGAGGAGGATAGTATCACGCTGGGTGCCGCACAACCTCACCGATGCTCAGAAGCAGGCCCGGGTGGAATGGTGCCGTGATATGCTTAACAAATTTGAAGCAGGCTCGTCTCGGCGTGTTTACGACATCGTTACAGGTGATGAGTCCTGGATTTATCAATACGACCCAGAAACCAAGCGCCAGTCGACTGTTTGGGTGTTTCAAAATGAGCCAACGCCTACCAAAGTGAAGCGATCTAGAAGCGGAGGTAAGATTTTGATCGCTAGCTTTTTTAATTTGACTGGCCACTTGGTATCAATTCCCTTACGGGATCAAAGAAGCATTAATTCCGAATGGTATACTACCAAATGTTTGCCAGAAGTTTTCTCTGTTATAAGCAACAAGCGACCAAACACAGGGCTCCGCGGGCTACTGCTCCACCACGACAATGCACCTGCGCACACCGCACTCAAAACGAGGGACTTCCTGGACAGCACGCCAGTCAAACTCCTGG
Source organism: Asteroscopus sphinx (assembly GCA_949699075.1). Lineage (NCBI taxonomy): Eukaryota > Metazoa > Arthropoda > Insecta > Lepidoptera > Noctuidae > Asteroscopus > Asteroscopus sphinx. The sequence continues at coordinate 11,070,788 of OX453018.1, read as the reverse complement.
GTCACCCTCCTTACAGCCCTGATCTAGCCCCGTGTGACTTCTTTTTATTCCCAAAAATAAAAAATCAGCTCAAAGGGATACAATTTTCGTCGCCGGAAGATGCGCTGGCTGCGTTCGAGCAGGCTGTAAACGAGGTGTCTGCGGCGGACTGGAAAAAGTGTTTTGAAAACTGGTTTAGGCGCATGAATCTTTGTATAGAGGCTGGTGGAAAGTACTTTGAAAAGATTTGATAAAAATATATGTACGTATAGAACAATTTTTTTTAGTTTCGCAAAACTTTCTGAGTGTCCCACGTACCTTCTTTACTTTTATGATACATGTGTTTTGTTTGTACAGTGTTTAGATACTGAGCATCGTAATTTTTTTCGGAACATGTTTTCGTGTCTATTGTCTATGACTTTAGCCTACATACCACCTTGTACCATATGAGTAAACGTGATTATACCAATGATAAAAACCTGCATATCTGAGAGTGTTTGCAGTCTGCCAACCAGTACCAGGCAAGCGTGTTAGATTAAGTTACCTAATTCTCATTCTGAGAAAAAGGAAGACCGTGCGTCATAAAATATTGACTACACTAACAATAGACAAAATGATAAAAAAAAAATCTAAAACATAACTTCATCACAAAAAACAAACCTAAAATCTAAGACGGAAGCTGGGATTCGATTTCAGAACAAACATTCGCAAGACATCCGTGAGGACGCTAGGCAAATTAGTAATTACCTACGAAATACGCGTTCTGGTTTAAAAAAACTGTTGTTTAGCTTCCTTGAGATATAGCGTGATGGTCGATAAAAAAAAATGATTCTTTTAACATAATGGTGACAATTATGGGTAAGTATATAAATTGAAACATATCATAATATTTGCTGTAAAACAGCTTTATAGACATAATGTGGTATTACTCACCTCCCATGCACAAAAGCGTGATGATTTGCAGACTATAAATAACCTGAGCCGGTCTGTAACGGCAATTTTTGCCAAATTTCAACTAATTCACCAGTAGTTTTGGCGTTTATCTATTAAAAACAGACAGCAACTCTAAAAATTGCAATTTATCGTTCCTAGTAAGCATAGCAATTATTATAAAAAAAACAGTTTTCAGTTTTTTCTTTATAAGGATTTTATTGTATGTATAGATAAGTAAAGTAGTCGTTGTTTTATGCACTCAAAAGTACCGACTTAATTTATGACCGTACCCACTCATCTAAAACAATGGAGGTCCAACTAAATTTCGGCTTTTGTTTCCTTGCAGGTGTGCGCCAAACTTTTTTTTTTTTTTTTTTTTTTTTTTTATGATTTATAGATCTGCTCTTGACCACAATCTAGACAGCTTTGTCAGGATGTGGTCGACGATGGAGCGAGCAAACCTATTAGGTGCCGATTCACTCCAGCTTTAAAGGCGTTAGGGTTATAAGTGCCCGGAAATACAGATGCCGGCAGTGAATTCCACAACTTGGCTGTGCGCATTATGAAAGAGTTCTCAAAGCGCTTGGTCCTGATAGTAGGGATTTCCACCAAATGTGGATGATATCCTGCAGTGCGGCGTGTAGTCCGATGAAAGAAAGGAGATGGCGGAATAAGCTCATGGAGCTCTTGCGCACACTCTCCAAAGTA